>CM061544.1:57440014-57892514 GCA_030864215.1 Capsicum pubescens
AGATCTCATGTTTTTGCTATGGAACCCCTTCACAAGAGAACCAATAGTACTTCCTCATCCAGAATTTCCACCAAAGGGAACTTTTACATATGGATGGGATATGACTCAACTACTGATGGCTATAAGGTCCTTAAGACTGATGTGGATAGAAATGATGGTTGTAAAGTATCTAGTGAAATTCTCTCACTAAAAAATGACTCGTGGAGTAAAATTGATGAACATCCTAGTGGCAGATGCTGTGCGTTGTATGTAGGTCTTATTTGCACATGAGCATTTCATTGGCTCAGTTTTTCACGAAAGTTTTCTATGATTTCATTTAATATTTCAAATGAGGTTTACGGAGCGATACCATTGCTGGAGCAAATGCGTTTGGTATCGATGCACAATAGGTTTGACGTTTCAGTAGTGGAATGAATGCTTTGTGTTTATTCTACTGATTTCATGGCTTGAAAGAGGCATTGATGATCTTGTCAATCTATCGTTCCCTTCTATGATTATTAATCCGACATTTGAAATTATCCAGCCCGTATCTTGGCGGGGCATGACCCCAGATTTTCTGGTGGTTTTTGCAGCCATGGCGTCGTCGGATCTCTTTGTGGACAGGATATAACTCAGATCTATGCCTCAATTTTTGGGAACTCTCCGTAGTTTATGTGTGAGGTTGCGGTGAAAAAAGTGAGCTGTGGGGGAGTTCCAATGGGTGGTTTTGCGCCCTTCTGTCATTGTCCGCTGCCAATGATCTCCCAAATGGAAGTTTTTCCAATTGCAAAACCACCCTTAGTTGATTGATTTATTACTTCTTTCGTTTCATTTTTTTAGAGGCTATGAAGATTGTTGTTTGAAGAAAATATCTTGGTGTGGCAGCTCTCAGATGGATCTGTGAGATTTGGAGAAAAGATCTAATTTTGATGTTTTTTCTCATTCTCATAAGGCTAACTGATCCTTGCAGCCATGACAGTTTTAAAGCTCTTCGGATTTTGTATGAGAAAAGTTAATCAGAGCCTCCCCTTTTGCCTTGATTGTTCTAGAAGAATGAGGCTTTTTTGACTCCGACAGAAATGTAAGAAATGCAAGGTAAGGCTGCATACGAGGGTGACAAAATGGATAAATTGTATGGTTATTCGCCCGTTTTTTTCATGTATCCAACCCATTTAATAGTGGGTTAAATATGGGTCAATCCATATTATCCTTTCTCAAATATGGATAACCCATGGTATCCACCAATTATAATCTCCTTAAAGTATGACATGTGTGAAGATGTAGCAATGTCTAAAGTATACTCCTTCCTTTTCAAAATAAATGAATTGTTTGACTTTGACACACAGATTAAGGAAAAAACATTAAAGACATAAATTTAAAACAACTTTTCATTTTTATCCCAAAAAAAGAAAAAAATTGATCTTGTAATATCTTTTCAAAAGTTAATTGGTTGTCAAATCATAAGGGTAAGTTTTAAAAAAAATTTAATGATTCATTTATTTTGAAACACCAATAAATACTTCAACAATTCACTTATTCCGAAAGGATGAGAGTACTTATTAAGGGCGTGTTTGGAATGAAGAAAATAGAAAATATTTTTCAATTTTTATTTTCATAACTTTTTTTTAAAAAATTTCAACTTCTTTTTTAAAAAAATTAAAGTATGACATGTGAAGATGTAGTAATGTCTAGAGTATACTTGTTAAGGGTGTGTTTGGAATGAAGATCTTGTTAAGGGTTCATCAGTAGCTGCTGCTGCACGTAGCAAAAATCCCACCAGTACTCCTTCAAGAAACCACCCAACAACCGCCGTCAAGAACCACCGCCACGTGGCAGCCGTCGACAACTCCGACGTCGACGATCCGATCGAATGCACAGGCAAATCCTGCATGTCATGTACAGCTGGCGTCGTCGCCGATTGCGTTGCATTATGTTGCTGTCCGTGTGCAGTAATTGACATTTTAGCCCTTGCATTTCTCAAAATTCCATGGACTATGGTGAGAAAATGTTTAGGGAAAGGTAAAAAAATGGGAAAGAAGAAGAAGGAAAAGGAGAGAAGTTACAGTTACCGTGACTGTGTTACGTATGAATTGGATAGTATAGATGGAAGAATTTCAACATCAGTTATAGATGAAGATATTATTATTACAGCAAATGAGAAGGTGTCATTGGGAATTCTTATTGCAGAACAAGACAAAAATAATATTAATTCTAATAAGTTTGACAATGCAGAAGAGTTTTGGTTAGACTTGTATGAACAAGTTGGTCATTTGGGATTTGGTAGAGTTTCTTTCACTGGAATTCCAACTCAAGGTAACAGTGGGTAATTTTTATTTATCTTTTACTGTTGTTTGGATTTACGCGAAGTATTTTCAGAGCTCGAACTTGAGATTTTCAAGATATGGATTTTGAGATGGAGTACTACTTACTATATATGGGAGAATCATGTATAGTGAAGGGGAAAAAGAGCAAATTAGAATATTTTGGGTTTTGAACTGTAAAAAACCACCAATTTGTTTCTTGTGTTTGTGAATTGTACAGTTTATTGCTAGTAGTACTATTAGTTACTGTGTCCTTTTCTTTATCATAGATTTTGTTAACTTGTTCTTAATATCCAAGTGTTCTTTTGATTTAAGTTAAGCATTACTTATTAAAGATAAGTCCTAACAAAGGTATCTAGTTAAATCATCTTTATGTATATTGCCTTTTTATAGTTAGAAAACCTGTCTTTGTTTTGATTCAGCAAGCACTCTCTATTTGCTTTAGGATTTCCCAGTTTGCTTATTAATATCATCTTAATTAAAAAATTAGATATATGAATTGATTGGGCCAAGGATGGGGTATGGAATAATTGCACAACATGATTCTGTTTTTCACACACACACACACATATATATATATACACCAATCTGCGAAAAGTATTTTTATATCGTCAAGTTAATTTTTTTGTCATAACATGTAATTTATCTTATTTTCATTTTTGAAAACTAAATCACTCTCATATTTTAAGAAAGTTTACTTATAAATATTATTTGAACAACATGAAAGAGAGTACGTACTCAATGAAAACTCGAATAATTGTACATTCACTCTGCAGAATTTGCAATCAATCTAACTAAAAGTTGTAAATCAATTGGCTATGGATTGCACCTACCGGGTCAGCAAAGCCTTGGCTCAAACCCTGTGTTTGTTTTAAGAACTTCGGTTCGGTTCATATTTATAATAATCCGTCTACAGCCCAATAAACAAAATCCTGAATTCGCCTCTGGTGACAAGTTGTGGTCTAGAATGCATAAACTTAATCCTGGATCCGCTTTAGGAGTCAAGTTATGCAGGTGGTGATGCGTATAATTGATGGCTTTAAAGAGGCGATGCTGATTTTTTTTATCTTTCATTCCCTTCTAAGCTTATACTAATCGGGCATTTGAGACTATCCGACCCCTATCTTGATGGGGCATGCACCATATTTTCTGTTGGTTCTTGCAGCCATGCCGTTGTTTGACTCTCTACCTGAAGTAAAACACAGATCTGAGCTTCAATTTCCTGGTGATTTTTGAACATTCAGTCATAAGACTTGTTGATGTTGTTTTTGATAATGGAAGAATATGAATCCATGAATTGCAAATTTACGGGTCTCCTCTGTTGAATTCTCTCTATAAACAAACAAAAGTGGCCAGCTCATGTTATTGCTAGAGAAGTATATTCATATGTACCTAATTATTATTTATTTTTTCCATAACCGTGGTGTCCGGACTATCTTGCGCGCACCTTGTCCGGACTATCTTGCGCGCACCTCGACTAATTCCATGGGATACCTGCCACCTCCCACCAGCAACAGGTACCAAGAATGAGTCTTTCAATTCTGTAAGAATGAGTCAAATCAGTAGAGTGTTGACTGGAGAAGAGATTATCAGAAAAATGGCCTTTGAGCCAGTTGCTTTGGTTATGTAAGGTTACTAACATGACCCGCTTTTATCTCTGTTTTTTAATTGAAGTGCTATGTGTTCATCCTCAAATTTGATGCCCTTTTCTGTTTCCTGAGAATCCAAAAATATTGAGGCTATGAAGATTATCTTAAGCATAGCAAATAATACTAATATCGAGTATCAAAATATTACAAGAAGCTAAAATTTAAGCAACTATTACCTACGTAATTCAAGCTTCCTAATTAATTCTCACAAATGCACAAAAGAGAGAAGTTTGAAAGCAAATACACGATATACTATAAAAAACAAAAGAACGGAGAGAAGTTTGGAAGCAAATACACGATATATTATAAAAAACAAAAGCATGCGAATAATAGTTGCTTCTAAATCCTATGAAGCTAAACCAACCAAATAGGTGTCACTATTGTTGTTGTTGCTTGAATCGTTCCAACCACACCTTATGAAGATTTTGATTTTTGACCATGAATGCCTTAGCTAGAGTGTCGCTTTGCACCAAATAATCAAAAGCATCACCGAGGATCTTTTCATTATAACCTTCCATTGCCATAACTTCTTGATACAACTTTGTCACATCTAGATGACTATCAATCATTCTACCGATTGCCGTTGTCACTTCTCCAAACTTTATTGATATATCACCTACGACATCTTGCACTTCAAAATAACGTTTTTTTTTTTGCGACTTGCCTTGATTTGAGAAGCTTCGGTTACTTGCACATCCTTTTCAATGGATGATCCTTCAAGGTCATTATCATTATCTTCTTAGAAAAACTATCAAAATCTATATCTTCGAATGATTTAGCACAATCTCCCTTATCCCGATCATTTCTACACACAAGAGACATTTTGTCAAACATTTCAATATTTTTGTTGACGAACTTGTCATGATTGGGATATGCCTATAATATAAAGAGTAGAAATGAGATAGAGAGGCTGTTTCCAAAAGACTCCCGGCTCAAAATAGAACAATGCTCAATATAAAACAATCTAGACAAGGCATAGTCAAAGGATAAAATATCATAGAAGACATGGCATAGTCAAAGGACAAAATATCATAGAAGATAAGGCAAAGGACAAAATATCATAGAAATCAATATATCCAATAATATCATATATAAGATACACCAAGTAGTACAACAAAAGATACAACGTCCTAAACTCAACCTACTAATGGCAAGCAACAAAGCAAATAGGTCACAAACATAGTGCAAAATTATTAGCCATAAGTTTCTCCGAGTGATAAATGGTCCATTTGAAGTTTGTTAACTCTGAGAAGTGTGAAAGAACATGTTTCTGCACTAAAGAAAGAGTGCAGAGGGTCAATTTTAGCTACTTGCAAGCCACACAAAGAAAGGTTGCAAGGTGCTATAAATACTTCACTCCAGAGTGCAGATGCATAAGAAAATATGAGTATGGAGAAAAGAGAAAGGAGAAGAGAAAAAATGGATACAATTGAGAGGACAATGTGATGCATTGTAATATTCTTTCCTTTTCACTAGTAAATATGAGTATCTACAGCTACTGAGCTACCTGTATCTTCGTACTTGCAATTGATTAGAAGTTCATAGACAACAATCAACAATACTGGTGAAAATTTTAACTATAAGGAACTTAGGGATGGATTAAAGTATTTTAGGGAGTTGGTGACACCTGCTCGCCTATTGTTAGGGCCATATCCAGAATTTTAAGGAAAAAACACAGTTTTCCCAAAATCTTAGTTAAACGCTCAAAAGTCCTACAGAATGTAACCTAATTTTGATATAGTTACAGACAGGACAATCTGAAATTTATCATCTCAAGATCATCATCTCTAGGATTTAGTGATGCATGACGAAAATTGAATAGTTCTTTTTCATTTTGGGGAGGACAATCACTATACTCTTGCAAGTGATAGCGTATTCCATGATAAGGAGGAATAAACCCTTTATGAAGTCCATATCCCGCATCTACAAGATAGTATTTATCTACAAAGTCAAACTAAAGTTAATTAATATACATTGTTCACCTACTTTTCATATAAACTACTTTATATTGAATAAGATCCCTTGTGGGATTTGGAGATCATGTGGTCTCTCCAATGCATCATTTAATATGCGAGAATCATGTGCAGATCCTTCCCAACCAGCATGCACATACGTGAACTTCAAATTAATGTTAATGGCAGCTAATACATTTTGTGTTATGCCTTTTCGACCACAAAATCTATTTTGTTGTTCAATAGAACAGATGCAAGCACATGTGTTCCATCTATTGCTCCTACACAAGCCTATATACAACTTAAGTCAATAATATGTAGTATTTTTAATAAAATGACTTAAAATATAAAATTTTAGTATGTCACTTACGGTAAACCAGGGATAACAAGCCTATATACAACTTAAGTCAATAATATGTAGTATTTTTAATAAAATGACTTAAAATATAAAATTTTAGTTTGTCACTTACGGTAAACCAAGGATAATACCGATGATTGTTCATTATCTCCGGTTGGATGGTTCCATCTGGTGATTTTATAAGGATTGAATAGAGCTTCAAAACTGCTTGAAGCACAGTGTGAAAGCATCGATGAATAGACTCGATTGACCTATAAAAGTGTGATCCAATCTTCCGAAATCCTTCATTAAAACCAACGATCTCTAAAAATATCAGCACTTGTTCTTGAACAAACATATTTTTGGTTGAACACAAGAAACTATTCCTTCTAAGAGCATTGCATAGTTTATAAAACGCATGCTTACTCATTCTTATCTGACCTACACAATGAACATCACTTTCATTCAAAATACTATTCATGTAAAATTTTCTTTCTTGGTCTTTATTAACATATGGTTCTCTATGAATGTTACTTTCATGTTCATAGGCAACAATTATTGCAACTCCAGCAGCTAAAACAGATGTAGATGCAGCTCCAATTATTGCATCATCTTCATCTTGGTTAGTCGAACCCATCTGTTGTAGTGACCAACGTAATTTCGTTACATTGCATTTACTATATACAACAACAAATCACAAATTAATGCCTCTGAAGCTCCGATGATTTCCCAAATGAAACTAAACAAATAAAACACAACTTACCATAAATGTAATCAAGATCTAGGAGATTTTATTAGTCCGGATTCGATAACATTAACACACAATGCTTTTAGTTTGCATAGCACTACAAGAATCCTTGACTCCTTACCCTCCAAAAACTTTTGAATTACCAAATGTTTGGAACATGCTCAAAACAGTTGTAACCTATGCAGTTCTCAACATAAAAACTACTATTTTTACATGGACTAAGGTACATGCACTGGCTAGTGGTATATGAAGGACCCTACTAGGTCCAATGTTTAACAGTTCATTTAGGGAAATTTAAAGGCTCAAATGAAGTACCTATAACTATGGATGCCCACTTGAAGTTGGTATATGAATAGTCAAGGTCATCTCGGAAAAAAAATTAAGAATCCATGTATATGAAAATTGAAATCGAAATTTAACAGAAGCACGATATAGGATGATCACGTTCGCATTATTTCTGAGTCTCTAACCATTACAAAGTTCTCCCAGCCAGAAGATTATCCTACTTCAATCGTCCATGGTTAACCACTTACATCAATAAAGATACGCCCACATCCTGATACCATCCACTATTTTTGGAACAAATAATGTCTAAGAGCCATCACCCGAAACTAGATACGCAAAACGAGAATCTCTATTGGGTGGATATCATGTACCATAAGAAGTTAAGAGCATAATCTAAAAAATCTTGTACGTCTAATATTTCAAAGAATCAGATCTCCCATAAACGCTCTCTTTATCTATAGTTCCATCACAGTTAATATGTTGATTTCCAGTCTTCCAAGTTCACATCTCCATAGCTCTGTAGCTATCCTTTTCGATTCCCTGCACCTTGGTTCAATAACCACAACAAAACTCTAAATTCTAATGCCATTTCTTAGTCTTTACAATCCATGAGGTCGGTCATTTGGGAAACAACATTGTTACCGAAAATACTCACAAGTCTCGCTCAACTAACTCAAAAGAAGCTATCAATTTTCATAGATAAGTTAATCCCAAATTTCAATTTTTGAGCAAAATTAAACTCAAATCAGAAATTCAAATTTCAATTTTTGAACAAAATTGGCCTCAAATCAGAAACCCAAACAAGCAAAAGAGAAAAAATTAAAGAAATTTTTGACCAAGCACCATAAAAGAAATTAGTTACAGACATACCTTTGAAATTCTTGCAGTGGGAAGAAGAGAGAAAGGGGAGAAAGCCGTGAAATTAGAGACGACGCTGATCTCTTGTGGGTGCGACTTCGATCTTATTGGGGGTGGAGAAGAGGGTGGGGGAAGGGTGGGGGTATAAGCATATAAGCGACTCTTATTTTTATTTGGAAAATGACTTCCCTTGGTTTATCAGGGAAGTCATTTTCCCACAAATGAAGGAAAATAAGTCACCATGAAAAACGTTTTCTCAAAAAGAAAAAATTATAACCAAACAAGGGAAAATGAGAAAATGTTTTCTAGAAAACCTTTTCCATCATACCAAACACACCCAGAGAGAATTGAGAGAGAGAGAGATTGTGTTTATTTCATATATGATTGTAACTGAATAATTACATACCATATTTATAGAAGGTACCATTTGATCGACTCATTCTACTAACTGAAACAGTTGCAGCTAACAGAAAACTAACTAATTGTTACTAACTAATTTCTGGTCTACCACAACTGTACTAACTACTTGTACTCCCCCCTAATACAAGATCCTTGTCCTCAAGGATCAAAAGATGGAAAATGAGCATTCAACACATTAAAAAATTCCCAGGTGGCTGCATCAGCAGGAAGATCAAGCCACTTTACAAACACCTATAAGCAATGGCTTTATTGCCTTTCTTAACCGTTCTTCTTTGCAAAGCAGCCTCAGGAGGAGGACAATTTAGATTAGCCAATTCCATAGTAAGAGGACAAGTGATAGTAGAAGGAACTTCATAACACCTTTTCAACAAGGACACATGCACTATAAGATGGATCTTGGGAGAACTAAGCAACAAGAGAGTGTAGGCCATAGGTCCACCCTTTTTGATGATTTGAAAGGGGTCATAATACTTAGCAGCCAACTTATGGGTAGAGTGATTAGAGATAGTAGCCTGTTTGTACAGTTGGACTTTAAAATAGACCCAATCACCAACATTAAAATGTCTATTACTTCTATGTGAATCTGCCTGTCGCTTCATTCTTAATTGAGCCTTGAGTAAGTGGTGTTTCAGGAGTTGCAACTTAAGCTCTCTATTAAGTAATGTAGAGTCCACCTCAGCAAAAGTTGATTCACCTGGTAGAGAAGGAAGATGTAGATGAGGAGGTCGTCCATAAAGTGCCTCATAAGGAGTAGTCTGAATAGCAGAGTGAAAACAAGTATTGTATCAATACTCAGCCATAGGTGAGCAGGCAAACCAATTAGAAGCATCATCAATGCAGTAGCATCTTAAGTAGGTCTTAAGACATCTGTTAAGCACCTCAGTTTGTCCATCGGACTGAGGGTGGTAGCCTACGGAAGTATGCAATAGCACACCTAGAAGACTAAAAATCTCTTGTTAAAAATAGCTAAGAAATACAACATCTCTATCACTTGTAATGGCATCAGAAAAACCATGTAATTTGACAACATTATCCAGAAACATCTGAGCTACTGACTGAGTTGTATAAGAATGTTTCAGGGGGAGAAAGTGGACATACTTGCTCAATCTGTTAACCACTACTAATATGATCTTATAACCATGAGATTTAGGCAGACCATCTATGAAGTCCATGCTAATTTGAGACCATACAATTTCAGGAATAGGCAGAGGTTGTAATAGACCAGGGTAAGTAGCAAGATTTAAACTTATTTTTCTGACATACATCACAGTTTTGGATGAATTCGTTCACCTCAGTTCTCACATTCTTCCAATAGAATAGCGTCAACAACCTCTTGAGAGTAGCTTCTAACCCTAAATACATGAGGTCCAGCATGCCAAAGATTAATTATATCAGTCCTTATGTTCAGTACCTTACCAATTACCAATTTTTCATTCCTTCTCAATTAACCTTGCATCCAAGTAAATTATTTATGAGAAGAAGGATCAGCCTGCAAATTTATAATTATCTGACTGAGTTCAGGATCAGTATGTCAACTGTCTACAATATCATTGAATAGATCATTGTTGTTAGGGGAAATAACAAGAGCAAGCAACTCAGCAGTAGTAACCCTTGCGAAGGCATCCACTACTTTATTTTCAGTAGCCTTTTTATATTCAATAGAATAGTCAAAGGGCATCAATTAAGTCAACCATAACAATTGAGAATTGGTATGCAATTTCTGTTCCATCAAGAATTTTAATACATTTTGGTCAGTTCTGATGATAAACTTTTGACCCAATAGATAATGTGATCATTTAGTAATAGGTTGAACAATAACTAGTAGTTCTCTATCATACACTAATAGAGCAACATGCTTTGGAGATAAAAACTTTGCTAATAAAGACTATAGGATGCCCTTGTTCCCGCACAAGCACAACACTAATACCATAGCCACTTGCATCAGTTTCCACAATAAAATCTTGCTAGCATCAGGTAAAACTAAGATAAGAGATTGAGTTGATGCTTCCTTCAATTGTACGAATGCATCATGAGCTGCAGAGTTCCATTTAAATTTGTCCTTCTTTGTCAAATCATTTAGAGGTTTTAAAATGATTTCAAAATCCTGTATGAGTCTCTTGTAATATCTAGTCAATCTAAAAAAAACCTTAATTATTTCAATATAGTCGGAACAAGCCAATTCCTGATAGCTTGGATCTTTTGAATATTAGTAGATACACCCTAATTAGTAACAAAGTGGCCAAGATATTCAATCCTTTGAACACCAAAGAAACATTTACCTTTCTTGGAAAACAATTGATGTTTCACCATTTTCATGAACACAGACCTCAGATGTATTACATGCTCTTCCATAGTTATCCTTATATATAAGAGAGAATCACGTATTTTAGTAGTTTTCACAAGGACTTTTTAGATATTTCACTTTTTTGGTGAAGTAAAGTTGCTACACATATCAAATTTATAATGTATTGATGGTGTCATTTTCTTATATGTTTTCATTTTCACCCCTTTTTTTTTTGTTAAGACCATCTCCACTTGGTTTTTTGTAATTGGTTTCTTTTTTTTTTGGTAAGTAAGATATGCATTGAAAGTAAAAACCACAGGTTTAAGCCTAGCCCATCTCAATTACAAAAACAGTTGGGTCCTGCCCAGCCAAGTCAGAGTACCTAGGTACGTTCCGAGTGTAGCAAGTTCCTACACTATCTGCCCAAATTTCCCGGGCGACAAAAGAGGGGAGGGGTGTACAGAAATTTACAATCTTCAAAATGGGTTTGGCGTAGTCCTTCCTTTGCCAAAACATCAGCTACCCGATTCTGTTCTGTAATACCCCGTATTTCCCTAGCATCCTAAATAAATTTTTTGAAATACTTAGTAATATTTAGATTTGAGCCTACCATTGCGTAGGAGATTCAATTAGCTTTCCAACGATATAAAATTCTCTTGAATCCGACAACCGGCTAAGAAGTTATGACGATTTTAAGTTTCAGTCGTTAAACATCGTCATTCAGGCCAGTAGCGTGTCGCAGAGTGTGTTAAGATATCAATTGTCAGTTTTCAGTGTTGCTCCCCGATATTGGCGCATTGCGCCATAGACCCAGTTCACAATTGTCAATTTCCAGTGCACCAACGCGATTCTACCGCGTTGCGGTGCCCTTCCAGTTCGCATCCAAGGTGGCAACGCGATACCACCGCATTGCGCCACCAACGCGCGATTCACCGTGTCACGCCAGCATGTAAAATCGAGATTTTGTTCAGGTTCCGATATTTAATTTCATGGACCATTTGGTAATTTTTCAAAGTCCCCAATCAGCCTAAATATGGGATTTATACCCTTATTAGACAAAATTTCTCATTATGTTCACTATTCCTTAAGAAAAAAATCACACTCTCTCAAATTAGCAAACCCTAGTCTCAAGAATCAAGGTCAATCCCAAGAATCTCTCCAAGAACTCCAAGAAACTCACGAATTAAGGTATGTTAGATGTTTATTCATGGGTCCCTTCCACCCATGAAGCCCAAGAATCTTTTTTCAAAGTACAAGATTGTGTATCTATAAGTTTTTCATGATTTACCTGAATTGATGTTCATGTTTATGTTGTTGTTAGGTGTTGATTCTTGTTTTAGATTACAAGTTCCAAGATTTGATCGTAGTATGTGATGATTTGCATGATGTTCATGATAAACCCTTCAAATTGCAAGTTTATTGATGTAGCCATGACACTTAGATATAGTAAATTATTGTATAACCAAAGCATGTTCCCTATATGTTTGATAAAATGCTTATGTGAATGAAGTAGTGCCATTATAGCATGTCAACATGAGATCCCCATTTATGTACAAGTTAATACATGCTAAGTGTTTGATGAAAGGCCTTTGTGAATGAATTATGACATACTAATATGCATTCCTGTTCATGTACAAGTTTATGACTTTTAAGTATTTGAAGAAATGCCTCATTGATTGTATTGTGAATGATAGACTGTTGTCATGTTATTAAAAGATTATCATGCTTTATATTATTCATGCTATCGAGTCCTGGGGGTATTTAATACCCGATAATTTAGTTGTTTGCCTAGATCCAGTGTCAGTTACAGAATAGCCTCAGTCATGTCATGCTCAGTAGTACTCTCAGTCAGTTTTAGAACTCAATAGAACTCAGTCGGTTATAGAACTTAGGAAAACTCAGTAATCTCAGTATCTGTCCAATCCAGTTTCAGTAATCAGTTCAGAAATTCAGTGGCATTCAGTCAGATAACAGAATTCAGTAGTATTCCGTCAGTCAACGAAACCCAGTGAACTTAGTTAGATCAGTAACAGATTCAGCCCAGCCTAGTACAGTCTAAGAATCAGTTCAGTGTCTATTAGTTGGGAGTAGGATTCAGCACCGACCGAGAGCAGGGATGACGACTTCCCCGTTAGTTAGGAAGAGTCGTTAGTAGAAGTACCTGTACTCCAGAACTGCATAGCCAGCACAGGATGAGGGGTTACCCGTCAGATTAAGGCTTGGATACCTCCCAGGGGTCATCGGTCAGATTAGGCTTGACTTTCTGTTCAGGGTCACCGGTCAGATAAGCTTGACCACATTAGTGTCTTTACCCGTGGCATAGTACTGACACCCTTCCAGCTGGGGTTACAGGTTGGACCCCACTAGTTCAGATTCGGGGCATGTCGGTTAGATGATTACTTCCCACAGTCTCAGTTTCAGTCTCAATCTTCAGAATAGAACTCAGTTCAGTTCTATAGAATCAGGACTGTCAGATACAGTCACTCAACTCAGTAAAGAACTCAGATAGTTCTACAGATTCAGGACTATTAGATACAGTCAATCAACATCAGTATCAGTAGATTCAGAGATCACCCGCCAGATAGGACTGATCTCAGGGGTCACCCATTAGATAAGATCGACCTCACATCAGTCATCAGTGATACAGTAATAGGAGATTCAGTTATCAGTATTACAGTATCAGTAAACTCAGATAATAGTTAGACAGTATTCAAGACTCGGTATCAAGTGTTAGTACGACCTCAGTTATAGTTTATGTTTTCATGCATGCATCCTCATTCAGTAGTCTCATGTTATTCAATTAGTTTTATGTTCATGCATATGAACCCTTGCATTTAGCCTTACCTCATCTAGCATACCAGTACATTCCCATGTACTGACGCATACTTTCTTGCACTATGGTGTCTTATACCATAGGTTTAGACGTATGGGCTCCCAAGCACCCTTAGCAGTTCAGATTCAGCTAGCAGCAGTAGACTTAGCACTGAGTCCTCATCATTCGAGGATGTTCCTTATTTTATTATTGCATAGATTTAGTATTTTAGTAGATGGAGTTAGTTGGGGAATTGTCCCATTAACTCCACAGTTCAGACAGATTAGAGGCTTTTCAGACTAGAGTATTTTTAAACAGTTGTTTTAGTTTTGGTATTGTTATACCTTATACAATTGTATTTCAGTTTTGAACCTTATGGCAAGTTTTCGCCAAATTTCCGCATTATACATTATTATTATTATTATTATTATTATTATTATTATTATTATTATTATTCAGTTATTACAACAGATACCAGTCATGGGTTAGCTTGTGGTCTTTTGAGATTATGAGCACCGTGTAGCGTCCGGGGTTCAGAATGCAGGGCGTTACAAACTTGGTATCAGAGCCAGGTTTTCAACAGTGTCCTAGGGAGTCTGAAAAGCCGTATCACGTAGAGTCTTGTGCATGGGTGTATAGCGCGCCACACTTATGGACAGGAGGTTATGAGATATTTTAGGAAAAAGTTTCCCTTCTTTCAAGTCTCAGATCGTGCTATAGAAAAGTCCTCTAAGAAATTTATATAGATAGAGATTTCTCAGGTAGTTCCTTACAAATAATTATGGGATTTTATGCAGGCTTAAAAGTATCCCATCAGTGCCCTCATGAGTGAGAAAGATTTCATTCATGATTCATGAAAAATCGTGTATTTTGCCAAAGCCAGGTGTCCTTTTAGATCCCTCCTCAAAATCCTATAATAACATATGACCTAGAGTTAAAAGCAAGGACCCATAGGTTTAGCAGCAGTAAAATGGGGATAGTATTATCTGAATTTGAGCAGATTATATTTCATGGGGCTAGTTGTATGAAAGTTGAATTAGTAGGCTTGAGGCAGTGTATGCAAGAACTTAAGTCTGTTGATTTGAAATATATGTTGTGGATGTAATATTTGCAGACTATGATGAAAGTAGTGTGGTTACTAAAGATTTGTGGGTATCCATGATATGTGTTAGAATCTAAGTTTGAATCTTTGAAGATTGAGCTAGTAGAAAGAAGAGTGAGAATTCTAAGATTTGTCAGTGTTGATGTTGCTATATGATGATTGTTGGGGCTATAGAAAGCTAAGAATTGTGTATCAAAAGAAAGTACTAGCAGTGGACCTTACGTTATAAAGGGTATTCCTTCAAGATGAGTTCAGTGTTTATGAGTATTATTGTATCTCAGACTCTAGAAGTAAAGTGGTGACAGTTTAGTTTGGAGTTTATTAAGTGATCCATATTCACGTGTATCTAAAAAGATATAGAATATTGAACCTTCTGGTTTAGACTAGTATTGTGGTTTGGCATGTTGTATCTTGTGATTTAGAGTTAGGCTTGATCATGGTAAGAGAACTTAGTTTAGTTTAGACCTTAGTAGAAAGGTTTCGCAGTGCCAATATGAGAATTATAAGTTGAATCAAATGAGTATGGTATTTAAGGGGAATAATATAGTTAAGAAAGCATTTGAGAAGTGATGCTAAGCTTGAAAGTAAGAAGTTGCGTTGCCTGCAGCCTAGCAATCCTATCCTAGTTTATGAGTTATATAATTATATTCCATGCTATAGAGTTATATCAATGTTATAATTCCTTAGTCAAATGTCTTGTTCAGAGCATGCCCAAATTTCTTTACTCCCTAATGTCAATAGAATTTAGTAGAAAAGTGCTGAAGAAATACTCCATTTGAGTATGGGCAGTCAGTATGATCCAGTCCATATAGCCTGCAATTTAGTTTAGCAAGCAAGAAGATAAGCTCCTATAGATTCTTAATGTTCTAGCTAGTCTTACTATCCGCAGTCTTATACGTATGTACATTCCAAGAGCTAATGTGTTTGCGTCTAAGTAAATTATAAATTCAGCTCAGCTCATGCATCAGTTTCAGTTTCAGATATTAAGTCATGATTCAGTTCGTAAGTATCCTGTGTAATATCACAGTCTCTTCCTAGTATTTTCATCAAATTATTATCATTCGGGGACGAACGATCCCAAGAGGGGGATGTTGTAATACCCCAAATTTTCATGCCATAAACCTATCATTTTTTTCTTATGAGATCAGATCCAGCGCAAAGTAATGGTTACTCATAAGTTGACACTCTCGTTTCTATCTTAGCCATATAGTTATTTTCATGAGGATTCATGCACTTGCAGATCAGTTCAGTAGCTCATTATTCTTGAGATCCAGTGATTCAGTTTCTATCAGTTGCACACGATAGATTAAAGATAAAGATTCATCTGTGTTTCAGGTTAATTATCCACATTCGAGGACGAATGTTCCCAAGGGGGAGATAATGTAATACCCCGTATTTTCGTGCTAAAATTCTAACCATCATTCCTACGCGTCTAAGCTCTAATCCAAGTGATTCCCATGTGAATATAGATTTCATGATCTTTATCCTAGTATATGAAATGCTCTTGAGGTCAACAATGTTCATATAAATCATTTAGAGCCAAGTTGAGCTAAGATCATTTGATTTGTCTAACATTTGATATTTGATTCTACAAGGGTCTACTTCAAATGTGTATATCTGTTAATATACATGGAATTTTTCATCCCAAGACCTATCAAATTTTAGATAATTGAATTAGCTTTCCAACGATACCAATTTCGCCTTAATCCAATACCCGAGCGAAAAGTTATGCCCATTTTCGTGAGAGGCAGTAAGGGTGTGCGAGGCACACTTACAGGTCTTCCATAAGGTGTGCGACACACACCTTAAGGTCTGTCATGGGTTGTACTCCGCATACCTCAATTCCAAGTGCCAAAAATCACCCCTATATATGTCTATAACACAGGATTTAACCCCAATTATTCAAAATCCTTTCACTTTCATCAAAAATTGGTCAAGAACACTCTTAAGGGTTTTAACCTAAAGATCAAGATTCTCAAGATTTAACCGTAGTTGTTCAATAATTCTTTAAGATTTGAATTCCCCATTCCGAGGGCTACAAGAAGCACCTATTATTTTTACAAATAGAGTCCCAAGGTTAATAGTTCATCCAAAGCTTCAACTTCAAGGTATGTGGGGTTTTCAACAAGGACACCCTTTCGTTCTTGTGCCCAAAAATATTTTTCTTATACGAAGTTATGGATTTTATATGTTTTATTATGAATTTGAAGCATGAATTTACATCCTATATTGATTCTCATGAGATTATGATATTTTCGATATTTTAGAAGTGGAATTATATGAGAACAATGATATTTTGTGCTTAAAGCTGAAATTTCTAGATTTTGAAGAAATGTATATGTGTTTATGATGTAAAACTTGAACCTTGATAAGTTTTAATGTGATATTGAGACATGGGTTTTGAAATCTATTTGAGATTGTTGTTTTTGAGAAAACATGTGTTATAAAAATCTTGAATTTGAATGATTTGAAAAGATAAAGAAGCTTTTGAGCTTTCGGTCGTAAAAAAGGGTTGATTTTGAACCCGAGTTGAGAAAAAAAATCCACTTTTATTGATTCATTATGAAAGGGGTAGCATGGTGGCTCCCGTTGTGAATTGTTGAACTGTTTTATGGTGCATTTTCTTTTAAAAAGATCTGAGCTAAGTCCGGGAGTAGTCTTTAGCACCGAGCGGGAGGTATAGCGGGTTTGGTACTTCCCTAGAACTACGTGGCCCTATAGGAGCCAAAATTAAGGCTGATTTTTATAGTGATCACTAGTGTTTCGATTGATAATTTAAGGTCCTACTCCGATGGCAAGGAATAAGGCGACTCTCCTCAACGTGGGTAGAACGTTAAACTCCATGTAGCTCACATGGTTTATGTCGGTTATGAGAGACTCCCAATGTGTGTGTGTGTACTATTCTATCTAAGAGGAATATATTGTTTTGAAGAATTGGTTATGAGAAAGTTATTGTTTTTTGAAAGATTGAAATACTTTATTCTAAAGAGAATTGTTATGAGATTTTATTTCTTTGATGGTTTGAAAACCGAGATGAAAGTGAATTGAGAACTTATTGTAATGACTCATTTGTCTTACTTTACATGTATTATTCATCCATGACTTTGATGATTTAATTCGAGCTAAGTGAGTCATTTATATCAGCATGCATAATTTTATAAACTGTGAAGATATTAAGATATTATTTTATATATGCATTGCATCCCCATATGCTCGGTACATTTTCGTGGTACTGACCCACACACACCCCGTGTGTTGGGCTACATTTTCTCGTAATGTAGGTACAAGGTATAGTGTACATCTTCAGATCCAGTCAGTTCGTGGCATCCAGTCAGCAGATGATGAGTCCTTTTGATTTAAGGGCTTGAGTTAGTTATACAGTTTGAGAAGTGTTGTATTTTTTATTCAGCCGTATTGAGTTGGGATTGTCGGGAGTCATGACCCGGCTACCTATAGTCAGTACTAGTAGAGGCTTCATAGACAGTCAGTAGAAGTTGATGTATTCCATTTTAGTTTTGGTTGTAAAAACAGAGTTGTAATCTTGTAAATTCAGTTTTGTATCTATCATATTCAGAAAAGAGTTATTTTCTGCAAATTTGTATAGATTTATACTTTTAATTCAGTTGCTTATGAGTTATGCTAGTAGAAGGGTTAGCTTGGGGTCACTTGTGACCCTAAGCACCGTGTGATGTCTCGGGACCCAATTTTAGGGCATTACACACTTGGTATCAGAGCACAGAGTTCAAGTGTCCTAGGGTGTCTATGAAGCCGTGTCTAGTAGAGTCTTGCGGAACGGTACGGAGACGTCTGTACTTTTCTTCGAGAGGCTATAGGGAATTTAGAAAATTTCTCCCTTCTTTCAAGTCTAAGATCGTGCTATAAAAAGGTTCTCCAAGAAACTTATATAAATTCTCATCTTACTCTATTCTGGCCAACTCTACCTCATTTTCAAGGTACCAGAAATAGTTAAGCTTAAGTCTCCATAGATAGTTATGGGATTGTAAGAGAGCTAGAAAGTATCCCGTCAGTTCTTTTGAGTTCTGAAGATTGAATTTCTTTATCATGTTTGTATAAGGAGTGCACTAAGCCCAAGTCAGATGTGCTTTCAGATTACTCCTCAGAAACCATAATGTAAATCTATACTTCCTTATCTATGTATTATTCTTGAGACAACATGATCAATAAGTTCCAGTTCCTCTCCAGATAATGCTCTTATATTTTCTAGTAGGGTTGTGCAAATTTTTGTTCAAACCATTAACCAGAATCGATAATTACTTTATCGGGTTAATGGTTCGGTTTTTTTCACTATCGGGTCGGTTATCGGTTTAACATTTCCAACTAACGGGTTATCGGTTCGGGACTCGGGTTTGCTTATTTTCTTATCGGGCCACCCGATAGCCCGATAAGGAATGCACAGTGATAGTATATCCATTATACGTGCCCATGGCCAATTCACCAAAACTGGCCCAAAACAACTCTAAAGGCCCAATTCCTATTTCCCAAAAGGCCCCAAACCTACTTACTACTTACTAGTTACTACTTAGAGACCTAGGGAGACGGGAGTAGTTAGGGTTTCATACTTTCATTTCATTTCAATATTCATCTTCTTAGAAGTTCCGCCTTCCCATCAATACCATTTTCTCCTCAACTTTCTTGGTTTTCTTCTTTGAAGCAAAAGGTGGCTCAACCGTCAACGTATTACACTCGTGGAATATTTACTATTACTGGAACGTCATTCAAGGGAGAAATTACACTCGTGGATCGCTCTGGGATATTCACTGAGTCCCATCTGCATAGTGCATATAATAAGCTGCTATATTACTACTTAGGTAAGACTGTTAGAAGTTTTTTTTGCGAATTCTTGCTCCGGTCTACCTCAGTCAGACACTCACGCTGTGAATTGTTTCAATTTTCACATCTGCGAATTGCGATCTATCTGTAGTCTGCCTCACTCACGCTCATCGGGTCAAAGACCACCTCAGCCTCTCTCAACAGTCAAGTGGTCAACACTCAACAGGTAATTTTTATTTTTGCTCGATTTCATTCTTAGATGTTTTCTGCTAATCTGCTTCATCTTCAATTCCTGCATATGACTATAGAATACTCCTTAAAACCACCAAAATTTCGATGAAATTAAATATTCTGAAGAAATTTTGTTTTATGGATATTAGGATTAGTGTTGAACTAGATATGATTGTCAGTTGAAGTGAGAAATATATGGATTTTTGTTATATGTACTTTAGTTGATTTTCTGTTGTCAGTGATTTGCACAGATTTTTTATTTTCAGTGATTTGCACTGGTTTTTGGAATTCGCAGTATGTATGTACACTGATTTGCAGTTTCTGTTTTGTACACTGTTTTTCTGTTTGCAGTGATTTTCTGTTTTCATGGATTTGCACTGGTTTTTGGAATTTGCAACATGTATGTACACTGATTTACAGTTTTTGGTTTGTACACTGATTTTCTATTTACAGTGATTTGCACTGATTTTCTGTTTTCATGGATTTGCACTGATTTTTGGAATTTACAGTATGTTTTGTGCACTGATTTAATGTTAATGGTTAACCCGATAACCGAACCGATAATAATGAAAAACCAATAAATTGATAACTGATAAACCGATATCTTAATGGTTCTTTAACGGTTTAGCATATATACAAACCGATAGTGAATAAGTAAAATTGATAATTTTTAAAACCGAACCGAACCGACCGATATGCAACCCTATTTGCTAGCAGAAGTTTAAGAAGTTACAAAGCGGCTTGAGAGGAGCCTTCTAGTGTGTTATAAGTTCCTCAAATTTAAAGTTATGCCCTCGTTCTTACGAGTTATTCAATTAAGACAGAGTAAGGTGTATTCTTAGATCATTGAATGTTGTGTGTCAAGTTTTAATCTCTTGTATTACATAATTTTGTTATCATTGTGGTTGTGAAAAATCAAAGTCTAGTGAAGCCGTGTGGGGCCTATTTCGATTCACTAGCATAGTTACTTTGTTATTCATCTAATTTTCTTGTTCAAAACACAAAATCAAAGTCTAGTGAAGCCGTGTGAGGCCTATTTTGATTCACTAGCAGCTTGTTGTTTATCTTGTTGTTCTTGTGTTGGTTGAAAGTTTGGATTTAGAGGCGTAGTGGTAAGAAAGTTGGTAAGGGTAATTTATTGAGTGTATGTATAGCCGAATCTTCTTTTTGCATATAATCGAGTTAGTAATGAAGTGATATATCTTTGTTTGTTAGTTTAGTGAAAGTTAGAGAAGGAGATTTTAGTTAAGGTGGATTGTTGTTTGCTTGAGATAAGAAAAGATTTATTGATGGAATTTGTTGTGCTATGAAAGAATAGGTTTTGATGGAAGTACTTAGTGGTTGAGTATTGTTAATTTAGGCTTTCCTGAGATTGCAAGATGAAGTTTAGTTGAAATTTATAGAGCTATGAAAGTAATTTAGGTGTGAAGATGGGTAAATAGTAATAATGTGAAGAAGGAGGGTGTGTTAACAGATTATGAATAAGATAGGCCATATGATTATGATCGATTGTCATTGTGTACTAGTTTTTCTTAATGTTGTGTTCTATAGTTTTGAAGTGAGAATGGTGTGTGAGATTGGGTTGTAAATCATGTTTAGCTCTAGACATTAAGTTTGAACAGTTGATGGTTCAGTTCTTGATGCTAGTTATATGGAGGTGATCTAGTAGGCCTGAACAGTGTATGCAAGAGTGTAAGATCATATGTTCATAAATAAGTATGATGTAGAGGTGCAGGTATGGTTGGGGAAAATATGTTCATAAATTCTCATGATTTGGGGAAAATATAAGTATAGAAGTGTGATCTTGGTAGGCTATGATTATGTTATTAGAGATGCAGGTATGGTTGCAAATGAGAGTGTAAGTCTTTGATGATGATTATTGAAGCTAGAAAGTTAAGGATGACATATGGATGGGTTGTTCAAGAATGAAGTCGGTAAGTTCGAAATTTGTTTATTCTTGTGAGTTTAGCATTTATGTGTAGATATAAGAATGATGAAATTATGGCTTAATCTCGAGGATATGGAGTAGACCATCATGCTCATAATACCAATTTTGACCTAAGGGGGAGATGGTTAGTGAAGAACCAAACCAAGTTTTGAGAATTAGATTGTGGTACATGTCAATAATGAGTTATGATGAGATAGTGATCCCTTCTTACTCTATAGTATTCCTTGAATTTCAGTCATTACAACACCAAATCCATCACTTGCGTGATAAATCCATGCCACAGGCCTGTGCTTATACCCATCATGAATGCTCAAGCCCATTCTCAGCTTCTAACAAGTATGTAATAGCTTCACTCTGTGATTTGAGTTATCTCTCATGAATCTATGAACTCCAGTCTTATGTTGAATAGCTCATGATATGTATGAACTCATGTTTCAGAGTATGACTAGTTTTTAAACTCATGATACTAGTGAAGTTCGCATTATATCACGCATGTCCTCAGCTTAGATTTCTTTAATGAATCCATGCCTTTGATATTTTATTCTTCAGGCCTAAGATAAGTGTTAATGTTATGTATTGTAGTTTTCGTGCTTCAGGTTCTTATGTGTTAGCCCTTCGTTGACCTCTTCCTATGTTAAGATAGTGGCGATGATAGTGGATAAGCAATGGTTTAGATGTGAGAGAGTTGATGACCCTCATTAAGAAAGATTATTTATGCTTTTCTATCTAAGGCTAAAGTGTGAAGTAAGATTGAGGCCAAGTCTTTGATACATGTCATGGTTAGTTAGAAATTGTGTGTATGTTTTTAAGAATAGTGCAAGAAAATTGTCGTTGATAAAAGTTTAGAAAATATGTGAAATATGCCTTTATGGGTATTTGCCTTAAAGTTATATGTGATTTTTAATGATAGGCTTGAATGTCATGTTGGGTGTAAGATGATGAGTGCAATATACGCTAGTGAATCCATATCAAGAGTTTTGAATTAGTCATTGAAGTGGTAAGGCATGTTATGCTTAGGGTGTGAACTCTAAAAAGATATAGAATATTGAACCTTGTGGTTTTGACTAGTATTGTGGTTTGGCATGTTGTATCTTGTGATTTAGAGTTAGGCTTGATCATGGTGAGAGAACTTAGTTTAGTTTAAACCTTAGTAGAAAGATTTCACAGTGCCAATATGAGAATTATAAGTTGAATCAAATGAGTATGGTATTTAAGGGGAATAGTATAGTTGAGAGAGCATTTGAGAAGTGATGCTAAGCTTGAAAGTAAGAAGTTGTGTTGCCTACAACCTAGCAATCCTATCCTAGTTTATGAGTTATATAATTATATTCCATACTATAGAGTTATATCAATGTTGTAATTCCTTAGTAAATGTCTTGTTCAGAGCATGCCCAAATTTCTTTGCTCCCTAATGTCAGTAGAATTTCGTAGAAAAGTGCTGAAGAAATACTCCATTTGAGTATGGGCAGTCAGTATGATCCAGTCCATATAGCCTGCAATCTAGTTTAGCAAGCAAGGAGATAAGCTCCTATAGATTCTTAATTTTCCAGCTAGTCTTACTATCCGCAGTCTTATACGTATGTACATTCCAAGAGGTGATGTGTTTGCGTCCAAGTAAATTATAAATTCAGCTCAGATCATGTATCAGTTTCAGTTTCAGATATTAAGTCATGATTCAGTTCGTAAGTATCCTGTGTAGTATCACAGTCTCTTCCTAGTATTTTCATCAAATTATTATCATTCGGGGAGGAATGATCCCAAGAGGGGGGATGTTGTAATACCCCAAATTTTCATGCCATAAACCTATCATTTTTTTCCTCATGAGATCAGATCCAGCGCAAAGTAATGGTTACTCATAAGTTGACACTCTCGTTTCTATCTTATCCATATCACTTGCAGATCAGTTCAGCAGCTCATTATTCTTGAGATCTAGTGATTCAGTTTCTATCAGTTGCACATGATAGCTTAAAGACAAAGATTCATCTGTGTTTCAGGTTAATTATCCACATTCGAGGACGAATGTTCCCAAGGGGGAGATAGTGTAATATCCCGTATTTTCGTGCTAAAATTCTAACCGTCATTCCTACGCGTCTAAGCTCTAATCCAAGTGATTCCCACGTGAATATAGATTTCATGATCTTTATCCTAGTATGTGAAGTTCTCTTGAGGTCAACAATGTTCATATAAATCATTTAGAGCCAAATTGAGCTAAGATCATTTGATTTGTCTAACATTTGATATTTGATTCTACAAGGGTCTACTTCAAATGTGTATATCTGTTAATATACATGGAATTTTTCATCCCAAGACCTATCAAATTGTAGATAATTGAATTAGCTTTCCAACGATACCAATTTCACCTTTATCCAATACCCGAGCAAAAAGTTATGCCCATTTTCGTGAGAGGCAGTAAGGGTGTGCGGTTGGGAGTTCGAGGCACACTTATAGGTCTGCCATAAGGTGTGCGACACACACCTTAAGGTCTGCCATGGGTTGTACGCCGCATACCTCACTTCCAAGTGCCAAAAATCACCCCTATATATGTCTATAACATAGGATTTAACCCCAATTATTCAAAATCCTTTCACTTTCATCAAAAATTGGTCAAGAACACTCTTAAGGGTTTCAACCTAAAGATCAAGATTCTCAAGATTTAACCGTAGTTGTTCAATAATTCTTTAAGATTTGAATTCCCTATTCCGAGGGCTATAAGAAACACCTATTATTTTTACGAATAGAGTCCCAAGGTTAATAGTTCATTCAAAGCTTCAACTTCAAGGTATGTGGGGTTTTCAACAAGGACACCCTTTCGTTCTTGTGCCCAAAAATGTTTTTCTTTTACGAAGTTATGGATTTTATATATTTTATTATGAATTTGAAGCATGAATTTACATCCTATATTGATTCTCATGAGATTATGATATTTTCGATATTTTAGAAGTGAAATTATATGAGAACAATGATATTTTGTGCTTAAAGCTGAAATTTCCAGATTTTGAAGAAATGTATATGTGTTTATGATGTAAAGCTTGAACCTTGATAAGTTTTAATGTGATATTGAAACATGGGTTTTGAACTCTATTTGAGATTGTTGTTTTTGAGAAAACATGTGTTATAAACACCTTGAATTTGAATGATTTGAAAAGATAAAGAAGCTTTGACCTTTCGGTCGTAAAAAGGGGTTGATTTTGAACCCGAGATGATAAAAGAAATCCACTTTTATTGATTCATTATGAAAGGGGTAGCATGGTGGCTCCCGTTGTGAATTGTTGAACTGTTTTATGATGCATTTTCTTTTGAAAAGATCTGAGCTAAGTCCGGGAGTAGTCTTTAGCACCGAGCGGGAGGTATAGCGGGCTTGGTACTTCCCTAGAACTACGTGCCCCCGTAGGAACCGGAATTGAGGCTGATTTTCATAGTGATCACTAGTGTTTGGATTGATAATTTAAGGTCCTACTCCGATGACAAGGAATAGGGCGACTCTCCTCAACGTGGGTAGAAGTTGGACTCCATGTAGCTCACATGGTTTATGTCGGTTATGAGAGACTCCCAATGTGTGTGTGTGTACCATTCTATCTAAGAGGAATATATTGTTTTGAAGAATTGGTTATGAGAAAGTTATTGTTTTTCGAAAGATTAAAATACTATATTCTAAAGAGAATTGTTATGAGATTTGATTTCTTTGATGGTTTGAAAACCGAGATGAAAGTGAATTGAGAACTTATTGTAATGACTCACTTGTCTTACTTTACATGTATTATTCATCCATGACTTTGATGATTTAATTTGAGCTAAGTGAGTCATTTATATCAGCATGCATAATTTTATAAACTGTGAAAATAATAAGATATTATTTTATATATGCATTGCACCCCCATATGCTCGCTACATGGGGGTCACTTGTAACCCTAAGCACCGTGTGACATCTCGGGACCCAATTTTGGGGCGTTACAATTTCAGAACTACGTAGCCAGCGTAGGATGAGGGGTCACCCGTCAGATTAAGGCTTGGCTACCTCTCAGGGGTTACCCGTCAGATTAGGCTTGACTTCCTGTTCAGGGTCACCGGTCAGATAGGTTTGACCACATCAGTGTATTTACCCATGGCACGGAACTGACACCCTTCCAGCTGGGGTTACAGGTTGGACTCCACTAGTTCAGATTCGGGGCATGTCGATTAGATGATTACTTTCCACGGTCTCAGTTTCAGTCTCAGTCTTTAGAATAGAACTCAGTTCAGTTCTACAAAATCAGGACTGTTAGATACAGTCACTCAGCTCAGTA
Source organism: Capsicum pubescens (assembly GCA_030864215.1). Lineage (NCBI taxonomy): Eukaryota > Viridiplantae > Streptophyta > Magnoliopsida > Solanales > Solanaceae > Capsicum > Capsicum pubescens. Next base: position 57,466,015 of record CM061544.1, read on the forward strand.
AAGAACTTAGATAGTTCTACAAATTCAGGACTGTTAGATACAGTCAATCAATATCGGTATTAGTAGATTCAGGGATCACCTGCCAGATAGGACTGATCTCAGGGGTCACCCGTTAGATAGAATCGACCCCACAGTAGTCATCAATAATACAGTACTAGGAGATCTAGTTATTAGTATTACAGTATTCGTAAACTCAGATAACAGTTATACAATATTCAGAACTCGGTATCTAGTGTTAGTACGACCTCAGTTACAGTTTACATTTTCATGCATGCATCCTCATTCAGTAGTCTCATGTTATTCAGTCAGTTTTATGTTCATGCATATGAACCCTTGCATTTAGCCTAACCTAATCTAGCATACCAGTACATTCCCACGTACTGACGCATACTTTCTTGCGCTATGGTGTCTTATACCGTAGGTTTAGACGCACGGGCTCCCGAGCACCCTTAGCAGATTAGATTCAGCCAGCAGCAGTAGACTTAGCAGTGAGTCCTCATCATTCGAGGATGTTCCTTATTTTATTATTGCATTAGATTTAGTATTTTAGTAGATGGAGTTAGTTGGGGAATTGTCCCATCAACTCCGCAGTTCAGACATATTAGAGGCTTTTCAGACTAGAGTTTTTTCAGACAGTTGTTTTAGTTTTGGTATTGTTATACCTTATACAGTTGCATTTCAGTTTTGAGCCTTATCACAAGTTTTCCCCAAATTTTTGCATTATACAGTATTATTATTCAGTTATTGCAGCAGATACCAAACATGGGTTAGCTTGTGGTCCTTCGGGATTATGAGCACCGTGTAGCATTCGGGGTTCAGAATCTGGGGAGTTACATGTTCCCTGTAGCTATCATAAATTAGTGGGCACCCTAGTTGATTTATCATAGACCTGCATTCATGAAGTATAGAGTTAAATAGAAAGTTTCCTTCTTTCAACATTTTGATAATAATGAGTGAGTCAATGCATATTTCAATAGGAAAGATATTATGATCAAGAACACATTTGAGACCTCTATATAAGTCTAGCAGCTCCATAAGATTGTTGGTGGCAAAAGTAAATCTTAGGTAAAAGCCTAGAACCCAACTCCCACTAGCATCTTGAATGACCCCACCAATGCCACCCTTTCCAGGATTCCTACTACAGACACTATCAGTGTTAAGCTCGTAAGCATGGGGATGGGAGAAGTTTAACAAATAGAGATAGATATGCGTTGTCTGGAGCTATTGGGGGTGCTTAGATGGTAAAATTCTGTGGCTTCATAGTAGGCTACCTTAAAACAGGGGGGACGGTCAAGGTTGTTGTGAAGTCTACCATTTCTATATTTCCATATGTGCCATAGGCAGAAGAGAATGAGAGTAGCCCAAGGCAAGGAGTTATCAAAGAAGTAGTGCTGAATGTATTTCCAGGTGCTTGCCCAGAGGTCATTACAGAAGAGATGAGGGGTAAGGGTAAGGGCACCCTTGTAGTATTGGATGAGATCTTCCCAGAGGGAGACTGTATAGCTGTAGTTGAAGAAAATATGGGGAATGTCTTCACTGGGGTGGTTGCACCCAGAGCATGAGGGATTAAGATCAATTTCACTGTGGGCTAGAGTAGCTTTAGTGGGGAGGTTGTTGTGCATCATTAGCCACAAGAAGAATTAGAGTTTGGTGGGGATGCAAGATTTCCAAATCCAGTTCCAGAAGGGAGGGGAATGGGGGGTAGAGTTTCTATTGCTTAGAAAATGGTAGGCACTTTTACATGAGAAGGAGCCTATGCCAGAGAGAATTCACACAGGGTAGTCCCTTTTAATGTTAGGGTTAGGAAAGAACATATGGAGGATAGTATGTTTGATCTCTGAGGGAATGTCAAAGGGAAGGAGGTCAAGGTTCCACACTCCATTGAGCCAAAGATGGGAGAGCCTAAGAGGGGCATGGATGAGGGAGAGGGTCATGAATGATTTGATTCAGAGAGTGGAGGTTGGGGACCTACCTGTCCCTCCAAGCATCTACCTGTGATCTATTATGGATCATTTACTGGGTAGCATCTTTGAATAGGACCCAACTCTTATGAATGTTTCTCCAGGTGTGGGTAGAGAAAGGATTTAAGGAGCAAACATCATGGGCATACTTGATGGAAAGTACTCTAGCCCAAAGGGAGGAGGGATTGGAGTGCATTCTCTAAGAAAGACTACAAAGAAGGGTATCATTCTTAAGTCTAGCTTTCTGCATGCTTAGCCCTCTTTCCTTTTTAGTCCTAGTTATGGTGTCCCACTTAACAATATGCATTTTTTACCTTTGGCCAGAGTAATGAGACCAACTATGTTCAAGAACTTGGTTTTCCAACTAGCAAGCTTACTATTCATATTAGCAATGAGAAAATGAAGATCACTGGTTTTAAGGGCAGAGTGAAATATAGGGAAGCTCAGGTACTTTCCAAAGTTATTATTGGGATTTATGCCAAGAAGAGTGGAGAGATCTTGCTTAGTGGAAGGGCTACAGTTATTAGAGAAGATAACCTTAGACTTAGCAAGGTTCACTTTCTGTCCAAAGTGGAGGTTGAAGCTTTGGAGAGTCTGATTTATAGAATGACAGTTATGCCTATCTACAGTAGCAAAAGGGTGAGGTCATCAGCAAAAAATAGGTGAGAAATAGGGGGGCCTTTTCTACAGGTGGTGATAAGGGTCCACTTGAGTGTGTCAACTTCATGGTTAATTCTCCTGGAAAAGAGCTCCATATAAAAGATGAATAGGTAAGGGTCAAGGAGGAGGGATTAGTTTGGCTAGCAACCTTCCTAAACTCCTCTAAGCTAGGGATGGAGTCAAAGAGGGAATGGGCAGAAAATAAGGTAGAGCCTGAGGAGGAGGGATTAGTTTGGCAGTTTAGGTTAGAGGATTGCTTTTCTGTGGTGTAAAGGGAGGTGTAGAAGTCCTTGATGATCTGAGCAATAAGGGCAGGTTCATAAACCCAGTCACCATTCACCTAAAGAGAAGTGATGGAGTTTCTTCTCCTCCTATTGATGGTAGTGGTATGGAAGAACTTAGTATTCCTATCTCTCTCTTGAAGCCAATAGATTTTGAATTTCAATTTCCAGAATTCATTTTCCTGATCAAGGATATAGTTAAGGTCTCCTAGCAGGTGATGTTCAAGATTATGTAGATAAATACTATAAGGGTAATTAGGAGACCTTTGAAATCCTTCCAACCTAGCAAGGATGTGTTTTTTCTTCTGAAAGATGTTGCCAAAAAACTCCTTATTCCAAGCTTTGGCAATGGTCTCAAAGTCTAAGGTGGCTTTTGTAAGATTTGATCCTTTAGAGAATGAGTTAGTGACCAGGGTTCTGAACTCTCCATGGGAGCACCACATAGATTCAATCCTAAAAGGCTTGTAATGGATGCAGTGGTGCTGCTGGAATTGAAGGAGCAAAGGGGAGTGGTGAGAGTGAGTTCTTAGAAGGTGCAGAACAGAGGCCTCGGGAAAAAAATATAACTAAAGGTCATTAGCCAGGCATGTATCCATCCTTTCCAGGATTAAACTACTTTTATTCTTATATCTCATATTAGACCAAGTAAATTTACTACTGTTATAGCCCAGATCTATGAGCCCACAATGATTGAGGCAATCCCAAAAAAATGAGGACCTGTGAATATTTAGGCTATTCCTCCCAAACTTTTCAGAGTCTTTAAGGAGCTCATTAAAATCCCCCCCCCCCCCCCGCAAGCTAAGACCTCCAGTGGAAGTCAGGGCATCAGAAATAGATTTAAGTTTTTCCCAAAGGATCTTTCTAAGGCTAAAGTCAGTACTAGCATAGATCACACTAAAAGCCCACACAAGGTGGAGATTACTAACCTTGAAAGTAGCATGTATGGACTGAGGAGTGATGGAAATCTCAGAGATGGAGATGGAATCATCCTTCCACATAAGAACAATGCCCCCTGAAGTACCAACAACACTAGACTAGAGATAGCATTGAAAACCAAGATCCTTAATGAGACTCTTGTGATCAGACATCCTAGTTTCTAACAGAGCTAGAATGGAGGGTTGATGGAGGCTTATGAGGGGCTTACAATGCTTTCTAAATTCAGCATTTTTAGCTCCCCTAACATTCCATACAATGCAGCTTTCATCATAAGAATTTGGGGATAGGGTGAGGATGTCATCACTGCCTTTCCCTTTTCTAGAGGGTTGGAGGGGCTGGCCATCTCCTAAGCCTTCCTCTTCCTAGATAGAGATGTTAGCTTGGAAATAAATTTCTCCCCTAGAGTAGGGTTTAGAATACTTAGACTGACCCCTAGCTTTGTCAGCTCCTGGGGCAAGAGAGCAATAACCATCTCGTGAATGAGGTCGGTGAATTCTAGCTTTGCAGGATTTACCAGGGTAAGCACATCTATTTTTGGAATTCTCATCTGAGAAAGGATGATTTACATCTCCTTGTTTCTCTCTCTCAGAGATTCTATAGTTTTATCTCTTTCTAATATATCTTGAAAAAGAGGGGATGGTTGGTCAATTGGGGTGGGGGTAAACTCACAAGTAGCTGGTTTTCCCCATAAGGCTTCACAAAATGAGGGCCTTGAGCTCCAAGGAGTGGATTTAGAGAGAGGAAAAATGGGATAGTTGAGCTGACTTGATTCATTAATGCTGACAGAGTCCAGGGAGTGAGGTCCTCCTGGAGGGGGAGCTGATCATATCAATTAATATGGCTGTCCATACATTGTACTCGTAACTCTGGAGACCCTGGATTAGGCATTCCATGGTTAGTAATGTTAGATAACAGGGGTCTTGAATAAAGATAGTCATCGTTCATCCCTCCCATAGGACATGCAGGGAAATGGTTCTATTGGAAAGACAGACCTCCAACCACGAGGATGGTAGGTGGTCCATCGGGAGAGGCTCCGAGACTAGTGTGGTCATGTTTGGAGGTGTTGAGGAACTCATCATTCTGAGGATAGTATGAGTGAGTAGAGTCCATAAGAACAGTAATGAGAGTATGTAAAGGGGGGAGATGGAGAGGTTTCCCCTCGAGAAGATCAACTGTATTAAATGCCTTGTCCGCATGGGAAGTGATTTCCATCAAATCACTCAGGGAAGTGGGAGGGACTCTAGGCGGTAAAGTGTAATCATTAGACTTAAGTGTGGGGGAAACCAAGCTTATGTGACAGCTGTGGGTCCTCAAGGGCATCTCATTCTTTTTATTTAAAGAATTAAGTGGAACAGTAGAATTATTAATAATATTAGAGGGATTAGGAGAGTTGAGAGGTTTTAAGTTTGGGACGATGGGAGGATCCGGTTCCACTGGGCTAGGGGAATGAAGATTAGGATGGCCCAACAGAGAGCCAGAGTCTGGCAAGTTAATAGGCTTTTCCTTAACAGGCCCAGTAGGAGAGGTGGATTGATAGGAGGGGGCCTTGCCCGAGTTAGGCTCATTTACATGGGTCTGCATTGGAGGTCTAATACTGTGGCCAGAGAGGTTACCTCTGGTACCGACAGGAGGGGAGTTGGTCAGCGATGACTTAGAGGAGGAGGGTTCAGCATACTTACCTGGTCCTGATGAGCTTTTTTTTTTTACCTTTAGGGTCCTTTAGATTTGTTACCCGATGGAGGGAGGCCTTAGGAGGGTGCTTGCATCGTGTGAAGGTAACCATCTTCCATCCAGTAGATGTATTCTCCGGATCTATTGAGGGTTGATATTGGAAGTCTGATCCCATCGTAGGGGGAGGTTTCTGTATTGACAGTCAAGAAGACGAGTTGTGACCCAAGAACCCATAGGAGGTGCATAGAAAATTGTCGCCTTAGTAGACGATAGCTTGGTTGTGTCCACCAATAGTGATGGCGGTCCTCAAAGGTTTGTCAAGGCTAATCTTGACACAGATCCGGGCATATCGGCCACACACCATCGCCGACGTACATGCATCCACTTTGAGAAGATTCCCTATTTTCCTCCCCACTTTTTCCAAGATGAGAGCATCGTAGAATTCCGTCTGTAGATGTGGTAAACGGATCCACACAACTGTGGATTCTATGTGAGCAAGACTTGGGACAAAATTCGGCTCCCACTTTCTAACAGAGAGAAAACACCCTGCGATAAACCAAGGCCCACCTTGTAACGCCTTTGCTTGGCTTTCTGGGGTGGTGAATTTCACCGTGAAGAAGTTTGCACCTAGATCAATTAAACAAAGCATCTCCGAAAGTTGCCAGAGCGATTGTAATTTCGCTTTAAGATAAGGTTGGGAAAACTTTTTCTTATAGGGTTTAACAATAACAGAGTATTTCCATGGGGCATAGAGGCGTTGTTTATCTTCATATGAAAGGTCGATTGAGTCGCTAATCGATTGCTCATCTGAAACTTCCTCAAGGATAATATTTGACGGAAGAGTGGAAGTGTTAATTCAATTTGAGGCAATATCCTTATAAGATGGCCTCCCATCCCCTACGGGGGTTATGGGTTTTGTGTATCAGGGGGAACAGAGGTGGACAGAGAGACGATCATGGCTGAATAGAAGTTAAGAGGGGAAGACGTGAGAAATAGAAGAAGAGAGAAGGGGTACTTTCTCACTCTAACCCATCTCTCCTCTTTGCTCTTCTTGTTATTTATTGGATTGCCTTTTAATTAAAGCTTCTTTTATTTATTTAATACACAATTACTTTAGCTTAGAAAAAATTATGTCAAAATAACTTTTAATACAAAATTAAGTTTGCAATGATTTTTTACTACATCATTGTAATTTTTTTTAAAATATTTTTTAATTTAAAAAAAAACATAAGTACTAGACAAGGCAACTTATTAAATAATATCTTGTATTTATTATTTTTTTAAAATATTTTTTAATTTTAAAAAAAAACATAAGTACTAGACAAGGCAACTTATTAAATAATATCTTGTATTTATTATTTTTCTTAGTGAACATAAAAAAAATCAAATAATTAAAATGGGATGAAAAGTTTATTCTTTAAGGGGCGTGTAAAAAAATAAATATGACAAGTAAATGAATAACGTATTCCGGTGATCCATTACAATTTAATATCCTTACTGATCATTGTTAAGTTAATTTAGGTTAAAACTCTAAATTGATGTTATAATTATTTTAATATAAACTTTTTTTTTTTGGTTTCCCAAGGTATCCCCACAGCCGGCAGCCGTGAGACTAATCCTCCGTTCCTCTGTCAGCGCACTAAGCAGTAGGGAACTAGCCACAGAGTTTGCTCCATTCGCCAGAGGTGAGGATCGAACCCCCGACCTCTTTCTTAAGGGACATGGCGCTGAACCACCATGCCAACTCTAGTGATTTATTTTAATATAAACTTAATGTCATAGAAATATTTTTTATAAATAATTCTACAAGAAGAAAAAAAAGAAATTTTCAAAAACTTTTCCACATGAAATTATGAGCGAAACTAAAAATTAATAAACATCAAAATAAATTTATTTTATCTATACTATCAAATTCATAAACATATCGCTATTTTTTGATTCATTATTTTTGTCGAATTGTAATTATTTATATGCTTATCTTCAAAAGAAAATATTTATATTCTTTAAACTATGTTATTTTATAATATGTCTAATTCTCTGATAATATTTTATTCCTCAAAAATAATATTTCAATTTAAATTATCCAATTATATGATTATGAACTTACATAATTATTAATACCTATCAAACAAACATGTTTAATATTTCATTAAATAATATTAATTATAAGATAAAATATGATATACGTTAATCTTTTTATTTTTGTATCCTGAATTTGGGGTCAGGCTTAGCGCGAGCTTGGGTGGAACTAGTTTTACTATAAATCAGAATATCATCAAAAAAGACCAATACACATTTCCTTAAGAACTTCTGAAATACAGAATTCATCAATCCTTGAAAAATTACAGTAACATTTGACAATCCAAAATGCATGACTAAGTATTCAAAAGGTCCAAAGTGAGTTCGAAAAACAGTTTTAGGAACATCTACACATAGTCTCCATGTACCATCTTTGTTTCCTACTAACACCATAGTTAAGGCAAAAGAACTACAAGTAGGTTGAATAATCCCTTGGTCTATAATTTGTTGCACTATGTTTTCAATAATATCCTTCTTAACTTAATGATACCTATAAGGTCTCTTATTCACAGGCTCAACATTAGATTGCAATACAATTTCATGATCAAATATATCTATAGAGGGTGGTAGACTAACAGTTTTTTTAAATAATGTAGCAAATTCTGATAATACCTCTAATATTGCAGGATTTTTCTTTTGATCATTATCAGATTTCGATGGATGCCTCTTTGTTTTATCACTTCTTTGAGGGATCACCTGAATAATACAGAATTGATATTGCATTCCTATGTACCTTGCTAATTTTCCAGCACTATGAGTTAACACTTGACAGTCAGACTCTCTAAGTAGACATTTTCTCCCTTTGTACCAAAATTCTATTGTTAAGTTCTTAAAATTCAACTTGATATCACCTAGAGTCAACAACCATTGAACTCCCAATACAACTCTATAAGATTCCAGAGGTAATAATAGAAAATCATCACAGAATTAGTACCTTGTAACAACCAAGTGATAATAGGCATTTTATCCACCTTCATACTTCCATTTGTAGCAGCCACTACTTCAGGGTTAATAGACGTTACTTCACATCCTAATTTTCTGACTAGTTCAGGATTTATAAAATTGTGATACCACTTTTACATTCTAATAAAGTGTGAACAGAGGGACTGAAATTACAATACTGACTATGACTAACATCTGTGAAACCTCTACTATACTGACTATAAATAGTTGGGAAGCTACTTCAACTATCGCTAATCAATACATATGAATAAGAAAATACACAACTTAAATAAATTCAACTGAAGTCCCCGAAGTAGGAGGACTCATCACCTTGTTGGGTGGAATCTGCAACTGTCTGGGTCTGAATGTTCCTACTAGCTCTTGTACCTACATTATGAGACAATGTAGAACATAAACATATATGTGGATCGGTACTTTGAGGATGTACTGAGTATATGGGGGTGTATGCATTAAGTCAACAATATCATTACTCTTTATAAAACCATGTATACTGATATAAATGACTCACATAGCTTGAATAAATCTAAATTCTAAATCTCATAAATCATGAATAATGGAACATGTAGCATAAATCTCATGAGTCATTATACTTAGATCTAAAATCTGTATTCTTCTCTTATTCTCAAAGCTTGTAAGCAAAAAAAAAAGAATCTTAAAACAATAACTTTCAAAACATATATATTCATCTCAAGGAGAATAAGGGAATTCTTTTGAAACTTAGGGATTGTAGAACTTTGGGAGTTTCTTCTAACCGACATAAACCATGTGAGCTGACATGGAGTCCAACTTCTTGACCACGTTGGGGAGAGCTATTCTACCCTTGCCATCGGAATAGAACCTTAACTTTAGTGATCACTATCTTAACCCACTTGGGGTAAATTATAATCCTACGATGGCTCGTAGTTCTGGGGCATGAGACCTTGGAATCATACCCACTCGGTGCTAAATACTACTCCCATACTTAGGCTCAGAAATTTTAGAAAAATCCATCTTAAATTACAGCACAAGGTCAAAAATAAAAGCCAATTATGCTTATCTTTGCTTTAAATCATAAATTGTATGAAATATGAGGATTTCCATCTTAGCTTAGACCAAGAGGTCAAATCTTTATCTAAAATCTAAAAATAATCTAGTCATGGGTTGCTTACAGCACAAACAATCTTGAAACCACAATCTTTAAATGGGGTCTATTGACCCAAACATCAATCTTACATCAAGTCATCTTAACAATTCATGCTTTGTACTGCAATTTTTTCATAATCATCTTAAAATATGTAAATTTCAGCAATAGGCATGGAAATATAAATAAAATCATGTAATTCAACCTTTAATCCATGAGAAATCTCATAATCTTGCAATTAATGGTAATGAGTATAAACCCTTACTTGAATTTCATGAAAAATCTCATAAATTGCAGTAATTTTGTAATTAAAATAATCCTTTGGGCACAAGGGTGAAAGATTTACCCTTGTTCAAATCCCACATACCTTATTTGGCTTGATTCAATGGAACAAGTTGACTTTTGAATCCTTGAGAATGTTCTTGGAGGCATTTCTTGAAGGTTCTTGAATGGTGATATTTTGATTCTTGAGTTTTCTTGAAGAAGGGTTTGAACCTTGTTCTTGAGGGTTGATCTTGAAAGGAACCTTAATTTTGATGCTATGGATGAATATGAAATTATGAGCTTTGATTTGATTTGCTTTAATTAGGTGTTAAAAAGGGTGGAAAAGACCCAAGAATTCTTTTAAAAATGGCTTAAAATCGCTAAACAGAGGTCCCCGACGGTTTGGGCGATGAACCGTGTCCTTGGGGATGGACCGTCCCTTCAACCCATCACTTTTTGGCCAGAAAACAGGCTTACTACCTCAGTTGCGATGGTTTGGGTGATGGTCCGTCGGCCTTCCGTCGCACTTTGGTAGTATGGATAGCTCACTGTAAAACGGCCATAACTTTTTATCCAGACACCGTATTTTAGAAAAATTGGTATCGTTGGAAATATAATTCAATTATCTATCTGTTGGTGGGTTGTGATCTCAAAAATTAATAGTATAATGAAAGATATGCTCATTTGAAGTTGACAGTACCAATATCCTTCTCAAGAATTCAATCGATAAGGGATGTTTTGATTTGCCTAATATCTAGGACATATTTGAGGCCTTAATACAAATCGAACTTAATCATAAAACTAACAAATCACTAAAATTTATTTCTCATGATCTTGAAGCATGGTTCTACTATTGGTTGGGATTCTCGGGGTATTACAATATCTCCCCCTTGGAAACATTCATCCTCGAATGAGGTTGGCTAGCTGAGAAAACTGAGGATGCACAGCTGAAATAAATTACTAAACTGATTCGACATCATTCTAATCCTTTGAGTACTTCTGAGAATGCATGAACTTATAATAAGAATAGCTATATAGCTGAATCTTTGATTAGAAAATAACTGAATTAAGAAAGACTATCACCTTCGGCTGGATCTGAGTTCGAGGAGAAGAGATGAGAGGTTTATGACATTAAAACTCGGGGTATTACAACACGCCCTCCTTGGGATCATTCGTCCCCGAATGATACTAGTTTGGTTGAAATACTAGAAAAGACTAAGATGATATACAGGATGCTTACGGACTGAACCATGACTTAATATCTGAATCTGAAACTGATGCATGATGCATGTACTGAACTGAATTTTTGCAGTCTACTTAGATGCGAACAAACTATCTCTTGAAATGGTCATACTTATGAAATTTTAGATAGTGAGACTAGACTAAATTGGAAGATGTAAGCTGGATTTCTGGTTACACGAACTGAATCATGCTGAATGCTCTCCCCCAAATAGGGTATTTCTTCAACACCTTTCTAAGAAATTTCTAAGGCCATTAGGGAGTAAGGAACTCTGGGCATGATTTGAACAAGACCTCAGAATAAGGAATTACAACATTGCTCCAAATATAGCATGGAACATAGACATGTGAATCATAAGTTGGGATAGAAGTATTAGGCCTCAAGCAATGCAACCTCTCACTTTAAAGCTTAGCTACACTTCTAAAATACTCTCTCAACTAAACTTTCCCCTTAAACACCATACTCATTAACTCAACTTATAGTTCTCACATGGTCGTTGACAAATTCATCTACCAAAGTCTAACTGAACCCAACTCTCTCGTTATGGTCAAGCCTAACTCGAAATCACAAGGTAGCACACATAACACCATAACATAACACCAGTCAGAATTATGAATTCACACGCATCTGCACTTTTAACAACTTCTTATCTCCAGAATAATCCTTATTACCACTCTAACAACTACAATCCACCCAGTACTAGATATTTACTAACGTTCAATGCATCCCTCCGCATGTATACAAACATGATATTCAAGCCTATCTTCATAACCCCACATGCACTTCTAAACAAACGCTCATAAAGCATCTTTTCCATATCCTACAACCCTCTATCAAGAACAAATTCCATGCACTATTCTTAAGAGGACATACATAAAATTTCAACTACTCATACATAACATATAAAACTTTAACTAACCATGACGTGTATCAACGACTTGGCCTCAATCCTACTTCACACTTATAGCCTTAGCTAAAATAAGCACACAACAATCTTCCATTAACAAGAAATATTTACTCTCTCCCATCCAGACAACTGTTCATCATCACTATCTTGACCTAAGGAAAGGTAATAAAAGGTTAGAACATGAGGACTTGAAACATGAAGGGATACTGTGTATAACTTGACACTTAACTGAGGCTTGAGAAATAGAATATTTAACATCATGAACTCATAAAAAAGGTTTGACCTGAGGACATACATGATATAAATCCAAATTTTGCTGATCATTAAGAGTATTGCTTGACTGCTTAAACTGAACATACTATAAAGCTTGAGTACATGAGTCATGAGCTGCATGACCTAAATTTGGAGTTCATCACTTATGAAATGTGATTCCAACTGCTGAAAGAACTGGAGCTCCTCATTTTAGAAACTAGGAGGGTACATGATTCTCTATCATATGCATGAACATGAACTATGATCATGGAACTGAAACATAAGGCATGAGTAGGTATTGGGATAACTGAAAATACTGAAATAAGAATGGGTCAGGCATCATCCTCTCTTAGGGGTTTTCTACACTACACAGATATTTCAACAAGAATCTAGAAGTCTGACTTGGTTACTCCTTCTGTCATCTCCCCCTTAGACTTAATCCATCACTCTCAGTCTGTGAACAACTATATAAACTTTAATCTAAACCACAATCACTTTATTCTAGAGTCTGGGATCAAATCAATACACATAAAACTAAACTTACCCTAAAGGACTGTATCTTCACGTATAACACCCAATGCTAACACCTTTTCCACCCATAAACCCTCATATAACAAATTAAATACTCACCAACTTAGATTCTAACACTAAACATGGATATCTCTAAACCTTTGCTAAACTTCCCTCATACTCTGCTAATATCACATCTCTAACTTACCACATCACCAACCTGTAACCCATAAGTTAACTGACAAGAATACCATATACTACACAACCTCATTCATACTTATCAATTCAAGGGGTACTACTAACCACACAACACTTAATAAACTTAATCTCTTGCGAACCTACTAAACCTTGGGTACTCCTCTACATCATACCTGTAACATCATACTTCATTGCGAACAAATAAACTTAAGCTCTTGCATACACTGTTCAAGCCTACTAGATCACTTTCATACAACAAGCCACACTAACCAAGAAAATATTACATCCACCTTGCTAATCATTTATTAGTCAAACTTAGTGTCTGGTGCTAGGCATGATTAACCTCACATACTAATCTTACTTGGAATCTATAGAATAAAACATCAAGAAACACTAGTCCACTAGAACTTCATAGCAACAACATTCGATCATAATCTATGTCCTATCTTATCATAATCTATTAATACATCCTCTTTATACACATCATTGCTATTTACCCTTCTATACATCTAAATTACTATCATAGCTCTATAAAGTTTAGCTAAACTTCTTTTTGCAACCTCTAGGAAATCCTAAATTAATGATACTAAACCACCAAATACTTTATTAATATCCTATACTTTCAATCACAATAAATACCATCAATAACTCCTTCCGTACTTCAAGCAAACAACAATTCACCTTAACTAATAACTCTCTCTCTATCCTCCACCAAACTAACACACAGGAACATATCAACATAATGCAAAATCTATAGCATGCATAAATTTATCTCTATACTTTTTATCAATCATCATGCTCACTCTTTGTAACACCCCAAAAATTTTCGGAGCTGTTAAAGCCTTTTTAAGCTTGTCAAGAGAAGATTAGCACTCAAAAATTTGGCTAAGTGTTGAAACTTTCTTCATTCCATACGCTTCCGAACTTCGGTGAATTATTTCCCGACCTTCCCGACCTTCGATTTTAGATTTTCTTGTTGCGTTACGATGGGGCAAGGTCGTAGTGAATTACGGGTGAGTTTTGGAACTTTTAGACGAGCTTAAGGGAATGTTTGGTGTTCAATTCCAGTATCTTGAGGCGATATGCGGGCGCCGCCTGGGGTACCCCACCGCTCTAAACGGGCCTCCACCCAGGTCTTAGCACCACTCTAGATGGGGCGACGCCCTAGGTACTCCGGTGCTCTAGGCAAGGCACCGCCCGATGGATCGCGCCAGGCCAAATATTCAGCTTCCAGTCCGTATCATTAAGGGTATTTTGGTATTTCTCCAATCCCTTATCCTCTTTAACACGGGATTTAATCCCTTGAAAGCCAAAATAGAGTCACATTCATCAAAATTCTCCAAGAACATAGTTTAGGGTTTTTATAAAGGATTCAAGAGAAATCAAGATTCAATCGTCAGTTTTAGAAACAAATTGAAGATTTGGGACCCCCAAATTGTAAGCTTCAAGAATCATCCATTATTTTCTGGAATAGAGGTACGCGGGGTTTATCCTAAAAACTACATGGGCTTGAAATTGTTAAAGCATGATTTAAAGGTTTTGATGCATGTATTTTATGGGGGTTTTGAAAACTATATTATTGATTATGCATTTCGAAAGTTTCAATGCTACTATTGCTTTGGCCTTGTGGTCTTTTCTCCCAAAATCGATTTACATATATATGTATATGTATGAATTTGAGATTTAAGATTGTTTAGAGCATAAATTATGAACTCACTCTTTTGTTTTGAATTAAAGATTATGATTTTGTGATTTGAAAGATCTTTTTGCAATATCTTGGCATTTGAACATGATTTGGAATTGTTGAGAGGGTGTTTCTTGATATCAATATGTTCTTGTGTGTATGAGAAAGAATTGTACGTGTTTACATGAGATTTGAGAAAAATATTCACTGAATTGAGTTATTGAAATACTGGTCTCAAAACTTGTGTTTTGAATACAAAGATTTATGATAGACTAATAATGGCTCAGAGATGTGACTTGCAAGTCAATGGTATGACGATACCATATGTATTTATGCCATAACAGAGTATGTTTTCAGAGCATGTTTTCAGAGTATGTTTTTCAGAGAATGCATGTTTTGATAGAGTTTTAAAAAGGGGCTTAAAGAGGGTTAGGTGGTCACCCAAAGAAGGTGCAAGTTCAAGCAACTCTAAGCTCGAAACCATATTTACCGATACGGGTAGATTATTATTGTATGCTAGCGACGGCCGTGTGGCGTAGTAAATTCAGAGACTCCGACCCTTGTGGAACACTTGGGTTGGGGGCATGGCTACCGAGTTAATGACAGTTTCCATATAGCCCATGGAATTTTCAGAATTGTAGGGTATACCACCTAGCGCAGAAGTAATACAAAGATTGTCATAGATTTAAGATGTTTTCACAAAGTCCTTTAAATTGCCTATGTGTTTTCTTACTATATGGTATGATTATGAACTGTTTTAAACTGCTCTCATATATGTTAATTATAAATAATTATTTGGGATTTGCTCTGCGTACCATTACATCTGTATTGACCCCCTTCCTCTTCCAACCTCTCAGGTTCTGAGGCACAGTCTAAGGGTCAGAATAAGCAGTAGATAATTCTGACAGCAGAAGAGATTATGCAGTGGTGAACCTTCTATATTCCAGAAGGCCTAATGTCTTACAGTTGTTTATTATTCTACAGTTTCGGTATACTGGGGACCTTGTCCCAGATTTCAGACAGTGTTGTTTTGAGATTTAGTAGAGATTTTGCAGACTGAGTTAGATGCTATTATTCAGATGTTTTTGAATTACAATTTTTGGTATTATGATTAAATTCAGATTGACCATGTTTCTGTACTAGATCTCCATTTTCCGTATTTTCTTTTATCATATGAATATTATGCATGATTACCAAATACAGAAGGGCGTACCGAGCCTTTATGGTTTTGGATGCTCGTCACGTCTAGGGCCCCGGTTTTGGTCGTGACAAACTTGGTATCAGAGACAGATTCATGGTCCCAGGGTGTCTGCGAAATCGTATCGGGTAGATTCTTATTTATGAGTATGTAGCGCACCACACTTATAAGCAGGAGGCTACAAGGCGTTTAGGAATATCTCTCTTTTCTCATGTTCTAGTTCGTGCAATAGAGTCAGAATATTCCTCTTCCATACTCTAATTCGTGCTATGGCGTCGTCCATACGAAAGTAAAGTCATCCCAATTCTTTCCTTACTCTAATATTCTCAGACATGTCTCATATTGGGGCAATTCAAGTGTAGAGGTTTAGAGTCTAAATGTTATGGTTCTTTCTGATTGAACCATATAAGATTTTAAAATTTTGCAAGGACTTGAGAAGAGTCTGTTAGTGCTTCAAAGTGTATTGGTTCTAGTGTGAACCTTGATCTTGATAAAATCATGCTTTTCAGCCTTCTGTATTGAGTATATTCGGTCCTTTTCGAAAATTTATGTTGAAAGATGTCATGCTTAAGAGAGAATGATATGTAGCAGAGTGTTGGAACTGTATTTCCACCTGAATAGAAGTATAAGTTAAAGTATTGGTGTCATGACCTATTGGTAGCAATATTGGACCAAGAAGTTGGTGATGTGAAGCCGTAAGGTTAGAAGTCAAAGTGAGGATGATTTTGTGTAGATAAATATTTTTGTTGAATAACTGATATTTGGGGATGATTTACCCCTTTATAGTGATAGACTAATGTGGTAGCTAGTAACATGTGTGGATTGTATGGTAGTCTTTGGGAGAAGTGCTTGACTCATATCTTTATTTATACAGAGTAAGATGTATATTCTTAGACCATTGATTTTTGTGTGTCAAGTTTCTATCTCTTGTAATCTTGTCATCATTGTGTTGTTGAAAACAAAAAGTCTAGTGAAGCCGTGTGGGGCTCTTTCGATTCACTAGCATAGTTGCCTTATCATTCATTTCGTTTTCTTGTTCAAAACACAAAAAAATCAAAGTCTAGTGAAGCCGTGTGAGGCCTATTTCGATTCACTAGCAACTTGTTGTTCAACTTATTGTTCTTATGTTGGTTGAATATATGTATGGCCGAATTATTTTGCATGCGTCGGTAATGAAGGGATATTTCCTTGTGTGTTATTTTAGTAGAAGGAAGAGAAGGAGTTATTAGTCAAGGTGAATTGTTGTTTGCTTGAAGTATGACAATGGCTAGATTAGCCAGTAGGATATAATTATAGACCCATGGTTGTTGTGGAAGTTGAAGGTAGTCTAAATGTACGCTTGGATAAGTAAGTGTGATGTGATAAATCCGTATAAGTAGATAAGATTGTATGGGGTTATAATATAAGATTAAGGTTGATCAAGTCTATTATGTGACTATAACCCTTGACCTTCTTTTTGTTGGTAGTTGTAAACTAGTACTACTTGTGAGAAGGTGTGTAGTAGATTTTTGAGGCATTTGGGCAGAATGTCCCAATTTGATGGACTAGTATATTATGTTGCATTTTTCATTGGTGGTAGATGATTCATACTAGACTATAGGCTTGAATTTAAGTATAAGATGTGGTTGTAAGAGTAGTGTCTTAAGATTAATGATGAATGTTTAGTGAGAATTGTGTGTAAGGTTGGATTGAAAAACATGTTAGCACTAGACATTAAGTTGGACAGTTGATGGCCATTAAGGTAGTTGTGATGATTGCTTGGGTAATGATACCAGTTTTATGGAAGTGATCTACTTGGCTTGAATAGTGTATGCAAGAGATTAAGTTTATTGGATTCGTAATGAAGTATGATGTTGTATGTATGATGTAGAAGTATGCCAAGGTGATATGAGGTTGCGGTATTTTTCTAAGGCGATTTCGTGTTGTGTGTGGCTGGTACCGTTGAATTGCGAGGTGGAAAAAGACTAGTTAGATGGTATATGGTGTTCTAAATGGCCAAGTTAAGGAGCTTTGATTGATAGTGTTGAGCCTTTTGATGTGATCTTGATTCTCCTGGTAGAGGATTATAAGTTTGAAGTTGCTATATTGGTAGGCTATGACAGATATAGAGTGGTTCATTAAAGGCTTGGTGGTATCCATGTTAAGTGTTAGAATCTAATTTTGATTCTTTGAAAGTTACGCTATTAGAAATAAGAGTAGAAGCACTAGAGGGTGTGCACTTTAACTTTGGGGATACTCATGAAGATTCTAAGTTAGTAAGTGTTCAAGTATTATATGATGACTACTGGAGGCTATAGAAAGATAAAGTGTATCTCAGAAGGTGGTATTAGTAGTGGGTTTTCCACTTTCAAGTATGGCCATTCCTATTAAGTTCTACTAATTACGTGTATTGTTGTATTCCATACCCCAAAGTGCAGTAAGTGTGGTTCAGTTTAGAATCTAGTAAGGCGGTGACTTTAAGCTAAGGGGAAGATGATAGAACAAATAACCAAGTAAGGCTCTCAGATTCAAGTAGTGATGCAGTATGATATAGAACATCAGAAGGTGAGGGTGAATCCCAACCCATTCTTATCTCAGTAATTTTCAGTGATCCCAATACCTACTCATGCCTTGCGTTTCAGTTCCATGATCATAGTTCATGTTCATGCTTGCGATAGAGAATCATGTACTCGTCTAGTTCCGAAATGAGGAGTTTCAGTTCATTCAGTAGTCGGAATCACATTCCATATGTTATGAACTCCAAATTGAGGTCATGCAACTCATGACTCATGTATTCACACTTTATAGTGTAATCAGTTCCCATAACTCATGCTATATGCCAAATGATTGGCGAGATTCAACTTAGAGACGGGTATACTCTCAACCCAGATCACTTTGATGAATCCCTGATGTTGATTCGCTATTCCTCAGGCCTTAGTTAAGTGTCAAGTTTCATAATATATCCTCTTATACTTTAAGATCTTATGTTCTAACCTTTTTGTGACTCCTTCTTATGTAATGACAGTGGTGATGAGCGAATGTTTCTTGTTGATAAAAAATCATTGTATGCTTGTTTTAGATAAGTCCATAAGTAAGAAGTAAGATTGGGGCCAAGTCTTTAATTCATATTATGGTTAGTTGGAATTTGTGTGTGTATATTCTTGGGGTAGTGCGTGGGAGTTGTATTGATGGTGGTTTAGAGAATATATGAAATACGTCTTGATTAGTGTTTTCCTTAAAGTTCATATGTGGTTATAGAGATAGGTTTGAATGACATGTTGGGATTTCAGTAAAGGATCACAATATGTGTTAGTGAATCCATAATAAGAGTTCAGAGTTAAATCCTTGAAGTGGTATAGATTAACATTACGAATTCTGAGGAGGGATCTGAAAGTACATCTGACTTGGGCTTAGCGCACTATTTCCATGAATATGAATGAAGTTCTTCAAAACTCGAAACTTAAAAGAATTGATGAGATACTTTTGAGACTGCGTACAATCCCATAACTATCTGTGGGGACTGTTTGAGAAAGCTCTATCTGTAAAGATTTAAGCTTGACTGTTTCTGTTACCTTAAAAATAAGGCAGAGATGGTCTGAATAGAGCAAGATGAGAATCTGTATAAGTTTCTTAGAGAACCTTTCTATAGCACAATCTGAGACTTGAAAGAAGGAAAATATTTCCTAAATGCCCTGTAGCCTCTCAAAGAAAAGTACAAACGTCTCTGTACCATTCCGTAAGACTACTAGATACGGCTTCATAGACACGCTAGGACAATTGAACTTTGTGCTCTAATACCAAGTTTGTAACGCCCCGAATATCTGTCCCGAGTCGTCACACGGTGCTTAGGACCATAAGTGATCCCAAGCTAACCCTTCTAATGGCATACTACAAAGCAACTGATTAAATATGAATGAGTGATGGAGTTTACTGTGCGAAACCATAGAGAAATACTGAAATCTGTAAAACACAATACTGATACCACTTTTACATTCTAATAAAGTGTGAAGAGAGGGACTAAAATTACAATACTGACTCTGACTGACATCTGTGAAGCCTCTACTATACTGACTATAAATAGTTGGGAAGCTACTTCAACTATCTCTAATCAATACATATGAATAAGAAAATACACAACTTAAATAAAAACAACTGAAGTCCCCGAAGTAGGAGGACTCATCACCTTGCTGGCTGGAATCTGCAACTGTCTGGGTCTGAATGTGCCAACCAGATCTTGTACCTACATTATGAGACAATGTAGCACATATACATATATGTGGATCAGTACTTTGAGGATGTACTGAATATATGAGGGTGTATGCATTAAGTCAACAATATCATTACTCTTTATAAAACCATGCATGCTGATGTAAATGACTCACATAGCTTGAATAAATATGAAATCTAAATCTCATAAATCATAAATGATGGAACATGTAGCATAAATTTCGTGAGTCATTATACTTAGATCTAAAATTTGTACTCTCCTCTTATTCTCAAAGCTTGTAAGCAAAAAAAAAGAATCTTAAAATAATAACTTTCAAAACATATACATTCATGTAAAGGAGAATAGGGGACTTCTTTTGAAACTTAGGGATTGTAGAACTTTGGGAGTTTTTTCTAACCGACATAAATCATGTGAGCTGGCATGGAGTCCAACGTCTTACCCACGTTGGGGAGAGCTGTTCTACCCTTGCCATCAGAATAGAACCTTAACTTTAGTGATCACTATCTTAATCCACTTGGGATAAATTATAATCCTATGGTGGCTTGTAGTTCTGGGACATGAGACCTTGGAATCATACCCACTCGGTGCTAAATACTACTCCCATACTTAGGCTCAGAACTTTTAGGAAAATCCACCTTAAAATACAACATAAGGTCTAATTATGCTTACTTTGCTTTAAATCATAAATTCTATGAAATGTGTGGATTCCCATCTTAGCTTGGAACAAGAGGTCAAATCTTTATCTAAAATCTGAAAATAATCTAGTCATGGAGTGCTTACATTACAAACAATCTTGAAACCACAATCTTTAAATGGGGTCTATTGATCCAAACATCAATCTCACATCAAGACATCTTAACAATTCATGCTTTGTACTGCAATTTTTTCATAATCATCTTAAAATCTGTAAATTTCAGCAATAGGCATGGAAATATAAACAAAATCATGTAATTCAACCTTTAATCCATGGGAAATCTCATAATCTTGTAATTAATGGTAATGGGTATAAATCCTAACTTGACTTTCATGGAAAATCTCATAAATTGAAGTAATTTTGTAATTAAAATAATCCTTTGGGCACAAGGGTGAAAGAGTTACCCTCGTTCAAATCCCACACACCTTATTTGGCTTGATTCAATGGAACAAGTTGACTTTTGAAGCCTTGAGAATGTTCTTGGAGGCTTTTCTTGAAGGTTCTTGAATGGTGATGTTTTGATTCTTGAGTTTTCTTGAAGAAGGGTTTGAACCTTGTTCTTGAGGGTTGATTTTGAAAGGAACCCTAATTTTGATGCTATGGATGAATATGAAATTATGAGCTTTGATTTGATTTAATTAGGTGTTAAAAAGGGTAGAAAAGACCCAAAAATCCTTTTAAAAATGGCTTTAAATCGCTAAACGGAGGTCCCCGACGGTTTGGTCGATGAACCGTCGCCTTGGGGACGGACCGTCCCTTCAACCCATCACTTTTTGGCCAGAAAATAGGCTTATTTCCTCAGTTGAGACGGTTTAGGCGACGGTTCGTCGGCCTTCCCGTCGCACTTTGGCAATCCGTATAGCTCATTGTAAAACGGCCATAACATTTTACCTCGTTACCGAATTTTGCTGAAATTAGTATCGTTAGAAAGCTAACTCAATTATCTATCTATTGGTGGGTCATGAGCTCAAAAATTCATAGTATAGCGAAAGATATACTCGTTTGAAGTTGACAGTACCAATATCCTTCTCAAGAATTCAATCGGTAAGGGGTGTTTTGATTCGCCTAATAGCTAGGACATATTTGAGGCCTTAATACACATCGAACTTGATCATAAAACTAACAAATCACTAAAAAAAAATTCTCATGAGCTTGAAGCATGGTTATACTATCAGTTGGGATTCTAGGGGTATTACATAAACGGCGGGTGGAAAGGGATGTCGGTGTTGCTCGGAGGAGAAGAAGTTGGTGGCAGCGAAGGTTGTTTGCCGTTTCATTGGCTGACGACGGGTGGAAAGGGATGGCGACGCTGCTCGGAGGAGAAAAGGTTGGTGGCGGTGAAGGTTGTTCGTCGTTTCGGCGGCTGGCGGCGGGGGTGGACATTTGAGGTTGATGGTGCATTTACCAACCAAGGTTTATCGGAGAGAGAAGGTGGTTGGGCAGCGATGGCGATCTTGGGAAGGACGATCGTTCGGTGGTTAGTTTCGGCGGCGGCAGAGTAGTGAGGGAGAAGATGGGTGTGGCTATCTTTTTAGGAGATTAGGGAATTAGGGTTTGTATTGGTTGTAAAGAATAAAAAGGTTGATTTGATCTCAGCCGTCGGATTGATTTTGATCGACGACTGAGATTAGAATAATTTAAAAGTGGTTAAAAATTAAAATTAGTGTTAAATTGGTTAAAATTGACATTAATTGAATACAAGTGGCTAAAATTTAAATAAAATTGACATAAATCGAATTATTTTGGACTGTTATTTAATAAATGTGATAATGGCAAGAATAAATTAAGAATGTAAAAATTAATGTTAGGTAAAATTATTATGCAAAATTATCGATAATAATAATAATAATAGATAATTTATTTGTAAATTGTGAGTGTACATATTTATGAGACAAAAAATTTAATAAAATCACGTAAAATATCGTATTTGAATTAATAAATTATAAAAAATGATAATAAAATAATTTATATATTTTTTAAATCATGAATAAGACACGTCAATATCTGTTTGATACAAGAATAATGTGTAAAAATACTAATATTTAAATTAATAATTTTGCTAAAATAGCAGCCTAAAAGGAGTATCGAGCGGTCAAAATTGGGAGTCAACAACTGCCCCTTCGTTGCTTGAGAATGATGAAAGAATTGTCAAGCAACGACAGTTGACATAGTAGCCAATTTTGTCCGACCGAAAAGGGAATTTGTTGGAATTAAAGCAACAGAAGGTGGTTTAAAAATAGTGTGGCCGAGACTTTGATTTTAAACCGCCTACATATCTCTGGTTTTACGAGAATCAGGTCATGCGTAGTTCTATAGGAATGAACAATATTCCTAAAGAATGTTAATGATAAAGGTAGGGGCATTATCAATGATATCGTGGGTTGTTGTGATTGAAGTGAATAGAATTGAACAGTGAAGTAAGGAGAAGTGTGAAAATGAGAGGCATGATTTGAATAATGATAGCTCGAATAGTCAAGATTAAAGTGGTTTTGAAATGTGGGTATGAATACGATTTAGGACATGAGAAGAGTAAGGTTTCAAAAACCCAACTTTGTTCAATTAAGGTTCTACGGAAACCCAATATTGTCTATTAAGGTTCTACAGGAACCCAATATTATTGATTAAGGTTCTACAGGAACCCAATATTGTCCATTAAAGTCTTAAGGAAACCCAATATCGTTGATTAAGGTTTTACAAAAACCCAAATAACTAAGGTTCTACAGAAACCCAAGATTGTTTAATAAGGATCTACAAGAACCCAATATTGTGGGAGGTTCTACAGAAACTCCATATTACTAAGGTTCTACAGGAACCCAAGATTATTTAGTAAGGTTCTACAGGAACTCAATATTGTGGAAGGTTCTACAGAAACCCCATATTACTAGGGTTCTACAAGAACCCAAGATTGTTTAATAAGGTTCTACAGGAACCCGATACTATTGATTAAAGTTCTACAGTAACCCTATATTATTCATTAATGTTCTAAAGGAATCCGATATTGTTCATCAAAGTTCTACAGGAACCCAATATCATTAAATAAGGTTCTACAGGAACCCAATATCGTTGAATAAGGTTTTACAGGAATCCATTTTGTTGAATAAGGTTCTACAGAAACCCAAATTAATTGATTAAGGTTCTACAGAAACTCAATATCATTAATTAAGGTTCAATAGAAACACAATATCATTGATTAAGGTTCTACAAAAACTCAATATCGTTGATTAAGGTTATAAAGGAACCCAATATTGTTGATTAAGGTTCTATGGAAACCCAATATTGTTGAATAAGGTTCTACCGGAACCCAATATTGTTGAATAAGGTTCTACAGAAACCCATGTTGTTGATTAAGGTTCTACAGAAACCCATTATTACTGATTAAGGTTCTACAAAAACCCAAATTTATTGATTAAGGTCCTACAGGAACCCAATATTATTGAATAAGGTTCAACAGGAACCCAATAATGTGGAAGGTTATACAAAAACCTCATGTTATTCTATTAAGGTTCTACAGGAACCCAAGATTGTTTAATAAAATCAATTTCAATATCGTCAAAGTTAAAGATAGAACAACTTAGCTCATTTCCCTTATTGGGGATGTAATCTTGGCCTGTTTGATGATATCATAACATTGTTGCATTTAGTACCTGTTGTCTGCACTCAAAGAAAAATCGTCAGTCAAAAAGGATTGTTAATTCATACCTTGCTCGATTTGGCTCTTTGACCGTGGTTTCTACTTCATGGACCGTTGGGACTTGTACTTCATTATGGTGAAATTTTTGAGAAATTCTCAAAAATTTCTATCCCAGTTTAGAATGAAAGACACTTTTTTCACGTTCTTGTGAATTGATATATTGTTTACTTATGAAATTTTTGAGGTTTTCTTGAAATCTCAAAAATTCTACCCCAGTTTTGTCTTTGGAGTCTTATATTTCTGTACCACTCAAAGAAAATATTAGTCTAAAAAATAGTTGTCCCACATTTGAAAATCATGACCTCAATTGTAATATGTCTTTATATGCTCAAGAGTTTGGCCTATTAGCCTGACACTTTGAAAGTGTAAGAATTTGAAAGAGAGGGAAAAGAAAATGTTTTATTAGTTTAAGACCGAACCCAGAGTGGGCTGCCTACGCATCCAAATAAAAGTCAGGTCAAACATAGTTCGTGAGTAAAAAGAAAGGTAAACAAGGGAGGTTTTATTGTTCATAAGAAGGGTCAAAGGAGGATGAAAGAAAATACGAAATGTTTGCACGTCAATTCATTTGATGCGCTTTACGCTTCTTTCGTAAAGTCTTGAAAATACTTTTGTTGGATCACCTTGAATAAAAATATCACCCGTAGTGACAAGGTCATTGCTTATTGGGTCTCGTTGCACTTTTATCATTTTCTTCTCAATTAGATTTTGAATCTTGTACCTTAGTGCAGAGCATTCCTCAATATCATGACCTTGAATATTCGAGTGATAAGCACATGTTTTAGATGGATCAAAATAAGGGAGTGGATACGCAGGGATCCATCCTCTCCTCGGCTCCACGATACCTTGGACCCTTAATCTTTCAAATATGTTTGCCAAGGGCTTAGTCAAGGGAGTAAAAAATCGAGAGCTCACTCTCTCTACTTGATAAAAAGCGTTGTGTACTAGATAAGGCTTTTGTTGAAAGTTGGGTTGTGTTCAGTCTCATTTTGAGAACCTTGCTGGATAGAGTAGGGTTGGATTTGAAAAGCTTTTCTTTGAAAATCTTATGAGTCATAAGGTTCAATATGTATCCCACGAGAATAAAAAAGGGTATGAATCCCTTTGTTATTTGGATAGCCTTGTGTCTGAGGTATGGAGGGTGATGGATCCTTTTTTTCTTCCTTGGATGGACTCTTTGGTGTTTGAAAAGTGGCCAACTTTGAAGAAACATCAATAATTCTCCCCTCTCAAATTTCATATTATAATTTCTTTCCAATCGAAGTTAGACTCTCGAAACTGTGACAGATTAGGAAGAACATTTTTTAAAAGTAGATTCCATCTAGTGGTTCGAGGAAAATTTGGACCAACTCCTCTTCAGGAACAGAAGGACATATCTTAGAAGCTTCCAATCGCCACCGTATTGCATATTCCTCAAAAGATTCATGGTACATTCTTTTTACCTCAAGAAAATCTCACATTGTTGGACCGGCGTTGATGTTAAACTTATATTGCCTTACAAAATCTTGAGTCAATTCTTCCCAGTTATGCCATTTGTAAAAAATTTGTTGGATGAACCAGGTGAGTGTTATTCCTGATAGGCTTTGAACAAATAATCTCATCAGAAGAGCCTCATTATGTCCTATGCCAACTAGTCTTCCACAGTAGTCCTTTAGATGGGTTATTGGATCTCCACGCCTAGCAAACATGTTAAACTTTGGAACTATGTATCCTGGAGGTAAATCGACTTTTGGATGTAGAGACAGTTTCTCATACCTCAAGTCATAAATGCCTTTAGAACGCAGTTTCTCGTCCAACATTTTCTCTAGGTCATGAAGCCTTCGATGACGTGCATCTAAATCAACTCTCTCATGGGCAGAAGGAAATTGTTGAGAGGGGGTGTGTGTAAGGCGAGGATAAAGAGGCACAATGTTTTGTCTTGGGCGAGAAGAAGTAGGGATGGAGTCTTTTTGGATATTGAGCATCTTTGTCATATTGAAGATTTAATTGATATCGAGTTCAAATGCTAGACAACCTTTAAAATAAACAAGCCCAAATGAAAGTTACTACATAGCACATATAAGTTCAAAACATAATAAACATAAAACAAAGGCGTTCTAGGATGAAGGCTAGGACTTAATAATTGGCCTAGGCATAAAGATTTGAGCTCCTAACGCATGAAAGAAGATTGTGATAGAACATGATGTCGAATTTGTAATTATGGTTTCAAGAAAGATAAGAAATAGACAAGGTCAACTTTTGTTGAACATCAAATTTGTTGATTCACATCATATTGTTGATTCACCCAACTCTGTACAGAAAAATAATAAAGCAGGGGAAAAGAAAGTTTTATTATGGTGAGACCAAACTCATTAAATGAGAGCCTACGTATCCGTCATATAGGGGAATCAGGTCGACCGTAGTTCACATTACATAAATAGAAAAACATAGAAAGAAAATTGCAAATTGTAAAACTTGAAGGAATTTCAAATGTTTGAGAGTATGGAGCGGAGAATCAATATGATCTTCTTCGCCATTGTCAACAACTGTCAGCTATGCTTGAGAAATCAATCAGTATCAACTCAGCATCAGAAGTTGACCCCGTCACGTTTATCACTTTGGTGTCAATCAGCTTTTGGATCATATTCTTCAAGGAAAAGCATACCTTGGTAGGATGTCCTCTTATCCCAGAATAATAGGCACAAATTTGATCAAGACGATACCATCGAGACTTAGGATCACAAGGTACGGCAGCAATGGACGTAATGTAGCCCAATTTCTTGAGTCGTTCATACAACTGTTCTATGGGTTCACCTAAAGGAATGTACTGTTTTGGTGGATATTTTTGAAGCTTATGTTGAGGTTTGGTGGATTGGTCCAATCGTTGATTTGTTGGAGGATTTTGGTAAGACATTGGAAAGTAGTTTGGTATTGGAGCAACAAATGGAGGTGTGTACCAAACAGTTTGTGGAGGAGGTTTTATGAAGGATTGGGGATAATAGGATTGGACATAATAGGATGTTGGAATGATTTCTGAAGATGGGTACCATATCAGTTAAGGTTGGGGTATACTTACTTCAGGCTTTGGAGGTTTTGATTTCTCATCGACAATCGTCTTTCCCCTGTTCAAATTGGTCTCTATGGTGAGCTTCCTCTTTAGCTTATTGTAGAACCGCCTAATAAAGTCAGTTGCTAAATGGTCCCAATAGACCCCTCTGCTTGGGTATTTCTCTGCGTACCACATCAATGCTGGACCCGTAAGTGAACTGACAAAAAGTTTCCTTTTAAGATCATTGCTTTGCCCTATAACCGCTAGTTCGTCAAGGTAGGTGTAATACCTCGTATTTTCATACTAGAATTCTAACCGTCATTCCTACGCGTCTAAGCTCTAATCCAAATGATTCCCATGTGAATATAGGTTTCATAATCTTTATCCTAGTATGTGAAGTGCTCTTCAGGTCAACAATGTTCATATAAATCATTAAGAGCCAAGTTGAGCTAAGATCATTTGATTTGTCTAAAGTTTGGCATTTGATTCTACAAGGGACTACTTCAAACGTTTCTATCTCTTAATATACATGGAATTTTTCATCCCAAGACCAATCAAATTGTCGATAATTGAATTAGCTTTCCAACAATATCAATTTTGCAAAAATCCAATACCCGAGCGAAAAGTTATGCCCATTTTCGTGAGAGACAGTGAGGGTGTGCGATGGGCAATGCGCCGCCCAATCAAATGTGTGCGATTGGGAGTGCGAGGCACACTTAAATGTCTGCCATAAGGTGTACGACGCACACCTTAAGGTCTTCCATGGGTTGTGCGCCGTATACCTCACTTCCAAGTGCCAAAAACACCCCTATATATGTCTATAACACGAGATTAAACTCCCATAACACCAAAATAAGTTTACTTTCACCAAAATTCATCAAGAACAACCTTTAGGATTTTAACATAAAAACCCCAATAGCTAGAGATTCAACCGTGGGAATTCTATAATTTTTACATATTCGAAATTCCCGTTACGAAGGCTAAAAGGGACACCCAAAAGTTCGTGAATAGCATTACGTCATTTGAAAAGTCATTCAAAGCTTCAAGTTTGAGGTATGTGGGGTTATGAACAAGAACACCCTTTCATTCTTGTGCCCAAAACTTGAATTTAATTTACAAAGATACATGATTTTACGTGTTTTGCCATGAATTTGAGATATTAATTTATACCCTATATTGTTGTTCAAGAGATTATGATATTTCTATATGTCTAGAAGATAAATTCCATGAGTTTAATGTTGTTATTATGCTTAAAGCTGAAATTTCCAGATTTCTAAATGAATTACGCATGTTTATGATATAAAGCATGAACTTTGAAATGTTTTACCAAAGTACTGATATATGGGTCATTAAACCCTCATTGAGATTGATGTTTTTGAGAATTTATGTGCTACATGCACCCACGTTTAGACTATTTTGAAGCAATTTAGAAAGATTTGACCTTTTGGTCACAATAGAATTGAAATCCACTTTATGAAACGAGATTACAAGCTTTATCATTGATTTCCTTATGAGATATGAGATTACATTTAAAGTGGATTTTATTGAGATTTTTGAGCATAATATTGGGAGTAGTATTTAGCACCGAGTTGGGTATGTTACTACGGTTTCACACCCCAGAACTACGTGCCATCGTAGATTAAGATATTTAATTCCACTAATTATGGATAATTGAGATAGTGATCACGGAGATGAGATTATTCTATTCCGATGGCAAGGGTAGAATGGACCTAACTTTACGGGGGAAAGTCATAGGACATCATGGATGCTCACATGGTGTACATGTCGGTTAGAAGAACCTCCCAAATAGATGTCCCCCCCACTCTTACAACAGTTTATAGATTTAAAGCTTTAAGATAAAGTATTTACTATGCATAATGAGTTTCAGACTTCATTTAGCCTACGAGTTTTGGGAACAGAAACAGGACACGGATTTTAGAACTAAGTGTAATGGCTCACAAGATCTAGATTTTGTGCTTTACTATTCATGATTTATATCTTCATATTTCAGATTTACTCGAGCTTTGAGAGTCATTTACATTTAGTATGCATGATTTATAAATGACGATTATGAGATATTATTTTACTTATTGCATACACCCCCATTGCTCGGTACATTTCCATGGTACTGACCCACCTCCACACACGTGTGTGGGCTACATTTTCTCGGAATGTAGGTACAAGGTATAGCATGCACCTTCAGATCCAGTTAGTTCGCAGCATACAGTCAACAGGTGATGAGTCTTTTTGATTCATGGGCTCGAGTCAGTTATGCAGAATTAATAATGTTGTATTTTCCTTATTCAGTCGTATTGAGTGGGGGTAGTCGGGAGTCATGACCCGACTACCTTGAGTCGGTTCTAGTAGAGGTTTCATAGACAGTCAGTAGAAGTTGATGTATTCAGTTTCAATTTTAGTTGTAAAGGCAGAATTGTAATCATGTAAAGTTCAGTTTTGTATCGATCAGATTCAAAAAAGAGTTATTTTTCCGCAAATTTATATAGATTTATACTTTTTATTCAGTTGCTTATGAGTTGTGCCGGTAGAAGGGTTAGCTTGGGGTCACTTGTGACCCTAAGCACCGTATGACATCTCGGAACCCGATTTTGGGGCGTTACAAACTTGGTATCAGAGCACAGAGTTCAAGTGTCCTAGGATGTCTATAAAGTCGTGTCTAGTAGAGTCTTGCGGAATGGTACGAAGACGTCTGTACTTTTTTTCGAGAGGCTACATGGCATTTAGGAAATGTTTTCCTTCTTTCAAGTCTAAGATCGTGCTATAAAAAGGTTCTCCAAGAAACTTATATAAATTCTCATCTTACTCTATTCTGGCCAACTCTGCCTCATTTTCAAGGTATCAGAAACAGTTAAGCTTAATTCTCCATAGATAGTTATGGGATTGTAAGAGAGCTAGAAAGTATCCCGTCAGTGCTTTTGAGTTTCGAAGATTGAATTTTTTTATCATGTTTGTAAAATCGTGCACTAAACTCAATTCAGATTTGTTTTCAGATTCCTCCCCAGAATCCATAATGTAAACCTATACTTCCCTATCTATGTAATATTCTTGAGATAGCACGATCAACAAGTTCCAGTTTCTCCCCAGATAATGCTCTTATATTTGCTAGCAGAAGTATCAGAAGTTACACAAAGCAGCTTGAGAGGAGCCTTCTAGTGTGTTATAAGTCCCTCAAATTTAAATTTATGCCCTCGTTCTTATGAGTTATTCAATTAAGACAGAGTAAGGTTTATTCTTAGATCATTGAATGTTGTGTATCAAGTTTCTATCTCTAGTATTACGTAATTTTATTATCATTGTGTTTGTGAAAAATCAAAGTCTAGTGAAGTCGTGTGGGGTCTATTTTGATTCACTAGCATAGTTACTTTGTTATTCATATAATTTTCTTGTTCAAAACACAAAACAAAAGTCTAGTGAAGCAGTGTGAGGCCTATTTTGACTCACTAGCAACTTGTTGTTTATCTTGTTGTTCTTATGTTAGTTAAAAGTGTGGATTTAGAAATGTAGTGACAGAAGTAGTAACGTTTAGTGGAAAGTCTTGTGTTAGTTGAACTTGTGGGTTTAGAAGTGTAGTGGAAAGAATGGTGGTAAGGGCGATTTATTGAATATGTATAGCTGAATTTTTTCTTGCTTATGATTGAATTATTAATGAAGTGATATATCCTTGTTTGTTAGTTTAGTGAAGTTAGAGAAGGAGATTATTAGTTAAGGTGGATTGTTTTTTGCTTGAAGTATGAAAAGAGTTATTGATGGTATTTGTTGTGCTAGGAAAGTATAGGTTTTGATGGAAGTACTTGGTGGTTGAGTATTGTTAATTTAGGCTTTCCTGAGATTGCAAGAGGAAGTTTAGTTGAAATTTATAGATCTATGAAAGTAATTTAGGTGTGAGGATGGGTAAATAGTAATGATGTGAAGAAGGAGGATGTGTTAACGGATTATGAATAAGATAGGCCATATGATTATGATCTATTGTTATTGTGTACTAGTTTTTCTTAGTGTTGTGTTCTATAGTTTTGAAGTGAGAATTGTGTGTGATATTGGGTTGTCAATCATGTTTAGCTCTAGACATTGAGTTTGAACAGTTGATGGTTCGGTTGTTGATTCTAATTATATGGAGGTGATCTAGTAAGCCTGAACAGTGTATGCAAGAGTGTAAGATCATGTGTTCATAATTATGTATGATATAGAGGTGTGCCCAAGGTGCTATGGGGCTGCATTATTTTTCGAGGATTATTGCATATTGTGTGGTTAGTAGTAACGTTGAGTTGCTAGGTGGAGTTAGATAATTTATGATGTTCTTGATAGCTAAGTTAAGGAGTTATGATTGAAGATGTTGATCCTTTTAAGTATGATTATTATTCTCATGGTTTGGAAAAAAATATAAGTATAGAAGTGTGATCTTAGTAGGCTATGATTATGTGATTAGAGATGCAGGTATCGTTACAAATGAGAGTGTAAGTCTTTGATGATGATTATTGAAGCTAGAAATTAAGGATGGCATATGGATGGGTTGTTCAAGAATGAAGTTGGTAAGTTCGAAATTAGTTTATTCTTGTGAATTTAGCATTTATGTGTAGATAATATAATGATGAAATTATGGCTTAATCTCGAGGATATGGAGTAGACCATCATGCTTAGAATACCAGCTTTGACCTAAGGGCGAGATGGTTAGTGAAGAACCAAACCAAGTTTTGAGAATTAGATTGTGATTCATATCAATAATGAGTTATGATGAGATAGTGATCCCTTCTTACTCTAGAGTATTCCTTGAATTTCAGTCATTACAATACCAAATCCATCACTTGCGTGATAAATCCATGCCACAGGCCTATGCTTATAACCATCATGTATGCTCAAGCCCATTCTCAGCTTCTAGCAAGCATGTAACAGCTTCACTTGTGATACGAGTTATATCTCATGAATCCATGAACTCCAGTCTTATGTTGAATAGCTCATGATAAGTATGAACTCATGTTTCAGAGTATGAATAGTTTTTAAACTCATGATACTAGTGAAGTACGCATTATATTATGCATGTCCTCAGCTTAGATTTCTTTGATGAATCCATGCCTTTGATATTTTATTCCTCATGCCTAAGATAATTGTTAATATTATGTATTGTAGTTTCCGTGCTTCAGGTCCTTATGTGTTAGCCTTCAGTGACCTCTTCCTATGTTAAGATAGTGACGATGATGGTGAATAAGTAATGGTTTAGATGTGAGAGAGTTGATGACCCTCATTAACAAAGATTATTTATGCTTTTTTATCTAAGGCTAAAGTGTGAAGTAAGATTGAGGCCAAGACTTTGATACATGTCATGGTTAGTTAGAAAATTGTGTGTATGTTTTTAAGAATAGTGCAAGAAAATTGTTGTTGATGAATGTTTAGAAGATATGCGAAGTATGCCTTTATGTGTATTTGCCTTAAATGTATATGTGATTTTTAATGATAGGCTTGAATGTCATGTTGGGTGTAAGATGATGAATGCAATATGCGCTAGTGAATCCATATCCAGAGTTTTGAATTAGTCATTGAAGTGGTAAGGTATGTTATGCTTAGGGTGTGAGCTCTAAGGAGATATAGAATATTGAATCATGTGGTTTAGACTAGTATTGTGGAGTGGCATGTTGTATCTTATGATTTTTGAGTTAGTCTTGGCCTTGGTGAGAGGACTTAGTTTACTTTAGACCTTGCAGAAAGATTTATCAGTGCCCATGAGAGAATTATAAGTTGAATCAAATGAGTATGGTATTTAAGGGGAATAGTATAGTTGAGAGAGCATTTGAGAAGTGATGCTAAGCTTAAAAGTAAGAATTTGCATTGCCTGCGGCCTAGCAATCCTATCCTAGTTTATGAGTTATATATTTATATTCCATGCTATGGATTTATATCAATGTTGCGATTCCTTAGTCAGATGTTTTGTTCAGATCATGCCCAAATCCGTTGCTCCGTAATGTTAATAGAATTTCGTAGAAAAATGCTGAAGAAATACTCCATTTGAGTATGGGCAGTCAATATGATTTTGTCCTTATATCCTGCAATCCAGTTAACAAGCAAGCCGATAAGCTCTTATAGAGTTCCAACTTCTCATCTAGTATTACTATCTAAAGTTTCATGAGTATTGCTATTTCGTGAGATAATTTCGTTCAATCCAAGCATCATGTTTCAGATTTGGCAATTTAATCATGACTCATTTCATAAGTGTTAAACGCATAATCTCAATTTTCCAAGTGTTTTAGCCCAGATGGTGTAATACCCCTTGTATGATCTAAGTCTTGTTGTCTCATGATTCACGCTTGCATAATTTATCCCTTCTCAGTTCGAGATATATTAATGGACCATGACCACTTCAAGTGAATCCTCAACTCTTAACATGTATCAGTTCCTTAAAGCAAGTAAAGTAGAGCCAGCTCAGAATTCAGTTTCATGATAGAAGTTTGAATGATTCAACTCAGTTCATGCATTAGTTTCAGTTTTAGATATTAAGTCATGATTCAGTTCGTAAGTATCCTGTGTAGTATCACAGTCTCTTCCTAGTATTTTCACCAAATTATTATCATTCGGGGACGAACGATCCCAAGAGGAGGATGTTGTAATACCCCGAGTTTTCATGCCATAAACCTATCATCTTTTCTCATGAGATCAGATCCAGCGCAAACTAATGGTTACTCATAAGTTGACACTCTCATTTCTATCTTAGCCATACAGTTATTTTCATGAGAATTCATGCACTTGTAGGTCAGTTCGGTAGCTCATTATTCTTGAGATCCAGTGATTCAATTTCTATCAGTTGCACATGATAGCTTACATACAAAGATTCCTTTGTGTTTCAGGTTAATTATCCACATTCGAGGACGAATGTTCCCAAGGGGGAGATAATGTAATACCCCGTATTTTCATACTAGAATTCTAACCATCATTCCTACGTGTCTAAGCTCTAACCCAAGTGATTCCCATGTGAATATAGGTTTCATGATCTTTATCCTAGTATGTGAAGTGCTCATGAGGTCAACAATGTTCATATAAATCATTTAGAGCCAAGTTGAGCTAAGATCATTTGATTTGTCTAAAGTTTGGCATTCGATTCTACAAGGGACTACTTCAAACGTGCATATCTCTTAATATACATGTAATTTTTCATCCCAAGACCTATCAAATTGTATATAATTGAATTAGCTTTCCAACGATACCAATTTCGCAAAATGCCAATACCCAAACGAAAAGTTATGCCCATTTTTGTGAGAGGCAGTAAGGGTGTGCGATGGGCTATGCACCGCCCAATCAAATGTGTGTGATAGGGAGTGCGAGGCACACTTAAATGTCTACCATAAGGTGTGCGACGCATACCTTAAGGTATGCCATGGGTTGTGCGCCGCATACCTCACTTCCAAGTGCCAAAAACACCCCTATATATGTCTATAACACGAGATTAAACTCCCATAACACCAAAATAAGTCTACTTTCACCAAAATTCACCAAGAACAACCTTTAGGGTTTCAACATAAAAACCCCAATAGCTTGAGATTCAACCGTGAGAATTCTATAATTTTTACATATTCGAAATCCCCGTTACAAAGGCTATGAGGGACACCCAAAAGTTAGTGAATAGCATTACGTCATTCGGAAAGTCATTTAAAGCTTCAAGTTTGAGGTATGTGGGGATATGAACAAGAACACCCTTTCGTTCTTGTACCCAAAACTTGAATTTAATTTACAAAGATACATGATTTTACGTGTTTTGCCATGAATTTGAGATATTAATTTATACCCTATATTGTTGTTCAAGAGATTATGATATTTCTATATGTCTAGAAGATAAATTCCATGAGTTTAATGTTGTTATTATGCTTAAAGCTGAAATTTCCAGATTTCTAAATGAATTACGCATGTTTATGATATAAAGCATGAACTTTGAAATGTTTTATCAAAGTATTGATATATGGGTCATTAAACCCTCATTGAGATTGATGTTTTTGAGAATTTATGTGCTACATGCACCCACGTTTAGACTATTTTGAAGCAATTTAGAAAGATTTGACCTTTTGGTCACAATAGAGTTGAAATCCACTTTATGAAACGAGATTACAAGCTTTATCATTGATTTCCTTATGAGATATGAGATTACCTTTAAAGTGAATTTTCTTGAGATTTTTTAGCATAGTATTGGGAGTAGTATTTAGCACCGAGTTGGGTATGTTACTACGGTTTCACATCCCAGAACTACGTGCCACCGTAGATTGAGATATTTAATTCCACTAATTGTGGATAATTGAGATAGTGATCATTGAGATGAGATTATTCTATTTCGATGGCAAGGGTAGAACGGCCCTAACCTTACGGGGGCAAATCGTAGGACATAATGGATGCTCACATGGTATACATGTCGGTTAGAAGAACCTCCCAAATAGATGTCCCCCCACTCTTACAACAGTTTATAGATTTAAAGCTTTAAGATAAAGTATTTACTATGCATAATGAGTTTCAGACTTCATTTAGCCTACGAGTTTTGAGAACAGAAACAGGACACGGATTTTAGAACTAAGTGTAATGACTCACAAAATCTAGATTTTGTGTTTTACTATTCATGATTTATATCTTCAGATTTCAGATTTACTCGAGCTTTGTGAGTCATTTACATTTAGTATGCATGATTTATAAATGACGATTATGAGATATTATTTTACTTATTGCATACACCCCCATATGCTCGGTACATTTTCATGGTACTGACCCATACACACACCCGTGTGTGGGCTATATTTTCTTGGAATATAGGTACAAGGTATAGCATGCACCTTCAGATCCAGTCAGTTTGCGG
Source organism: Capsicum pubescens (assembly GCA_030864215.1). NCBI lineage: Eukaryota > Viridiplantae > Streptophyta > Magnoliopsida > Solanales > Solanaceae > Capsicum > Capsicum pubescens. The sequence continues at coordinate 57,502,392 of CM061544.1, forward strand.
CATACAGTCAGCAGGTGATGAGTCTTTTTGATTCATGGGCTCAAGTCAGTTATGCAGAATTAATAATTTTGTATTTTCCTTATTCAATCGTATTGAGTGGGGGTAGTCGGGAGTCATGACCCGGCTACCTTGAGTTAGTACTAGTAGAGGCTTCATAGACAGTCAGTAGAAATTGATGTATTCAGTTTCAGTTTTGGTTGTAAAGGCAAAATTGTAATCTTGTAAAATTCAATTTTGTATCGATCAGATTCAGAAAAGAGTTACTTTTTTGCAAATTTGTATAGATTTATACTTTTTATTCAGTTGCTTATGAGTTATGTCAGTAGAAGGGTTAGCTTGGGGTCACTTGTGACCCTAAGCACCGTGTGACGTCTCGGTACCCGATTTCAGGGCGTTACAGTAGGCCTTCAAATGGGAATAAGGGTTTCCATACCCATCATATAATGGAAAGTTCAGGTCCTCAACTTTATCCTTGTCTTTTCCCTTAGATTTGAATGAATCATTCATTTCGGGTCCTGCCTCAGCCTGTCTTTTTCCCTCCTTATCCTTACTCATATTTGTCAATCCACTAAGTGTCTTTCGCAATGCAATTGAATAAATATTTTGAGACATTTGTGTATCACAATCAGGCATAGGTGAAGCTGTCAATATAGCGGACTCCATGGTGTAAATGGGAGTGTTGAAATTTGTTTCAGATAAAGGTTTTGGAAAATCTGGTGGCATCTCAACTGAACCTCGTTGATCGGTCATTATTCCCCTAATTCTCTCTATTCTTCTTTCCATCCTTATGATGATCGAAATAACTTTGATGTGGACCCAAGCCCTCATGCTCAGCTTCGCTATTGACAAGATTGATAAGCATCTCTTGACTGGCCATTTTTTATGTTCAACTTTAGTCAACCTTAGAAGAAAGGACTTACGATTAGAAATAGAGAGTACGCACGGGAGCCTAAAATGAATATCCTACTCATTTGAAAATAATGAGTTATGTTCATCCGGGGTGAGTAGAAGTTATGAGAGCTCTATGTAACTTAGGAGTTGTGAAAGCTAGAGCATGACATGAATATGATGACATTAATGTCTGAGAATCGTGGTGGGACAATAGTATGTAAACGTTAGAAGCATTAGGAAAAGAATATCCTAAAATGATAAGTTGTATTAAAAGATGATGAATGAGACTAAAACCCTTTATCAAAGCGAGAGTTGAGCCTAGGGATGATTAGTATACTAACGGATGAGTCAGGAGGATGAATTGAAGCGAAAGTTTTAAATAGGCCCTAAGAGTGTATTGTAGGGTCTGAACATGACAAGAATTCTAAGAGTAAAGATTTCTAAAGTGAGGAACGCTAAAAGTAAAGAGTGACTACGACAAGAACGGAAACAACAATATGGGTAAAATATCAAAACATACATAAAAATACAACATATAGCAAATAATATTATGTGTCCTTATGGGGTTGTGAACCCCTTTGGACTTTGAATGAGACTAACATTCAACGCATCAAGGATGTCACGACATCCTACATTGAATGGGACGCATATTCCTTAATAAAAGAAATATGTAGCCAAGACTTAAAGGGCAAGAGTGGGTTTACAACAAGGTTTCCTCGAGTGGACAACTCAAGAGTGGGAAAGCTTGTGACTGTCGACGTATCGCTGATCGACCGATCCATAAGGCATTTTCCAAAGGGTATTTTAGAAAAGAACATTTGTGCTACCACGCAACCGTTCGTATAAAGAAAGTTCCAAGTGGAGGAAAGTATGAGCGGGATGCTAGTTATATAAAGCGGTAACATGTAACTCATAACAAAAGTAACATGCTAAGAAATATACACATAAGCAAACATGATAAGAAATAAGCAATAAAAAGGGGAAAAGGAAAGGGATAGACATGGAGAAATGTAAATAACACATAAAAGAATAGGAGAAGAGACTAACATATAACAATAAATCGTGATATAAACAATAAGAGAGAAAGCAATTACGAAAAAAAAAAACAAAGTGAAGAAATCCCACATAAAACACAAACTCGTATTGGTTAGAACCTAAGATTCCTAGCAGAGTCGTCATTCTGTCACGCCCCATTTTTCTCGCGAAAAGCAGGACTCGAAGTGATAACTCTTTTTGGGTTGTTTTAAAAGGGGAATGTGAAGAGTCGCCACCTAACGAATTAAGGTGTGCTAGGGCACCGATCTCTGCTAACTACGAACCTATTTTGTTATTTAGTCTTAGTTCACCAGAAATCCGGGTAAGGGTTCAAATTACCTCAAAAGAAAGGTATTAGGCACCTTTTGAGGTCCATAAAGGTGGTTCCCGACCGAATTCGTATCTTATGTGGGGGGTTTATGTGATCAAATAAAGGTCACTTATTTTTATTAACTTAAATATTAACTAAGTGGTAGAGTAATTAACAAACACATGTTATTTTAACATTTCTAATTATTAATTATCTAAGTGATAAAAGTCAGTAAAACATGTAAATAAGACAAACGAGGAGAGAGAAATGACATAAATTACAACAAAGGGGACTGCTTATGTAATAAACTAACTACCCCAAATAAATGAACATGTAAAGTAAATAAAAGAATAAATTCAAAAAAAACAAAGGAAAGTTTTGGTTTCATTCGGATCAGAACCCCAACTTGTTTAATCCTTATCCGACCCACTAGCCGAATTCTTAAACAAGTAACAATGTTGAATATCGTGTAATGTCTTTGGAGATCATCACTTTCGAATGACAAAATTAATCCTATAGGCATGATATCTAGGCGTTGACAATTGTTTAATATGACAAAAAATAATTGTTATTCATGTCTAGACATTGTATTACCAATTTGTTAAAAGAGTGTGTAAAGAAAAAGTGAGAGAATAAAAACGTTAATTTATTATGTAAAAGAGAGTCAAGCATGATGTCTAAGTGAAAAACTAATTGTTTATTGATGGAAAGTAATTGTCAAACAGTTCAAAAATAATGTTATAAAGTTATTAAAATAAAGTATGTCAAAATAGAGTAAATATGTAGGAGAGTAATCCTCGTTAATTTTATTATAAAAGAAACATGTTGTAAATTGATAGAAGAGTGTTGGTAATTAGTTTAGACTACTGGAAATCCAATTAATATGCTGAAACTCACTTATTTAGGTGCAGAAAATTAATTTCATGTTGCTGGAAATTAGTTCAATAAGCTGAAAATTCATTTACGTGTTAAAAAAACTCATTTAATATGCCAAAGTCATTATTTTAGATGCTAAAAACTGCTTGAATATACTGAAAATTTATTATTATATGCTGGAAAATAGATTTTCATTAGCTGAAAAATAACTCTAATGTGCTGAAAGTTAATTTATCATGCTAAAAATCATTATTATATGCTAAAACATGATATTAACATGCTAGAAATTAGTACTTATAAGCTGAAAAATTTATTATGCTGAAAACACATAGAAAAACAAATAATAAAAAAAAGCTGAAAGTTGATTTTACATAATTTGAATTAATATGCCCAAAACAATTTTGTCATGTCGAAAGTCTATTAAGGATGCGATCTCCAAGTGGTAAAACAAATTTATTATTAATCCTAAAAATTTGCTTGAGTGATTCACGTAACCACATAAATACATGAACCTAAGTTATGTTGCCTACGTGATTCATAGAGCACATAAATCCCCGCTTTCATGCAGTCCCCAATTATTATTATTACAATAAAATAGTGTTTATACAACATTACATGCCAATATAAAGAGAAAGAAACAACAAAAATAGAAGGGAGTAATGTAGTCCCTCCCAAACCCTTCGCGACCCTTCAAATCCCAACCTGTTAAACACAATAAAACCAGCATGGCAAATACAAATGTTGCAAAATGAATTTGCAACAGGTGAAAATGCAATGGAACAATGAAGACTAAAGGAAAAACTAGAAGAAAATTACTTGTAGGCTAACAAAAAGAGAAGTTAAATTAAGCTAAAGGAATTTTTCATTCATGTCCTTTCCTGAAACATTTAGTACTATTAATAGGCCTTGGCCAAGCACCATCTCTGACACATAGTACTAATTACAACTGAGCCACTTAGGGATTAAAAAGAAATACATAACAAACCAAGAGGACTAAACTGTAAACTCCCTTTCTACTTCTAACTAACTCCTTCTTCAGCCATTGAGAATTGCAACATTTCTCCCTCCATAAAATTTTCCTTGTCCTCAAGGAAAAAATGTTGGAAACCTTGTTTTCATTCTGGCAAAATCTTCCCTGGTTGCTTGTTCTGGTAGCATATCCTTCCATTGAATCAAAAGCTAAGATATTGCCTTGTTGTCCCTTTATCATTCTCCTTTCCAGTATCTTAGCAGGCTCACTACAGTAAAGGCTAGCAATATCCACTATAGGAGGGTGGTTGATAGAGTCAGGGATCACATAGCAAGGTTTAAGCTGGGAAACATGGAATGTAGAATGTATTGCCACCTGTTCAGGCAGTGAAAATTTGTAAGCAACTTTTCCCACCTTCTGTAGCACCTGATATGGCCCATAATACTTTGCCGAGAGTTTGTTGAAAGCCTAGTTAGACAAGGAAACCTGTCTATAAGGTTGAATTTTTAGATACACCCTATCACCTTCTTGAAACTGCCCGTCACTCCTGTGTTTGTTGGCCATATCAGTCATTCTCTGTTGTGCTCTAGCAAGATGAAACCTCAGCAGCTGGATTTTGAACTCCCTAGTGATCAACCTCCTATCCACTTCTTCATCTACAACTTCACCGGGCATATAAGGTAAGTGTAGAGGGGATTGTTGCCCATATAGAGCCTCATATGGACTAGTCTGGATAGCTGAATGGAAGGTGGTATTGTACCACCATTCTACCAGAGGTAAGTACATATTCCAATCCTTTTGGCTATCAACACAAAAATACCTCAGGTAAGTCTCAAGAGTCCTATTAACCACCTCTGTTTGTCCATCAGATTGAGGGTGGTATGCTGATGAAGTACTCAATTCAACACCTTGTATAGAGAACAATTCTTGCCAGAACCTACTGAGAAAAATAGGATCTCTGTCACTTACCACATTTTCAGGCATGCCATGTAGCTTAAACACCTGATCCATGAACAACTGGGCCACTGTTGAAGCTGTGTAGGGGTGAGTTAATGCCAGAAAATGAGCATATTTTGTCATTCTATCTACTACCACCAGAATGGTAGTCTTTCCTTATGACTTAGGCAAACCTTCAACAAAATCCATACTTATGCTAGACCAGGCTGTATAGGGAATTAGCAAGAGTTGTAATATCCCTGGAAGAGTTGCATTATCATTTTTACTCCTCTGACAGGTTGCACATTTCCTGATATAGACCACCACATCTTCTTTGAGACCCTTCTAGTAAAACAACCCTGCTAGCTTCCTATAAGTGTTATCCATTCCAGAGTGGCCCTCCATAGTTGAGTATTACTTCCTACCATTAGTTTACCATGCTTCCTTAATTATTGTTGAATGTAGGAGTACCCCTTGTATTGTCCAGTGTGATTTTGTATTTTCTCAATTAAATAAGCCAATTCTTTATCTTTACTCCAGCTCTCTTGGATCCTATGGAATAAATTAGCATCAACAGGTGTTAGATCCAGCAAAAATACCTCAGTCATGGGCAGTCTTGACAAGGAATCATCTGTCTTGTTCTCTCTTCCTTTCTTGTACTCAATCTCAAAATCATATTGCATGAGCTTTGCCACCCATTTCATTTGAAGGCTAGTGTGCAGCTTCTGATCCAAAAGGTATTTGAGAGCCCTTTGATCAATTCTCACCACAAAGGACCTACCCATGAGATACTGTGACCATTTGGTAATAGCCATGACAAGAGCTAAGAGCTCCTTGTCATATACTGAGAGAGTCAAATATTTCCCTGATAACTTTTTACTGATGAAAGCTATTGGGTGTCCCTCTTGCATTAATACAGAACCCACCCCCAAGTCACATGCATCTGTCTCCACAATAAACTGCAGAGAACTAACAGGCATTGCTAAAACTGGAGCAGAAGTGAGGGCCAATTTAAGGTCTTCAAAAGCCTTGATAGCTTTGCATGTCCATTGTAACCCATCTTTTTTGAGCAAATCAGTTAAAAGCTTGCTTATAGTGTCTGATAAACCTTCCATAATAACCAGCTAGGCCTAAAAAAACCCTCAATTCTTTGATGCTCTTGGGAGTTGGCCATTGCTGCACCACCACTATCTTCTTAGGGTCAGTTTCCACTCCATTAGCTGAGATAAAATGGCCTAAGTACTCTATCTTGCTAGCTCCAAAAATACACTTGTTCTTTCTGGCTACCATGTTATGTTGCAGTAACAACTCAAAGGTAATTCTTAAGTGTCTCAAATGATCTTCCAGGATGCTGCTGAACACTAATATGTCATCAAAAAATACCAAGATAAACTTCCTAAGGTGATCCTTAAAGATATGGTTCATCAAGCTTTGAAAACTAGAGGGGGCATTTGTGAGTCCAAAGGGCATTACTAGATACTCATAGTGACCAGAATGGGTTTTGAATGCAGTCTTGGGTACATCATCACTGACCATCCTTATTTGATGATAACCTGACCTTAGGTCAATTTTAGAATATATGTTAGACCCTCCAAGCTCTTCTAACAACTCTTCAATGATAGGGATTGGAAATTTATCCTTCACGGTAGCCTTGTTTAGTGATCTATAATCAACACATAATCTCTATGACCCATATTTCTTCCCCACTAAGATTACAGGAGATGCATATGGGCTATAGATTGTTTGAACAATTTCTTGGTCCAATAATTCTTGCACTAGCTTCTCAATTATGTCCTTCTTCTTGGAAGAATACCTTTAGGGCCTAAGATTCACTGGATGACTATTGTTTACCAAGGTAATTTTGTGATCAAAAGATACCCTGGTAGGTGGTAATCCTTTTGGATCAACAAAAAGTTGGTTATACCCCCTAATCAACTTCACTATCTCCACTGGTGTCTCACTGTCATTCACCACTTCCTCTATTTTGGGTGAGACCTTTATCATGAATAACTGAGCTCCATTATCAAAAAATTTATCCAATTTCTTGGAATCAACTGTCTTGGTCTTTTCCCTGATACTTGTCAAAGTGCATTCCCTGCCTTGATATTGGAACTTCATAGTAAGAGTCTGAAAGTTCATGACCAAGTCACCTAGGGGTTTGAGCCATTGCACCCCCAAAATGATGTCACATGAACCTAAGAGAATGAAAAGGCAGTTGTCCTCAAAAGAGGTACCCCCCATCAGCCAGTTGAACCTCTTATATACCTTCACCGTTTGCCTAATCCCTCCATCAACCACATTGATCAGCTGTGGGCTAACAGTCTGACTTACAATGCCCCATTTCTTGACCAACTCTTCTTCTATGAAATTTTGTGTGCTACCTGGATCAATGAGGATGTTGAGTAGACCATGATCACAATAACCTGTCACCCTCATGGTTTGGTAACCAGTTACTCCTTAGAGAGCTTGCAAGGATATTTCACAAACCTCCTTTTCTACTTCTAATTCCTCCCCTAGTTCAGGTTCTGGGTCTTTGCAATCATCCACCACCACTACCTCATAATCTTCATCTACCTCCAATAGATGGAGCCTGTTGGATGCCACACAATTATGACCAGGTACGAACTTTTCATCACAGAAAAAGCATAAGCCCTTCTGCCTCTTCTCACTTATTTCAGCCTGAGTCAACCTCCTACTTCTCTCTCTATTGAAATTGACAGTTGGTTCCTTCTTGGACCCCATAATTCTGGCAGGAGCAACACTATAACCCCCTTTTTGAAATGAACCCCCACCGCTAGTCATGTGATTCCTTGATACTCTCACCTGAGCTTGCAACTAGGATTCAATATTTCTAGCAAACTGATATGCCTGAGGTAGTGTGAATGGCCTATGACTCTTTATAGCAAACCCAATCTCTGGTTTCAAACTAGTGATGAACCCACTGATGGCAAGTTCAGGAAAAATAGTTAATCTAGCCATAATCCAATCGAATTCTTTTATATATTCCTTCACAGTACCATGTTGTTTTACCAACTTAAACTCTTCCATGGGATCCTCGTATTCACCCCTAAATCTATCCATTAACATATATATATATACTCCTCTCAGGTTGGAAATGAAAGGTGTAGCCTACTCTTAAGATAAGACAGGTGTTATTCTATGGCTATGTCATCAAAATGCAGAGCAGCTACTCAAACCTTCTGCACTATAGGGGTGTCATTATATGCAAATAACTAGTCGGCCTTATACATCCAGGTTCGAAGGTTAGTACCATCAAAGTGAGGAAACTCTACCTTAGTTAGACGAGTCATGGATCCATTATGGTGGCTAGATGAAGGTAGATTTGTAGCATGATGAAATCTTCCTCCTCCTTGACCTGTGGAAGGTATTTGGCCTGCGATAGTGAAAAATGGTTGACCTCTGCTGTAACCTTGTTACTGGTAGTGTTCACCTGCTGGAGTTTGGAATTGTTAGGAATTTTGAGCACCATACTGATAGCCAGCTGAAGATTGAAACCCTGGTGGATTCCCCGTAGAGACAGAGGTAGCCCATATCATGGGGTTACCAGAGGGAGTGTAGATCTCGGCTCCCTCACTGATAGCATTCCCTTTACCTCGATCTTTTTTTTGGATCGCATTTATGGACTCGCGGAAACTGTTAATGGTCTTCTCGTGTTGTTCCTCAATCTGATTCTGCCTTAGGGAAAAATTGGCCATCTTCATCATCATTCGATCGAACATCTCTTTAATCTCCTTCATCTCGTTGGACATGATTCCGACAGAGCTCAGGATAGTGCTTTGATACCAAATGTTGCAAAATGAATTTGCAACAGGTGAAAATGCAATGGAACAGTGAAGACTAAAGGAAAAACTAGAAGAAAATTACTTGTAGGCTAACAAAAAGAGAAGTTAAATTAAGCTAAAGGAATTTTTCATTCATGTCCTTTCCTGAAACATTTAGTACTATTAATAGGCCTTGGCCAAGAACCATCTCTGACACATAGTACTAATTACAACTGAGCCACTTAGGGATTAAAAAGAAATACATAACAAACCAAGAGGACTAAACTATAAACTCCCTTTCTACTTCTAACTAACTTCTTCTTCAGCCATTGAGAATTGCAACAAATACAAAGAGACAAACGCGAGCATTGTGGCATGATTTCGTGGATAAAAATAATCAAACAATGGCATAGCAAACAAAATACAGAACAATTCCTATGGAAATGCTTTCTATCATCACTTAAGTGTAAATGAAAGTGCGGCGATAAGAGCTTACCGGTAGAGGATAATAACTAAAAATAAGAAAACCAGGAAGAGCAAAGTTCAAGCGATTCCCACAGAAGAATAAAGATCGATCAAGACCAATGCTCCAAAAAATAAGTACAACTGAGACGTCCGTCATGAAATCGACACCTTTGTTCGGCCAAAATTGACCAGGATAGTCGCGGCAGTTCGTGGTGGAGACGTCGGCTGAAGCTGTGATGTTGGTTACCAGCGAAGGAAGGCAGTGACGGTTCGGAGGAGGCTGGCTCACCGGATCCGTGAAGATGGCATGGGGAGCGGTGCTTGTTTTGGTGCCTCTCAGAGGCAGTAGCGGCGGTATCTTGGTCGCCTTCCAACAGCGGAGAAATAGAGGGAGCGGAGGCCGTTGTTGTCTTTGTTGTTGTTGTCCGTTGGCGACTGGAGCACCGAGAGCCCGACGGAGAGAGGGGGGCGGAGTAGGCGGCGGGTGGAAAAGGATGGCACCGCTTCTCGAATGAGAAGAGGTTGGTGGCAGCGAAAATTGTTCGTCATTTTGTCGGCTGGCGGCGGGTGGAAAGGGATGGCGGCGCTGCTCGGAGGAGAAGAAGTTGGTGGCGGCAAAGGTTGTTTGTCGTTTCGTTGGCTGGCGGCGGGGGTGGACGTTTGAGGCCAGTGGTGCGTTCACCAGCCAAGGTTTATAGGAGGGAGGTGGTGGCTAGGTAGCGATGGTGGTCTTTGGAAGGCCGACCGTCCGGTGGTTAGCTCCGGCGGTGGCGGAGCAGTGAGGGAGAAGATGGGTGTGTCTATCCTTTTAAGAGATTAGGAAATTAGGGTTTGTATTGGTTGTAAAGAATAAAAAGGCTTATTTGATCTCATCTATTGGATCGATTTTGATCGACGGCTGAGATTAGAATAATTTAAAAGTGGCTAAAAATTAAAATTTGTGTTAAATTGGTTAAAATTGACATTAATTGAATAAAAGTGGCTAAAATTTAAATAAAATTGACAAAAATTGAATTATTTTGGACTGTTATTTAATAAATGTGATAATGGCGAGAATAAATTAAGCATATAAAAATTAATGTTACGTAAAATTATTATGTAAAATTATCGATAATAATACCAATAATAATAATAATAATAATAATAATAATAATAATAATAATAATAATAATAATAATAATAATGGACAATGTATTTGTAAATTGTGAGTGTGCATATTTATGAGACAAAAAATTTAATAAAATTATGTAAAATATCATATTTGAATTAATAAATTGTAAAAAATGATAATAAAATAATTTATATATTTTTTAAATCATGAATAAGACACATCAATATCTGTTTGATACAAGAATAATGTGTAAAAAATACTAATATTTAATATTAATAATTTTTCTAAAATAGCAGCCTAAAAGGTGTATCGGCCAGTCAAAATTGGTTGTCAACAACGTTTAACCTTTGGTTTAAAATTAGACGGTTTTGTTTATTGCGAAGATTTTTAATAAAGTGCAAAAGTGAAAATCACTTCTGAAAGATTCTTCACACTTTAATAGAATAATATAAACACACACATATATTCGATCACGAGAAGTTTCAAATGGTTAATGGATCGTTACTTTTGCCATGCAACACCTCTTTTCCTTACTGCTAAGGCTAAGAGAGACGCATCCATTAGAACCATATTTGTAGTATAATTTTTTATATATATATTTAAAATCTTTTCTTATTCTTACAGCTAAATCTTTAGAAAATCTTTGATTATAATTACTTACTTAAAGCTTTTAAAAATTTAGTACTTCTTATATTATTCTTACAGATAATACCCAATTATCCCCCTGAACTATACCTAAAAAAGTTATGACACACCTCAACTTAAAGGGGGTCCTATTACCCTCTGAACTAATTAAAAGTGTAATTTTGACATCCTTAGTGTCTACGTGGTGCCTACGTGGCACATACGTGGCACAACACACTGAAGTGTCCACGTACGCACACGTGTGTACCACGTATGTGCCACGTAGGCATAATGTAGGCATTAAGGGTGTCAAAATTACACTTTTAATTAGTTCAGGGGGTAATAGGATCCCCTTTAAGTTGAGGTGTGTCATAGCCTTTTTGGGTATAGTTCAGGGGGGTAATTGGGTATTTTCTCTTATTCTTATTCTAATGCTTTCATATTCTTCTAGATTTTTCAAATCTTCTTAAAATCAAGTTGATTTAGAATTCCTAAATTAATGAAAAAAATATTAGTTGTCATTAATTCTGATGAGTTCTAATAAGCAAAGGTTTTACTATAATTATTTAATTAATTTTGAACTCTTAAATATTAAAAAAATAGTAAAAAGATGATTTTATCTGAAGTGGAGACTTATGAGAACTTGCATTACAGGTTTATCCCTCAAGTCTAATTTGTATTGCAAATGATAAATTGTGATTGGTACACTATTATTGAGCTTTCTTTTGTGCTATGAAATAAAAATTAGAACATACATATACACACTATATTTGTCTAGTTTTCAATCCTAACAATTTCGACTTTTGAAACTTATTTCTTTGATAATGCATCATTAAAATATGCAAATGAAGAAGGTCACTCAAATAATACACTACTTCTAGTATAACTACTATATAGCAACAAATTGGTAGTACTTATATTGTCTTCGAAGCCACATCAAGGGGAAGTAGACTCTTACTACCCAAACCATTAAAATTTGACTTAAATAACAATAAATTAATCAAATTCAAACTTTTACATCAACTAAAACAACTAACCTGACAGATCTCAATCAGGAAATCCTAGATATCTGATCTTAAGATTCTCTTCTTCGTCCAAAGTTTGTGTAATTTAGCTCACCGACAACCAGAATTCTGATTCATCAATTGTGATATCTTTCTTCATGCATCGCTTCTATGTCCATCATTATGGAACGGACGTTCCTGATTGTATTTGCTTTGATTTTGACATTTACTGGTGCCTTTGTCTTCTCTAACCCTTCAAGGATATCTGTTTTAGTAAATTAAAGTTTTATTCCAAACTTCAGAAGAAAAATGTTAAAAGGTTCAATGACAAATATGTAACCTAAGTTCAACTTAATTTCTCATTCATAAATATCAACTCCTTTTATTTTGTTTTTCCCACCATGAAGGTCATGAAGATGTCAAGTGTATCTACAAAAAATATTAGGTATATAATTTTCTAAAAATGATAAATAAATAAAAGTAGAATATCATCAAAATCATATCCTCATCGCATATTGAGATAAATTAGCAAAATTTATTTGTTTTCGTCCTCTTCAACTTTTCATCTTCACAACCTCATTCATCTTTATCCTAATTTATTGCCTTCCACTTCAACATATCCGAGACACTATATTCCCCGATAATAATAAAAAAAATAATCAAATAAATAATTATAAATAATTTTAAAAAACACTATGTCATCAACTTCAAAAAATAATTAAAATATATCTAAATAAAGTCATAGATTTCACAAACAATTTGACAAACCTAGGACGGCGAAGGGAGGCTAATGAAGAACGATACTTTTTCTATTGATAACAAATTAATCGACTATTAAGGAAATAAGAGGGGGTGGGGGGGGGGGGTTGTAAAACCTAATGAATTATACACTTAAAAAGAACAATTTCAAAGTTGGTAGTGATTTCATAATAGGTTTCAAAGTCTTTTTTTATTAACACGGTAGTTATGCAGTACATTAAGATTTTAATTAAAAATTATTTTACATCAAAAGTTTAAGATTTTATATTAAAAAATATTTTTTACATAGAATGTATAAAAATAGGATATAGACTTGTAATAATTAAAAAAAAAGCCTCCTAATTTAGTTGGTAACAATATGGTCATGAAAGCTAAACCTACCCAAATTCTAATAAAAGTTACTTCTACCATATATACTTTGGACTCCTAATTTAAGAAAAAAATCTTATTAAATATTTTAAAGTTTTGATCTTGTTATAAAACAAGAAAGAATAAAGAAGAAGAGTAGATGAAATAGAGAGAGTGATTCTTAAAGGGATGAGATCATCAGATTGTCAATACAATGAACAAAATCCCTCTATTTATAGGGGAAATTTACTCCTCATCTGAGTAAAAGACAGATGTTTCAAATCCTAATAGATATCAAAGTAGATCTTGATAGATCTTGATAGACATTCACTATAATGTAAATACATTTATAACACTCCCCTTTGAATGTCTAATTGGTAGATAATGTGCCTCGTTAAAACCTTACTAGAAAAAACCCAGTAGGAAAAAAAATCTAGTGAAGGAAAAAGAGTACACATCTCAAATAATACGCATTTCGGCTGCCTCATTAAAAATCTTACAAGAAAAACCCAGTAGGACAAAACCTCGTAAGGGAAAAAGAGTACAACGCATATTAACTCCCCCTAATGAGAACATCCTTGACCTTTGCATCTCGATCTTGTGCAGCATCTTCTTGAAAGTTGCAATTGGAGAAGATTTGGTGAATAAATCAGTCATATTGTCAGTTGAACGAATCTGTTGCACGTTAATATCATCATTCTTTTGTAGCTCATGTATGTAGAAAAGCTTTGGCAAAATGTGCTTCGTTCTATCTCCATTTATGAATCCTCCCTTAAGATGTGCTATGTATGTTGAATTATCTCTGTATAAAATTATGGGTAGATTGTCATATTTCACACCATATTTTTCTCGAATGAGATGTATCATGGACCTCAACCATACACATTCTCGGCTTGCTTCATGAATAGCTATTATCTCAGCATGATTCGATGAAGTGGCTACAATAGGCTGCTTTGTATACTTTCAAGATATGGCAGTACCACCACATATGAACACATAGCCTATTTGAGACCAAGCTTTATGCGGGTTAGATAAGTACCTAACATCAGCATGACCAATAAGATTGGGACTGCAATCTTTAGAATAAAACAAGCTCATGTGTTTTATCCTATTTTAATGTCTCATAGTAGGAGCAGAAATATATCTTGCTAACAAATTGTCTGAAAAAGCTATAGGCCTTGTAGTATTTGCAAGGTACATGAGTGCATCAATTGCACTAAGATATGGTACTTCATAACCAATCCAATTCGATATATTTTGAATTTCAGCAAATAATCTATTGCTTTGAAAACTCTCCTAGAGTTCCAATGATGTTCAAACAATAAGCTTATACAATATAAGGATTATAAATAAGTTTCCCAGAAACTTTTATATGCTTCAAGCATTTTGAATCCTTAAAAGTTTTCACATAAGTTTTGTCAAGTGACAATATTCAACATTTCATGAGTGACATCTTCAAATATCTGGACTGCAAATCAAATAAGTTTAATACTTACCAAGATGCATCCTTTCATGTCACTTGATAAATGTTTCCACGTCAACATGCTTAAATTAACGTAGAATTAAGATCCTCGTAATCTTTCACAATATTGCGTCAATATTGTGTCAAAGATATTGATGATATATCATTTAGTATCGGTTCGCAATGCGACATAACATTTTGAGATCTCATCACTTCATTATTTTCAGGTACATGAACCTCTCATAAGGTTTCATGAAGTGTTATGTCGTAGGCTCTTCAAGAGCACATTGCCTTCTTATTATGATTATTTGCTCCTTATTTTTCAAGGACTATTTCATTTGGAACCGATCAGTCTACCACGTTTCACGCATGCATAGACTTTGTCCTTTAGGAACACAAAATAAGAGCACTTGCGCTTAATATGAGATGCTTTCAGCATTTGACTTGAATTATCTTTTGGATGAGGAAATGGTGATAATTCCTAACATATTTCATAGCGTTTATAATCTCCCCCTTATGTTAGGAAAACTAACATACATCCTCTATTTCTTTGAGAAATCCATCTTTGTGCATTATGGTATATTAATTAATCGTATACCGTACATCAAAATTATTAGATGGAATAATTAGTTCCCGACCTTGAACTAATTGAGAGGGAGAAAATAATCATAATTTATTTATCTAATGCATACAAATGCTATTGCAATATATCATATTTTAGATCAATACATGAAGTTTTATTCTCATTAGCGATGGTTTAGCTATTTATCGAAGGCATTCAATGTCAAACCATCATCATCAAGATAACTTTCTTGATTGAACAATCTGAAAATTATGTTCTTAACTCAATTTTATTGAGCAAGCAACTTTATGAATGTCAAACTGCAGGTTGACAATGAATGTATATGTGATCATCTTATTGATGCATATTTTCAACATATCACATGATAGGTGAACGGGCCCTTATTCACCTTTTATAATTTTCAGATTTGAAGGGATCCAATCCCAATATTAGTTGGTCCAACCAACTTATCATGAGAACAAACGACATAAACAATTCTTGAATAATCTTCTAGTTCTTCAATACATGCACATCTTCGAGATGTCACAATCGTTCATATCAATTTATGAACTTTTATTCTAGTAAACTCCAAGTTTACCATGACATGTACTTTTTTCTTTAATAAATTTCAGATTTACTATTACATGAATAAATTTCAGATTTACTACTTTAGAAGTAAATTTCGAAATAACTCTTCTCAGTTATTCTGCCTCATTCGGAGGTGAGTTGTGATACCATCACAATCAAGTGCACGTTTGCACTAATAAGTTTCTCATTCCCCAGGAATGAAATATAATCATGCCTTAAGCGTATCAAATTATGATAGCTACTACAAAAGCAAATTGAGGCATACATATGATTTATTGCTACCACATTCAATTCAGGGAATAGAGCATATCAATAGGATATATTTCATGACTTTTCATCAAATACCCATTATTTTGTCTTAGCCATCATAATATCATCAATACATGCATTGAGATCCGATCTCAACGTCTTATCCATATAAAGACGTCTTAGGCATAAATTGATGGGACTTGAACCCAACATATTATCATCCCTTTTGATAATATTGTTCTTGTGGAATAAATTTAAAACGTAAATGGTTCCAAACCAATTATTTTTCCTCAAATTCAACAATAATTATATTATTAGTAGCAAAAGATAAATAACATAAGAAATTACTAACCTTGAAATCCTTTAAGATTTATAATCTCACCTTGTTTGACAGAGTCTCGTGCTGATAACGTGTTATAAAACAAGAAAGAATAAAGAAGAAGAGGAGATGAAATAGAGAGAGTGATTCTTAAAGGGTTGAGAGATCATCAGATTGTCAATACAATGAACAAAACCCCTCTATTTATAGGAAAAATTTACTCCTAGTCTGAGTAAAAGACGGATGTTTCAAATCCTAATAGATATCAAAGTAGATCTTGATAGACATTCACTATAATGTAAATACATTTATAACAGATCTCATATATTTAGGATTCGTTGTTATAAACATAATTAATAATAATTAGAGGAAAGAAAAAAAAGGGAAAAGACATTTTTGTCTAAAGCAGGCAAAAAGTTCACTTTTCTAAGTGTCTCCACACTTTTAATATATTATAGATTATAGATATAGATGATTGTAACAGAATGAGTACATTCCTTATTTATAAAATATACTATTTGATCAACTCATTCTACTAACTGAAACAGTTGCAGCTAACAGTCTCAATTAACTAATTGTTACTAAGGGCACAAGGATTGCGGGCAAGAGTGGTTCAACGTGAGGCTAGTAAAACATTTGTTTTAGGCTTTAAAATTTCAAGGCCTCAAAAAATTTTAATTGTTAATTTTATGTTTTTCTTTTCTTTTTGACAATATTGAATATAGTTAAAAAAAATTATCATCATCCAATAGAAATATTTTGAAACTTTGAATTAAACTACTCAAATCTTTATTATATTAAATAATATGTTTACAATAACATCCAATGTAATATATTGAAAACACATGGTTAACGTCTTTATTGACTTGAATCAATCCTTATTATTATAAATAATAATATTACAATGTAAAATATAATATTACACTAAAAACAACAATTATGAAAAACACCAAAAAATATTTATTTTTATTTATCATGTATATGTATATTTTTAAGACCTCAAATTAAAACTTAGTTTTAGGTCATTAATTTTATTGAGGCGTTCTTAATTGCGGGTTACTGACTTTGGAACTGAAAGACAAATCTATTTTTGCATTGATGATGAAATCCTTGGCTTACGAGGAATTTTGGATCACCTTCTTTCCCATTCAATGAATTTTGCACCACCGTCGCTCCCTTAGCAGACATCTTGTTTTTTCAATAAATCTTGCATCTCATTAGTTCATGAAAAAAATTGAGTTCTAGTTGATACCATGTCAGTACTTTGTTTATTAGTGTTATTGATGTTCCTAAAATTGTTTTTAAGTTACATATGTCAGTTTTTTTTTGGCTTACATAACTTCTTTAAGTCAAAAAGTCTAATAATATTTTACTCTTGATGTCAGTAAATCTATCAAAAACACTCTTTACCTCAGCCAAAATATGGTTAAAGCAAAAGAAGTTAATTTCCTTCACAAAATGTATTATTTGTGAGGATACTTGGCTTTTTATACTCGACCTTCTAATATTGTGCCTCTTTTGCCTTATTTTCTCTACTGTGTTTGTTAGTAGGATCAATACAAGATTGATAATACCTTGAAATGTTTTAGTTTTGTTTTTGCAATTCCATTCTTAATGCCCTTGAAATGTTCTAGTTTTGTTTTTGCAATTCCATTCTTAATGCCCTAGGAAGGAGAGGATAAAAGATTTAAAATGTACTATACATACATAAAAATGATAATTTTAATTATGTATAGATTTTTATGTATGTATAGATAATATTAATTTTTGTTAAAAGAGATTCGATGGAATTACCTCAGTCCTATCTGACTCCACCCCTGATTAGTTTGCACGCAATTATTAACACCTCATACCAATTAGTGTGTGTAATTAGTACTCTATCATCATCATAATTATTTTAGAATTAATTAGTACTCTATCATCATCATAATTATTTTAGAATGCGTGTAACTTGAAGAAATTTAAGAGCAATCTTACCTCCACCTCCACTCCACCCCGCCCGTATTATTGAGGAGAATTCTAGAACCTACCATTTCAGTAATTTACTAAAAAAGTATTACACTAGTAACGTTCTCAAATGTTATCCACACATATTTCACATTACATAATATCTCCTCATCCCAATAAACCTTACCAAGAAATCAATCTCAAAGGAAAAAAAAAAATTACTTCCTTAGTTCTTTTTTATTTATCATGTGCCGCTTCACAAGAGTTAATTAAATTAATTTTTAAAATTAAATTATAATTTAAATTTAAAATTTAAATATTTAAAAGTTATATGAAAAAGATTTAAAATTATAAAATTTCATATCGAAATATTGGTTAAATTTATGCAATTTGATCTGAAATAAGTGAAATATGATAAGTAAAAGTAAACAAAGAGCATAATATTAAGAAAAGCCTTCGATAATCAGGGGCGGACCCACATATATAGATGGGGATGCACGTGCACCCGTTAACGTAGAAAAAAATTGTGTATACATATATGTATATACCTTGAGAAATTGAAATATAGTTAATAGTGCACCTTGGTGGGTTGGTTGAAGCTTGTGCTTTCACCCACGCGACCAGGGATCGATCCTCGGGTCGCACAATGCCTTAGTTTTTATTTTCAATAATACTTCAAATTTAAAAGGTGTATTACTAAATTTATAACAACAAAATTGTTAAACTGGGGATTCAAACCCAAACCCGCGACCAGTCCGTAAGGTAAAGCTTCCTTGACCATTGAGCTACCACGAGTAATTGTTCAAAACTGTTAAAAGTAAACTTCATATTAGAAAGTAAATTTATTAGCTTAAAACTCTTATTTCTTATATATATTTATTTTTCAGTATTGTTCATGTCGTTGGCGACCAATTGAATACGATAATATCCCTTAATCGACACCGAAAGTTTTTCTAATGTCTTAAGATAATATTGGTGCTCCACAATATTATCAAAAATAATAAGCGTAAAAAAGCTTCAAGGTCTATTGTATTTAAGTACAAAGTACAAATAAAGCGTGAGATTTAACGAAAAAAGGCATAAAGGTAGAAAAAATATAAATATATGTCTAGTACAAGACTAACAATATAAGCATGAATGATAAATATATGAACAAAAAAATTAATTTTTTTTTATAAAGTGAAATATCAATTATTTAGTGTTCGTCTCTTCATAAAACCTCATTGACAAGGGAAAGTATGTATCAAAAATTAGAACCTAAGCTGCACATTAAGCGAGGTGAGTACTCAACACATTTTGAGTCTTACTTCGAGGCTTATGCGCATCTTTAACAACACTGATGCACTCACAGACTTCAAGTCCTGGGTTCGCCTCTGTCGATAATCCTAAAAATCTTGGGAAAAATAATATTGATAAAAGGCAAATGAGATAATTTAATACACTAAATTTTTTGTTATGCATGAATTTTAGAGTAGGATTGAATCATAAAAATCTATAACATATAACTTTATTTATCCTATATTTTTGTGGTTTAAAATTAGGCAAAATGATCTTCTGGACCCATGTACTATGTCAGTTTTGTAAGTTAGACACTTCTACTTACATGTTTGTCATCTGAACCCCTGAACTCACTAAAAAATAACTTTTTAAACCCTTTGACGGTCTACTCAGCTGTGCGTGTTGCACAATCGCGGTCACGTCATTAATTATGTGTAAACTAATTTTCACGTAAGAAATGACGTGTGTAGGGTATAATTACTAAATTTTGACCTAAAATTTAGGTCATTTGAACCCTTCTTCTTCGCCCTTCCTTTCTCTCTCTCATCCGAAACTCAAAATTACCACCATTTTTGGTTAATTTAGGGCGATAGTTGTTGAAGGTTCTTGCAATCCTTGTAAGTATTTAATATGTCGATGTAGTTGTAGTATGTGGTAGTTTATTTTGAAGCTTCTAGTCGATTTAATGGGGTTTCGTTCTACTGATTTTAGGGTTTTCGAGATTAAGAACTCTTTTCTTCAAATTTTTGTCTGATTTTGCTTTGTTTCGTCTGTAGTGTTGTTGTAGGTAGTATTTCTAGTGATGATATGCCTTCAATGACATATATCGGGTTTTGATTAGAATTTAGGGCTTTGCGTTTTTCATAAAATGAAAAATTGGGTCCAAAAAATTTGGGGCTTTTGGTTTGTTTGTTGTCTAATGCTCGTATTATGGCTATTTATTGCAGTTTTATGCCTTCAATGGCATTTTTTGTTATTTCAATTAAATTTTAGGGGTTTTTTGGTACATTCAGAATTGGATCCGAAAATTTTGGGGCTTTTGATTTTTTTATTATTTAATACTCCTATTAAACGTGTGTATAGCAGTTTTGTGCCTTCAATGGCATGTTTTGTTATTTCAATTACACTTTAGGATTTTTTTTTTGGTAAAATAAGAATTGATTTTTTTATTCCTTTGTTTTTTCTTTAAAAATTAAGATTTTGTGGATAATTGCCTAATGTATATGTTATCTTGTCATTGTACATGTTTTCTAAATAAATGGACATAATTATAACACTTCAATTCACAGTGCACCAAGATGTTCAGGAAGGCTTGCAAATGCTCACAGTGCACCAACAGCTACAGGAAGACCTGCAAATGCTGCAACAGTTGGTGGTGTGAGGCCTGCAGCTGCTGTGATGCCCACTACCACTTCAGCAGTAGGTGATACTGCTACACAATCTACAACTCAACAGTCTACTAGTGGTGTTGGTGCCCAAAAGAAGAAGACTAGTACAGCTTTGAGAGGTGGTGCAAATCTGGCATATAAAAGACCAAGGTAAAAGAAACAGGTTTTGGTGTGCTATTTGGACCAAGTGACAGTGTGGTAGAGAGGGTAAATTTCATATAATGTCCTTTACATTTAATTGGTTTTAATTAGTGCATGAATAACTATTTTTTTTATTTTTACAGTCTAGAAATACTGAAAGAGTATTACATAGTCCAACACTTATTAGTTCAGTTCCAACCAATATTGACTTGAATTTCAAACCAAATGGACTAAGATGGAAAGGTGGAGCTGCAGTAACTCAAAGACAGCTACAACAACAGAGTAACAAAAGATCAAAGGCAAAATCATCTTCAACCACTCAACCCACATCAAGCACTCAAGCCAGCAAGAATCAGTCCACAACAAGCACTCAAGGAACACATTAGTGTGATTCTCTTTCTGTATTGATCCCAAAGTGTTGTTAAGACAAATTTTTAATACTTCTGGTTCATTTCTCATTTCAGATGTTGTTAAGACAAGTATTTTGATGTCAACTCTTATTAAGACATTATATATTGCAGATTTCTATGTTAGCAATGGTGTTTGTCATTAAATTTTAATTTCATTTCATTGTACATACCAACTACATAGATCAAGCCATCTTAAATAATACAACAGATAGAAATCAGATGACAATAATAATGATAACAGTGATATCAATACTAATGCTTGGTCTTTCATGTCTTTCGTGCCTTCCATATCTTCCCAGTCTTTGTTGTCTTCGTTGCCTTCGATGTCTACCTTTATATTGTTCATTTTCATCGGCCCATCGAAAGAATCCACAACCAGTACCAACCTGATATTTTTGACAGCCCCAAAACATTTTCCCCGAATTGGTTGGTGTTCTTGACATCTTAAGTTCCGCGTAAAGTCCACAATAACAAATTCGAACTGTCATGGTATTGCAAAAAATAACATAAAAAATTAACTTTCCAATATTACAAGCATAGCAAGAAAAAAAATTAAAGAACAAGAACTTGGAGAGAGAAACAATAGAGAAGAAGGGATGGAAAAAAGCTCAAATTGCTCCAACAATGGTGTTGGAAGCAAATGAGGAAGAAGGAGCATTTATAATGGGTGTTGGAACTCTTTTTGACCGTTGGGGTCCTTTATTTTATGGCTGACGCGCGGCTGGAGACTAAAACACACGCTCCTATGTGGTCCCAGCCACATCAGAAATTGTGTTTAAAAAGTTACTTTTTAGTGAGTTTAGGGGTTCAAATGACAAACATGTAAATAGAAGTGTCCAACTTACAAAGCCAACATAGTACAGAGGTCCAGAAGATTATTTTTCCTTAAAATCATAGCCCCTATTCCACGTGAAAAAAAAAACTTCACCAATTAGGAGTACTTTCTTGAAATTTGACATTACAATCATATTGCAGCTATATTTAAGTGTTAGCTCAATCAGGCAGCTTACAGTTATCATATCTACTTTCAGTTGACTGCTTATGATCGAGAATATTTTTATAATTTTATATTTTTTATTTTAGTTTAAATATTTTATTTTTATTTTTAATTTATTATATATTTAAAAATTACATAAAAGTATTATATAATTACAATAATTAATAATTTCAATTATTTGAAGATACATAAAAAAAAATTATTAACTCAAAATTTTATCACTAGAACATAAATTGAAATATATAAATTTAAATTTTTTATGAAAAATAATAGAAATCGCAATAGTAATCAAATTAAAATATATTTGAGAAATGTAAAAAAAAATTATTTAACTTTTTAAATTCTATCAATGTCATATAAATAGAGATAGACGAAGTAACGTATATTACTTGAAAATTATGTAAAAAATTATATAAATCATAATAATTAATATCTAAAATTATATAGAGATAGACAAAGTAACGCATTTTACTTGAAAGTAATGTAAAAAATTATATAAATCATAATAATTAATATCTAAAATTATAAAATAAATTTAATTAACTTCCTCAAATATTTCATTAAATTCACATAAATTAAAATAAAAAAAAAACATAAATTGAACCCAGACACAGCTCCAATATCTAGTCGCCTTTATATATCCCACTAAACCTTATCAAGAAGCCAATCCAAAAGAACAAAAATTCCAAAAACCCTTTTTCCCAACAAAATTTCTTGAAATTTTGCAAAAATAAAAAATAAAAAAATTGACCACAAAGGAGATGGAAGTAGTAAGAAACTTGGATGTTGAAAGATACATGGGGAGATGGTATGAAATTGCCTCATTTCCATCAAGATTTCAGCCCAAAGATGGAGTGGACACAAGGGCTACTTACTCTTTGAATCCAGATGGGACAGTACATGTGTTAAATGAGACATGGAGTGGTGGTAAAAGAGGTTATATTGAAGGCACTGCTTATAAAGCTGATCCAAATAGTGATGAAGCTAAACTCAAAGTCAAATTTTATGTTCCTCCATTTTTGCCAATTATTCCAGTTACTGGAGATTATTGGGTTCTACATATTGATCCAGATTATCAATATGCTTTGATTGGTCAGCCTAGTAGGAATTATCTTTGGGTAAGTTCCTTCATTTCATGTTCTACCATTTTTTTTTAAACAACTACTTCCTCCCCTTTTTTGCTTAGCACTCCCCTTAAGAAAATATTTATTAGGAATTTATTTTACCAAATTAGTCTTATTAATTATGTTTTAAAAATATGAATTTGAGTAAATATACTTTGGTTAGTCATTTAATATTGAGGGTAGTATTAGAAGAACATAACAAAATACTCTTGATAACTAAATTGAAACAAATATTTTTAGAAATCAGCTAAAACGAAACGGAGGGAGTAGTTAACTTGTGATGACTTGGAGGGAGGTGATTAAATATGAGAGCAGTTGTTTATTGAGGATGTGATTTTAAATAGGAAGATGCGGAGGGTGCGAATTAGGGTACAATACTTCCTCCGTTTTATTTTATGTGTGCCTTTTAATCAGGCACAAAATTTAAGAAATGAGTGATCTGACTTTGTAAAGTTTATAAAATTGTCCTTCTTAAAGTTTATTTTTTACTAATGTTGTCATTAAATAGTTATCAAAGTTAATGTTATCAAAGTTTACTTTTTACTAATATTGTCATTAACTAGTTATCAAGTAAGGAAAGATGACTTTTTTTGGAATGGACTAAAAAAGAAATGACGATACATAACATGGGACGAAAAGAGTAATTAGTAGGAAAGAGTGTGTTCTTATTTGTAGATAGGAGGTCTTTGTTTTGTTATCCGTGCTAGTAGTCATAGTATTAGTTTTGTTTCAGTGTGTGTTATCATTTGTCATATTATTTGATAATAATTTTGCCTATTTTATTATTTGGTGTGTTAGTATCTATTGTTTCTTATTTATTTACTATCTCTTTTCTAGATTGTTTTTATCTTAAGTTGAGGGACTATTAGAAACAATTTTTTTATCTTACCTCTAAGGTAGTAATATAAATAACGTGCTTTTGTTCTCTCCAAACCTCATTTTGTGGGAATATACTGAGTTGTGCTAACTTGTGATAGCAAAGTTACCCCTGTTAAAGTTACTTGGTACTTGTTTGACAAGAGATTAGTCATTTGATGTGAGATATTAGAGATAAATAGTTTTGAAATAAAATGAAGGATTATTTTATTTCATGATTGGTGTGAGATATTAGTTAATACCGAGATTATTTATTCCATCATTTACATCGTAGTGATGGGATAAGTTATTCCATATACACAGTGAGATAACTAATTTCGAGATTAAATATTTTGGGATAACTCTTTCCCAACCAAACGACTATATTTATTATGTTGTCAGTGTGTAGAACTCTATCTCATCTCTGCGAGGTAGTGATATTGACTGCGTACACTTACTCCCAAACTTCACTTTGTGAGAATATATAAGTATGTTAGCTGTTGTTTGTTGTCGTGTATAGCACATAAACTTTTTACTTGCATTCAAAAGAATTTTTTTTTTTTTTTTGGGTCTAACAAACAAAATTTTATATCATCTCTGTCATGTACGTCTTTGGTTGGGTAATTGCACTTCTTTTTTGTGGATGATGCTTCTCTGTTATTTTATCATTTTGCTCGCCTTTTGGTCTACGGTCCTTCGTCTTGAGCCGGGGGTCTATCGGAAACAGCCTCTCTACTCCCTCGGGTAGTGGTATGGACTGCGTACATTTTACCCTCCCCAGACCCCACTATGTGGGAATATACTGGGTTTGTTGTTGTTGTATCTCTGTCATGTACAAAAAATTACAAATCTGTACAGTTTAACTACTTCCAGGTGCATTACATCCCTCAGCGAATAGCTCCTCGACCACATTTTATATTTACTACCTCCCTCTATATACAATCTTCCTATCCATGCTCTATCTTTACAGGTAATTTTACTACGTATAAACTCGATACTTCGATATTTACATTCTTCCTTAATCCTCTGCACAACTATATGGGGTCTTGGGACTGTTTTGTGCCATAGAGCTTCATTTCTGGCGTGCCATATGTGGTATACTAATGCTGCAATCACTGCCCAGGTTAAACCTCTACTTACTTTGCCCACTGCGTAGCGCGCTAGTCTTCTCCATATTCCCTATAGCTCCTTGTTTTGTAGTGACACCCCTAGCCAGCTCAGGATTTAATTCAAGCATGCCTGGGAAAAGGGGCATTCAAAGTACAAATGTTCAATATTTTCAGCTGCATTGTTGCACATCAGACACATATCTTCTTGGCAGATAGCCCAGTGAGCTAACCTTCCTCTAGTTTGCACTCTCTGATGCATTACCATCCAGCATATAACGCTTTGCTTGGGGATGTTTGTTCTGTTCCATACGCCTCTCCACCAAGGCCAGGTATCCAGGATTCCTGTCTTCCATATGTAGCCACTCTTAATACTGTATTTGTCCCCATCTTGGAGCCAACTATTCTCCACATACCCAGCCATGAACTTATCCCTCATGTGGCATATTTTCCTCGAGTACCAGCTGCAGTCTTGAAGGGGAGCCTTAGAGTAACTGGTAAAGTTGCTGCCATGTGATCGGAGGTCACGGGTTCAAGCCTTGGAAATAGCCTCTGCCAAAAATGTAAGGTAAGGCTGCGTGCGATACACCCTTGTGGTGGGGCCCTTCCCCGGACACTGCGCATAGCGGTAGCTTTAGTGCACCGGGCTGCCCTTTTTACCAGCTGCAGTCTTGTGGTGGCTTGTATGTCCTCCAACTCTCTCCTTTTAAGTACACATGGTCCACCCATTTAATCCGTAGGTTGTCAGCCTTGCTAGCTATATTCCAGACATATTTGGCTATAGCTGCTTCATTCCACACAATTCAATCAGTTATGCCTACACCCCCCTTCTTTTTTGCTTCTACACACTGTATCCGATGCGACTAGAGGGTTTTTATTTGTGTTCAGATGGCCGCTCCATAGGAAGTTCCTGCATATAGCTGTTATGGATTTCAACACAACATAACATCTTTTTTTGTTATAGCAGTATAACAAGTAATTTTATCTAAAGAAGATATCTCCATAGATTATATATCTTTCATTTTCTTATATTATGCTTTTGACAAAATGTTGTTGGTCGACAGATATTATGTAGGCAGCCACGTCTTGATGATGATACATACAACCAACTTGTTGAGAAGGCTAAAGAAGTAGGTTATGATGTGAGCAAACTCCACAAGACACCTCATTCTGAGTCTCCACCAGAGGGTGATAATGCACCAACAGACTCGAAAGGAATTTGGTGGCTCAAATCAATCTTTGGAAGATAAAAAGGAATTTGGTGGCTCAACAATCTTTGGAAGATAAAAAATTACGATACAAATTATGAGAAGTTGTCTTGTAAAAAGAGCTTGTTTTAAATTTCAAATGTTTGCAAGTTGTTATAGTAGTATGTACTAGTTGTAGAGTTTGGTGTTGTGAGCTAAGAGAGTTTTTTTTTATCAATTTTGCTTATGAGTTTATGAGTATATGAAATGTGGATTCTTATTTGTTTCTTTCCCTAGCATCAAGAGGTTGTTTGGTTGAGAAGATATTTATTTCGAGATTAGTTATCTCACCTACAATATGAAATAAAGAATCACTATAAATTCGAGATAAGTTATCTTGGATGAGTTATTTTATGTATTTTATTCCAATCAAATATGAAATAAACTCATCTTACAATTAATCTTGAAATGAAACGGCGATCTTATAGGGGTGTGTGTGGGTGCGGGGGGGAGGGGGGGTGGTCAGTGCGCGGAGCCAGAAATTTGTCGAAAGTTTTTTTTTTATAAAATAATATTGGAATTTCACACTAGGATTCGAACTTATAACTTGAATCAATTTTTGAATCTTTTTGACGCTACACTAGAATCTTGACTTTATTTATATATAACCAAAGGATTCGTTTTCACTTTCATAGTATAATTCCAACATAGATGATTCCATTGAACCCTCTTCGTGCTACATTGCTCCGCCCCTGGTGATACTGAGACTAGAGTCGTTGACTACTCCATCAACTTCAAAACAGGACTTTAGATGCTCTTGTTGTGTACGTAGTTGCAATTAGGAGTAGGGCTGCATATATTTTGGTTTAAATCGAAAAAATTGAATCTAAATTTAATTTTGGTTTGATTTTTCGGATTGGTTTCGATTTTAAATTTTAAAAATTCGGTTAAACGATTTGTTTTTTGAATTTTTTTTTTTGAGAAAAGACATCTTTTCCCTCCCGAATTTATTCTCCCAACTCACTTTAGCACTTGAACTTAACCTCCGTTTATTTACCCTCCTTAACATCTTTAAATTGTATTATTTTCACCTCTCAAAACTGAATATCACTCTCACAACAGAGAGTGTGTTACACTCGCCTACACATCAACGCCACGTCATTGCCACGTAAGAAATTCAATTTTTCTAAAAAAATTAAGGGTAAAGGGACAAAAATATCCCTCTACTTTAATTTATTGGCTAAATTTATCCTTTGTTATACTCTAGGGCCAAATACACCCTTCTCATTGTGAAAGTTGATAAAAATATCCTCCCTTTTAATATTTCTCCATTATAGCAAGTTAAAACCACACATGGACCAATTTTTGGGTGAGGTGGATGCCATGGGACATGCCACCTCAGATCCTAATTTTTTCCCTTTTTTTCCATTTTAAAATTTCAATGTTACCTTCCTTTTTTTTCTCGTTTCTTTTCTTCTTTATTTAACATTATCCTTAATGCTTCTTCTTCCATCGTTGATCACGAGTCTGAATCCATTCTCGAGAAGACCTTCCTGTTTGGCTACAAGCTTTGTTGTGTAAAGAAGTTGACCAAGAATGTCGCGGTGCTTTTCTTCAGCCTTAGAAAGTCTAGTTAAGCCATCCCTGACCTTGGGAATAAGCAAAATGTACACATGATCTTGGGAATTTATATATCTGAAAGCTAAAACCTTGTCATCCTCGCATACAATGTCTGCTGGAATTTCCTTCTTAATGATATTGTCAAATATGGTCGGAGCATCAGAAGGAACAACAAGAAGAGCAACTTCTTTCTCAGAAGCCATAGCAATAACATGTGATGTGAGTAATTATTACGGATAATGTTAAAGAAAGATAAAAAGGAAAAAGAAAAAGAAGAAAGAAAAATGAAAACTTCAAAATCTGAAATGAAAAAAAAAAAGAATAAAAAAAGTTAAGGACTGAGATGGCATGTCATGTGGCATCTACCTCATCCAAATATTACGCCATGTGTCTTCTCAATTTGCCATGGTGGAGAAATATTAAAAGGAAGGGTATTTTTATAACTTTGGTAACGGCAGAGGTATATTTGACCCCAAAGTATAACTGTAGGGTATATTTGATCATAAAGTATAACGAGGAGTAAATTTAGCTAATAAACTAAAGTAGAGGGACATTTTTAACCCTTTTCTCAAAAATTAATTCCACACACATTATTTTTATATATATTTTTTTAAAAACTTAAAAATATATATTTACTATTATATATATATATATATGATAAAAAAGGCACCCCCACCCCCATTTTCTTTCTTCTTCACTCCCCCCACCCACTCCACCCCTACCTGCAACGGAGCCCCCCTCCCCTCCCATTTTCTTCCTTCTTCACAACCCCCTCACTCACCCCGCCTCTACCCTGCAATGCAGCCCCTCCTCCCCTTTCTATCTTTTTCAAACCACCCCACTTCTCCCCCCTCCTTCATTTTCTATCTTCTTCAAACTAAAAACATATTACCTATAGCCATTGTTGTTGTCCATTAAGCAAAAAAAATAAAAAAAGAACCAATTATTCCTTCATCAAACCACCAATTCAAGAAACAACAATGCAATAACATCACCACGTCCCAATTCAAAACTCTTCATTCCGATATATTCCGGCAAAACTCATCGGAAAATGATCAAAATAAACTCACAAAAGAATATACGCACACCATTAACACCATCACCACCATTAACACCGCCGCTAATAACTTTTCTTCAATTTCAATTTTGTTTCAAATTTTCGAATTCATGAAGATAACTTTTACATTTAGAAATTCAATTTCAATTCTTTTCTAATGATCTTAAGTGGGTTTAAGAAAGAGAAATTGAAGGTGGAGCGAAAAATTTGGTAATTGAACGAGAAGAATTTAGGGGTTTGGAGGGGAGGGGAGGGGGTGTGGGTGGTTGGTGAAATTGGTGGTTGCGGGGGGGGGGGGCTGGTGGTGGCGAGTTTGGAGAGAAAAAATTATGGTGAGGGTGGGGGTAGAAGAAGAAGATGGGAAATGGAGGGGGGGGGGAGGAAGAAGGTGGGTTTTTATAAAATAAATTTATTAATATATATATATATATATATATATATATATATATATATATATATATACTAAAAAGTGGGGCCATATCTGTTTTTAAATAAAAAAAATGCTTTTTTTTTTAAATTTCACGTCAGCTTAAGGGGTGAAAATAATACAATTTAAAGATGTTAAGGAGGGTAAATAAACGGAAGTTAAGTTTAAGTGCTAAAGAGAGTTAGGAGAATAAGTTCAGGGGGGGAAAAATATCTTTTTTTTTTTTTTTTAAATGGATAAACCAAAAAATTAAAATTTTATAAATAATATATTATAAGTACCTCTTACATTTTTTAATAAAGGACAATCTGATAAACATCATCAAGTCTTTTCTTATTTCTTAAACCGCGTTCGATCAAAATATATCATATAAAATGAAACGGGGAAGAATTGGATTGTCAAATGAAAATTTTCAAAAAAAATCATAAAACGTATTAATTAATACTCATCATCATCATAATTATTTTAGAATGTGTAGTTCATTCAACAAACTTGTAAGATGCTCAAATGTGTACGTCTATATCAACAAACACTTCACATTACATAGCATCTCCTCATCCCAATAAAACTTATCAAAGAATCAATCGCCAAAAAGAGAAATAAAGAAGAAAAATCCAAAACCTTCATTATTTCATTTTATTTATCGCTTCATAAAAATTAATTAAATTAATTTTTAAAATTAAATTAAATTAATAACTTCCTTCAATAACCCTAGAAAAATACGTGGAGAAAATACTAATAAAAGGCAAAGGACATTCTGATACACCAATGTTCTGTTATGCACAAAATTTGATGAAAATTAGATCACAAAATTCTGTAGTCATTCATGAAATTATTTTCGTGACTTGTAACTATAATTTTCTAATCACATGATAATAGTTTTACTAGTTACATCAAAACAGTGATACTGACTCTCTTTTGTAACCCTAAAAATCATGGGAAAAAAAAATACTAGTAAAAGGCAAAGGACAATTTGATACACCAATCTTTTATTATGCACAAGATTTGAAGAAAGATTGAATTATAAAGATCTATTGTATATAGTTTTATTTTGTATTTCTCCATGAGATTATTTTCGTGACTTGAAAATGTAATTTTCTAATCACATGATAATAGTTTTACTAGTTATAATATGAACTCTTGTGTAACCCTAAAAATCATGGAAAGAAAGATATTAGCAAAAGGTAAAGAACAATTTGATACACGAATCTTCTTTTAGGTATAAAATTCGAAAAAAATTAAATTATAAAAATTTATTGTATGCAATTTTATTCTATATTTTTGTGTGAGATTATTTTCATGACTTGTAATTGTAAAAACATCTTACAGCTTCCCCTCGTATTATTGAGCAAAATTCTAGAACTTACCATTTTCAATAATTTGCCAAAAAGTGTATTATTACACAGTAAGGTCCACAAATATTCCCACTAAACCTTATCAAGAAAAGAAAAAAACTTACTTTCTAAGTTGTTTTTTGTTTATCGCATTTTGTTTCCTAAGAGTTAATTGAACCAATTTTTAAAATTAAATTGAATTATAATTTAAATTTAAAATTTAAATATTTAAAAACTATATGAAAAAAGTTATAAGTTATAAATTTTCATATTAAAATATTAGTTAAATTTGTGCAATTTGATTTGAAACAAGCTGAATATGATAAGTAAAAAGATTATAATATTACAAAAATCCTTATGTAACTAGGACAAATACACTACGAGATCGTCTCGTGTGAGGTATAAGTTATAATAGTCCCAGAATAAAATGTAGAATTATTTTATCTCACGTTTGGTTGAAGGAATCAGTTAATCAATGGAATATTTATTCCACTACTTATACTTTAGTAATGGAATAAAGTATTTCATATATATGGTGAGATAATTAATTTCAAGATAGCTGATTTCGGAATTAATTATTTTGGGATAACTTATTTCTAACTAAACGATCCCTAAATTTTCTGTTATGTACGAGATTCAAAGCAACACTAAATCACAATGATCGATAGCATACAACTTTATCATATATTTTTATAAAAAACTATTTTCATGATTTAAAACTTTATCCTATATTTTTATAAAAAATTATTTTCATGATTTAAAATTATGACCTGTTAGTCTGGTGACAATGCAACTTTAGTAAAGCTAATAATGTCTTGAAATTTGACATTGCACCTATCACCTTTATATATCCCACTAAACCTTATCAAGAAGCCAATCCAAAAGAACAAAAATTCCAAAAACCCTTTTTCCCAACAAATTTTCTTGAAATTTTGCAAAAAAAAAATAAAAAAAATTGACCACAAAGGAGATGGAAGTAGTAAGAAACTTGGATGTTGAAAGATACATGGGGAGATGGTATGAAATTGCCTCATTTCCATCAAGATTTCAGCCCAAAGATGGAGTGGACACAAGGGCTACTTACTCTTTGAATCCAGATGGGACAGTACATGTGTTAAATGAGACATGGAGTGGTGGAAAAAGAGGTTATATTGAAGGCACTGCTTATAAAGCTGATCCAAATAGTGATGAAGCTAAACTCAAAGTCAAATTTTATGTTCCTCCATTTTTGCCAATTATTCCAGTTACTGGAGATTATTGGGTTCTACATATTGATCCAGATTATCAATATGCTTTGATTGGTCAGCCTAGTAGGAATTATCTTTGGGTAAGTTCCTTCATTTCATGTTCTACCATTTTTTTAAAGAACTAGTTAACTTGTGATAACTAGTTAACTTGACATGAAATAACTTTAGTTTACTGAGGACATGGTTCTAAATATGAAGATATGAAGGATGCTAATTAGGGTAAAAAGTAGTTAGTAGGAAGTAGTGTGTCCTTGTTAGTAGATAAGACGCCTTTGTTTTGTGATCCGCGCTACTAGGTATAGTGTTAATTTTGTTTCAGAGTGTGTTATCATTTGTCGTATTATTTGATAATAATTTTGCTTATTTTATTATTTTTACCTATTATTTCTTATTCTTTTACTTTTCTAGATTATTTTTATCTTGTATTAGAGATTTATCATAAACAATCTCTCTATTTTACCTCTGAAATAATAGCATGAACAAAGTACATTTCCCTCTCTGAATCCGAATATGTGAGAACATATGAGTTGTAACTTGTGACAGTAAAGTTACCTATTTCTTTACTGTTACATTTTTGTCATATTACCAATTTACTCTTATCTAGGAATTTTACTTGGAGGCCATTTGGGTAGATTGAAAAAAAAACTGTTGAAAAAAAGTTCTTTAAAAGTGATGAACTTATTTTAAAAATAAGTAGTTAAGTGTTTGAATAAAAATACTGAAACTGAAAAAAAGTTATTGATGTTTGGTAAATAATGTTTTTAAGCATTTTATTGTCAAAATGATTGAAATACCCTTATAGTTGTCAATAATATATAGAGTTGATTATTAAAATTTTTTATTTCTAAAATAATTCAAATTTAAATTAATATATATATATATATATATATATATATATATATATATATATAAATACCCTTATAGTTGTCAATAATATATAGAGTTGATTATTAAAATTTTTTATTTCTAAAATAATTCAAATTTAAATTAATATATATATATATATATATATATATATATATATATATATATATATATGATACCAAACTTAAAGGGCTATTTCAATTAAATATGTTATTTCAATAAAATCACTAATTTTTATAATTTTTGTGTTTTTCGTGTAAAAAAAATCCTACTCAGTACTCCCTCTCTCTCATAGTTTCTTTATTTTTGTAGTTCTTATGGTTTATATTTTCCCCAAATTTTTGATTTTTTTTTTTTTTTTTTTTTTTTTTTTTTTTACCCTGTTCATCTCTTCCTCTTAATCTATATTCTTAACACTTTACTTCTTTAACCACACCCCGGAATATTTTTGTCTGGCAACTAATATTCGTCCTATGTCTATTCTGCAGACTTGGCGGACTGTCAAGGCCAGAATTCCTAGGAATTTACAGGTTAATCCATCGTTGTTATTAAGAAATTAAGAGGCTAACCATATACTAGGGGCAAAAAAGATTTTTATAAAGAAAAAATAACTGATTTACATTATGAAGATAATCATAAAAACATCAAAGATATATATATATTTTTTTTTTTATATATGGGGAAAAATTTCATAAACAAGAACTTACATGAAGTAAATAGAGGAGAGGTTTCCCTTTCGGGAATCCCCTAAAGATCTGATGAAAACGTAGAGCTTTTATTCAACAACAGCTTAATGTTTACAACTTTTATACAAAGAGAACAAGGTTGGATCTTGTTTTTGGGTGGAGAGGTTTACACATTTAAGAAGTTTGGGGATGATTTTTCTTGGATGATTTTTCTTGGATGATTTTTCTTACTTCTAGTTTCTACCTGATACAAGCCTTTTATAGGCAAATTCTAAAA
Organism: Capsicum pubescens; assembly: GCA_030864215.1. NCBI lineage: Eukaryota > Viridiplantae > Streptophyta > Magnoliopsida > Solanales > Solanaceae > Capsicum > Capsicum pubescens. The sequence continues at coordinate 57,536,628 of CM061544.1, forward strand.
AGGAGTGGTTGTAAAGATTACTACGTGGCCGTTATCTAATGGGCCGACACTTTTAGATAAGTGATAAGGAAAAACTTTAATAATGCAAGTCGGGTGCGCTGTGGGCCCCATCGTCACATGCGTTATTAATTTTTTCTTTAATCCTTATCTGACGCGTGCTTCTGCAGTTTTTCTTTCTTTGTAGAAAGTAGTGATAAAGGAAGCACTCATACTGACTCATACTGACTCTGATATTTACATGACACAAAGTGGGCATCCCCACCTGACTAGATTTTTATTGTCTATCTTGTCTTGAATTTGTCCTTATGTGTCCAAGTTGTGCAGGGCTATTGAGTCGAAACTCATGCCTGAGTCATCTTCTTCATAGGGGTCCTGTGCATCTTGGAACTGGGAATTATTGTCCTCGTCTGAATTTGAAACTGAAGGATTAATATCCTGTTCTGGTACAAATCTTTCCGAGTTAAATGGGTGTCGTCCTTCTGTATTAGTGGGTGGTTGTTCGCTTGTCTGCTCATTTATATGTTTGTCTTGAGTTTGGCTACTGAAAAATTTATCTAACGTCTGTTTGATTATAGTTTCTATTGTTTTGTTTTTGCTTTTAGCTATTAAGGTTTTCCTAGTTCTGTTTACTTTGGTTCTTGATGAAGAGCATCCTTCATCTTCACTTTTTGGCAAAGTGACAGCCATTAACGGATTTGTTTTGTCTTTACCGGTTACCGTTTGAGCCGGACTAGCTGTACCAACATCCGGTACAGTGGATTTCTTAGCATTTAGTGGGAAATGCACACCCTTCTCATCCATTTTTTGAGGAGATGGAGAACTCTGTTCTGGTGGAGTCTGTGTCTGAGCATCTGTCTTGCTGGCTGAATGTTGTCTGAGTCTGGTTTCTAATATCTGTATTTGTTTAATTAGTCTTGTGTTTTCCATGACGAGAGACTCCTTTTGAGAATTTAGGACTTTGAAGTTTTCCGTCATAGAAGAACAGTGATCACAGAATATTATCTTTCCAGTGTCCTTTTGTATATTGTACTGGGGAATTTGGTTTGGATTTTGTCTAAGGGAAGGAGAAATATAGTAATTTGGTCCTAGGTGTCCTCTAGCGTAATTAGTTGCTTCAGTAAAATCGTTAAAACCTTTGAAAAGCGGGGTCTTAAAACCTTGTATGAAGTCTAAAACTTCTAACCAAGTTTGGAAAACACCATTATTTTTTCCATGAATTACTACATAATATTTAAAACGAGGTTTATTCTTTTCAGACATATATTGGCATAAAACATTCATAGAAGCCATAAAATGATTACGGCTTTGTTTATTGTATGAAATCCATAAATTGTCTACTAGGCATTTTTGGGGTCTATCTAAAACATAGTCTGGTCTTACTCTAAATGAGATATTGCTTTCTGGAAATGCAACTAAATTAAACGGTCCGAATTGAATTCGTTCCATTGTCTCTGTAGGTTCTAATGGTCTAAAATGTATGTTACCTAACATTGTTTGTCTGTAAATGTCTGAAGAAGAGGCTTCTCCCTTGCCTTTGTGTCCAGGTGGTTGTCCTGTGGGTCTCATTCTGGGAAAAACAAATAAGTAATGTTAAACTTATTTATTTATTCCTAGTTGTAGTTAAAACTTATTTATTTATTCCTAGTTGTAGTCTACTTAATTGGTCTGCTAATGCATTTTCTTTGCCCTTAATATGTTCAAATACTATATTTTTGTAGACAGATATGGTGTCTGTGAAATTTAACCATCTTCGCCTACTACTATTTTTATCATTTATTTTTTGGTGGAATTTAACTATTGCTTCGCAATCAGTTCTAACTAAAACTTCTTCTTTGTTTAATATATATAATTTGAAACTATTTAAACCATATATTATTGCAAGTACTTCTAGATCTATGGCACTCATATTTCCTTTTTCTCTATAAGCACCAGTTTGATACCCGCAGATTTGTTCTTCATTTTTACTACTATATTTATTGGGTCGAGCTTTTAAAATAGCTCCCCATCCTAAATCACTACCATCTGTTTGGATAATTAAGTAATCAGATTCTAGAGGAATTTTTAGGTCTGGTATATTCTTAATTTTTTCTTTTATCTGTTTAACTAACTTAACATCTTCTTTATTAAAATTTTTCTGTCCTTTACTACCTGTTTTGGCATATAAAGGTCCAGCTATCTTCCCTAAGTCTTGAATAAAATTTCTTGCGTAATTTACTAGTCCTAGAAATTTCTGTAAATCCTTTGTTGTTTCTAGTTTATCTGGCATGTCTAATACCTTTTTTGCTATATGTGGTTGTAATTTTACTTTTCCATTCCCTAGTGTTATTCCTAAGAAATTAATATAGGTTTTGCATAATTCCATTTTCTTTTTACTTACTATTATACCGTGTTTGACGAATAATCTAAAGACTATTTGTAAATGTCCTAGATGTTCTTGCATGTTTTGACTAAATACTAAAATATCATCTACATAGACTAGTATGAAATGCTTATATTCTCCAAAAATATTATCCATTTTTCTTTGAAAAATGGGTGGAGCTGTCTTTAATCCAAAAGGCATGACCAACCATTCAAAATGTCCTCCGGGACATGTGATAGAGATCTAGAAAATAATATTACAGGAATAAACTGGCTTAGAAAACGTATTAGTAAAAAATACTATCAGTTAGGATAACAGATACCCATAGACTTTTGTATGAAACAACATAGATCTTTCCAAGAAGTAAGGTGTACTTACTATTTTTATTATTTAGAATATAAAAAATTACTTGGTATTAAAAACAGAAAAAGAAAGTTAGAAGACAGTTTAGAGAAATTAAAAAACGCTTGCATATCAAATCCATCCATTAACAAATCTAAAAGAGCTTATAGATTGACAGAAAAAATACATAGGGAAATACAAGGTTGCAAAGGTGACCTCGGACATAAAACTAGAATAATAAATTGGATTAAAATAAGAATTAAAAATAGAGCTTATTAACTTGGCTAGTAAATGCCCATAAGATACGTCGAGAATATTAGAGAGATCCAACGACAATATTATAGAGAATTCATTTATAAACATCAATTAAACAAGATTTTAAAACAACTTAGAGAAAGACTAGAGTTATTAAATAAAGAAATAGATATTCAAAATTACAAAGAAACAGAAACAGACGAACTATTTACCACAACAATTAATTATTACAAAAAAGCTTTAATACACGAAAAATCTAGACTAATAAAAAACATACAAGAAGTAGAAATAGATATAACCTATACCAATAACAGATTAAAATATCAGGCAAAGCTAAGCAAAAAACATCTTAATCTAAATCATTTAGGATAACAAAATAGCTTCGTTAAAACGCTTAGAATATTTAGATCTTAGATTTCAGCCGGAAAAGAAATATAGAATATTAAAAGATAATATTACTATAAGGTGTAATTTTAACCAAGGAGAACACATCCTTCATTCAGAAGATAAACAATATAATACAATAATAGACCTTTTAATTAACTCTAGTGAAAAAACGCAAGAAAAGGATAAAAGTGTACAAAAAACTCTAGAACAAATAGAAATAATTCAAGATAAAAATAAAAAGACCTTAGAAAAAATAGAACAGAACCTAGACTATTTAAAATCTCAAGAATTAGAAATAGATAGAAAAGTCCAATTTCTAAACCATAAATTTAACTTGGAACAGATACCTACTAAAATAGAAATTGAAAAACTAATAAAAACATTAATAGAAAAACCTAAAGAATTAGAAGTAAAAACTACACAATTAATAGTAAAGCTTATAGAACAAGTTGAAAATATAACCAAAGAAATTAAAGACTTGCAAGGAATAGCAAGCAGATTAGAAGAAATTTCACTTTCATGAGTAGTGAAGAAGATAAAAACTATCTAAAAGCATTAGAAAAATCAAGAATACATCATAGCGAACCAGAGGGATTATTCAGGTATATCCCCTCAAGCATAACAGATAAAGTCTTACTAAAACAAAATAATACAATAATAGAACTACTATTAGACTTGCATAAAAAAGTAGATAGTTTAATCAAAGATAAAGAAATAATTACAACACCAAAGGAACCAGAACTACCCGAATTACATAAAAAGATAGATATTCTAATAAAAGGTAAACAAACCCAAGAAGAACAACCAAAAACTACTTCTGAAATAGACGAATTAGTTAACCAATTAAAACGAATAGAGTTAACCCCAGTACACGAACGCAAAATCATAAAAAGAAAACCACAAAAATGGACCTTTTATCAAATAGACGGGGAACCGACGAAAGAAACCAAGAAGGACACAGAACTAGTTTCTCAGAAAACAGGATAGGAAATAATAATATATTATCTAGAATATGTAGGAGACAACCTAATATGGAACAAAACCAAGAGCTTAATGAGATAATAGATATAGACAAGGATTTACAAATTTTTCAACAACATCAGTTAAAATTACTAAATCCAAAGACATTATACAACACAGGATATTTCTCATCAAACAACCAGCTATATAGACATTACAGAGAAGAGCAAATATCAGCCTTAGGAGAAGATTCTAAAATATTAGACCTAGTAAATACTAACTCCTTAAAACAAATAAAATATAATAAAATGATTTTAATGCATATGGGATTAATTGTCATAGGCATTAAAGGATTAACCAGAAAAAATCTAGGATCTAAAGTATTAATAACTATATATGATGATCGATGGTCAGATATTAAGAAATCGATCATAGGATTAACAGAGGTAGATATGACAAATAATGGAGGAATATTTTACATTAGTCCAGATTTCTTAATGAACTTAAAAGAATTTGGAAAAAATATTAAGATAGGAGTTCAAACTAAAGGATACGAAGAAATGAATAGTGGAAATAATTTATTAATGTGCATAGGTTTTATTGGTAAATTAACTTTAAGTAGCAATACAAAATTTAAATTGAAGGTAAATGATGTAGTTGAAATAATGGGTAATAAGGGCAAAAGTCTTATAAAACCAATAAAAATAGATCCAGAAATATATGCAGGATTAGAATGGAATCTAAATAAATTTACAAAACCAAAGACTTTCACACCAGACTCACACTTACTATATACAACAAGTAAAGGTGAAACTTCGGTAAGATTTACAGATTATAATTATATGACAAAAAGAATTCTAGACGACGATGAAACCGAAAGTAATATAGGAACAGAAAGTGAACTTATGAATATAGAAGTTTTACAAGAAGGATATGAAGTAGATATGGCAATAGAAAAAGCAGAAAATCTGGCAGAAGAACATAAAAACATAACTTTTAAATGTAAAGGATGTCAAAAAGACAATATGCTAATAAACGAATGTAGAGAACATTTCAGAACTTGCTTGAAACGCAGTGATAATTTAGGATATAGAAATAATGAACCCTTCCTAAATAAATTCGAAGAAGATACATTTTCAGTACTAAGTTCAAATATTAGTTACAAAGAATTAGCTGAATTAGAACCAGCTAGCTCCTCTAGTGCTAGCCCTTTCCAACAAACAAATCCTAATCCACAACCAATAGATTATAGCACAGGGAATGTACCTAGGAGACCTGCAATAAGAGTAAACCCAGACACAGAAATAAAAGAATACATAAAACCAGCAGGAAAAAGAATGCCTATAGAAGAACCTATTAAACTCCAAGAAGGAGGAAGTAAAGGAAAAATCCTAAATATTGCAGCACACGATCCCCAAATGTGGGACACAGTAATAGATTTATGGAAAGGAATAGTAGCAGCTGATTACTTAAGACATTATACTGAAACCGATACAGAAACAATGTATAAATATTTAGAAACTTTCTTAGGAGAATCCGCTAAAGCTACGTGGGAAAGTTTTAAAACTAATTGCCCACATGATTTTCAAGTATTACTAAGTATGGGACCAAATCCCTATAATTTTACAAATAAAATGCATATGTTATTAACTGGAAAAGATCCAAATAGTGGATTGATAGCTTTACAAAAAGAAGCATTAATAAAATTAGAACAATTAAGCATTTCACACTGGGTATACATAAAGAAATTTTTACAAGATTATTTTTATTATTGTACCATAAGTGGAAATACTTTTAATGACGAATTAGGTAAAAAATTATTTAATAAACTACCCGGAGCATTAGGAAGAGAAATAGAAGACAGATGGTATAAAAGAGATGGGGTAGCAGCAAACCCGAATTTTAAATGGACAATAGGGCATAGAGCACAACATATAATGGACATTTTAACAGAAAAATGTACAAATATACAAATACAAAAACAATTAAAACGAAATGAGATGAATTTCTGTAAATCAGTTATATATACAACTCAAAATTATGACCAAAAGCAATATAAGCAATATAAGAAACGAAATAACCAGAAACCATATAACAGAAAACAATATTTCTTACGAAAATCAAAAGCTAAAAAACCCTGGTTAAATAGGGATAGACATGTTAGAAAATATAGAAATGATAGAAATTACAAAAATAAGCTAGAATGTTATACGTGTGGAAGCACAGATCATTTAGCCAATATATGCCCCAAAAGAAACAATAATAGAACAAGAAATTCCCAATTAATAGAAGACTTCCAAGAAACACTATTAAATGTAGATGAATACATGTCAGATACAGAAAGTATCTACTCAATAATTAGCATCGATATAACTGATCAAGATAACAAAAAATCTGATTCTTCAGACTCAGAAGAAGACAACTTAGTTAACGAATTAGGTCAAGAGATAGATGATTCGTTAACTAAGTTGTCTTCTTCTGAGTCTGAAGAATCAGATTTTTTGTTATCTTGATCAGTTATATCGATGCTAATTATTGAGTAGATACTTTCTGTATCTGACATGTATTCATCTACATTTAATAGTGTTTCTTGGAAGTCTTCTATTAATTGGGAATTTCTTGTTCTATTATTGTTTCTTTTGGGGCATATATTGGCTAAATGATCTGTGCTGCCACACGTATAACATTCTAGCTTATTTTTGTAATTTCTATCATTTCTATATTTTCTAACATGTCTATCCCTATTTAACCAGGGTTTTTTAGCTTTTGATTTTCGTAAGAAATATTGTTTTCTGTTATATGGTTTCTGGTTATTTCGTTTCTTATATTGCTTATATTGCTTTTGGTCATAATTTTGAGTTGTATATATAACTGATTTACAGAAATTCATCTCATTTCGTTTTAATTGTTTTTGTATTTGTATATTTGTACATTTTTCTGTTAAAATGTCCATTATATGTTGTGCTCTATGCCCTATTGTCCATTTAAAATTCGGGTTTGCTGCTACCCCATCTCTTTTATACCATCTGTCTTCTATTTCTCTTCCTAATGCTCCGGGTAGTTTATTAAATAATTTTTTACCTAATTCGTCATTAAAAGTATTTCCACTTATGGTACAATAATAAAAATAATCTTGTAAAAATTTCTTTATGTATACCCAGTGTGAAATGCTTAATTGTTCTAATTTTATTAATGCTTCTTTTTGTAAAGCTATCAATCCACTATTTGGATCTTTTCCAGTTAATAACATATGCATTTTATTTGTAAAATTATAGGGATTTGGTCCCATACTTAGTAATACTTGAAAATCATGTGGGCAATTAGTTTTAAAACTTTCCCACGTAGCTTTAGCGGATTCTCCTAAGAAAGTTTCTAAATATTTATACATTGTTTCTGTATCGGTTTCAGTATAATGTCTTAAGTAATCAGCTGCTACTATTCCTTTCCATAAATCTATTACTGTGTCCCACATTTGGGGATCGTGTGCTGCAATATTTAGGATTTTTCCTTTACTTCCTCCTTCTTGGAGTTTAATAGGTTCTTCTATAGGCATTCTTTTTCCTGCTGGTTTTATGTATTCTTTTATTTCTGTGTCTGGGTTTACTCTTATTGCAGGTCTCCTAGGTACATTCCCTGTGCTATAATCTATTGGTTGTGGATTAGGATTTGTTTGTTGGAAAGGGCTAGCACTAGAGGAGCTAGCTGGTTCTAATTCAGCTAATTCTTTGTAACTAATATTTGAACTTAGTACTGAAAATGTATCTTCTTCGAATTTATTTAGGAAGGGTTCATTATTTCTATATCCTAAATTATCACTGCGTTTCAAGCAAGTTCTGAAATGTTCTCTACATTCGTTTATTAGCATATTGTCTTTTTGACATCCTTTACATTTAAAAGTTATGTTTTTATGTTCTTCTGCCAGATTTTCTGCTTTTTCTATTGCCATATCTACTTCATATCCTTCTTGTAAAACTTCTATATTCATAAGTTCACTTTCTGTTCCTATATTACTTTCGGTTTCATCGTCGTCTAGAATTCTTTTTGTCATATAATTATAATCTGTAAATCTTACCGAAGTTTCACCTTTACTTGTTGTATATAGTAAGTGTGAGTCTGGTGTGAAAGTCTTTGGTTTTGTAAATTTATTTAGATTCCATTCTAATCCTGCATATATTTCTGGATCTATTTTTATTGGTTTTATAAGACTTTTGCCCTTATTACCCATTATTTCAACTACATCATTTACCTTCAATTTAAATTTTGTATTGCTACTTAAAGTTAATTTACCAATAAAATCTATGCACATTAATAAATTATTTCCACTATTCATTTCTTCGTATCCTTTAGTTTGAACTCCTATCTTAATATTTTTTCCAAATTCTTTTAAGTTCATTAAGAAATCTGGACTAATGTAAAATATTCCTCCATTATTTGTCATATCTACCTCTGTTAATCCTATGATCGATTTCTTAATATCTGACCATCGATCATCATATATAGTTATTAATACTTTAGATCCTAGATTTTTTCTGGTTAATCCTTTAATGCCTATGACAATTAATCCCATATGCATTAAAATCATTTTATTATATTTTATTTGTTTTAAGGAGTTAGTATTTACTAGGTCTAATATTTTAGAATCTTCTCCTAAGGCTGATATTTGCTCTTCTCTGTAATGTCTATATAGCTGGTTGTTTGATGAGAAATATCCTGTGTTGTATAATGTCTTTGGATTTAGTAATTTTAACTGATGTTGTTGAAAAATTTGTAAATCCTTGTCTATATCTATTATCTCATTAAGCTCTTGGTTTTGTTCCATATTAGGTTGTCTCCTACATATTCTAGATAATATATTATTATTTCCTATCCTGTTTTCTGAGAAACTAGTTCTGTGTCCTTCTTGGTTTCTTTCGTCGGTTCCCCGTCTATTTGATAAAAGGTCCATTTTTGTGGTTTTCTTTTTATGATTTTGCGTTCGTGTACTGGGGTTAACTCTATTCGTTTTAATTGGTTAACTAATTCGTCTATTTCAGAAGTAGTTTTTGGTTGTTCTTCTTGGGTTTGTTTACCTTTTATTAGAATATCTATCTTTTTATGTAATTCGGGTAGTTCTGGTTCCTTTGGTGTTGTAATTATTTCTTTATCTTTGATTAAACTATCTACTTTTTTATGCAAGTCTAATAGTAGTTCTATTATTGTATTATTTTGTTTTAGTAAGACTTTATCTGTTATGCTTGAGGGGATATACCTGAATAATCCCTCTGGTTCGCTATGATGTATTCTTGATTTTTCTAATGCTTTTAGATAGTTTTTATCTTCTTCACTACTCATGAAAGGGAAATTTCTTCTAATCTGCTTGCTATTCCTTGCAAGTCTTTAATTTCTTTGGTTATATTTTCAACTTGTTCTATAAGCTTTACTATTAATTGTGTAGTTTTTACTTCTAATTCTTTAGGTTTTTCTATTAATGTTTTTATTAGTTTTTCAATTTCTATTTTAGTAGGTATCTGTTCCAAGTTAAATTTATGGTTTAGAAATTGGACTTTTCTATCTATTTCTAATTCTTGAGATTTTAAATAGTCTAGGTTCTGTTCTATTTTTTCTAAGGTCTTTTTATTTTTATCTTGAATTATTTCTATTTGTTCTAGAGTTTTTTGTACACTTTTATCCTTTTCTTGCGTTTTTTCACTAGAGTTAATTAAAAGGTCTATTATTGTATTATATTGTTTATCTTCTGAATGAAGGATGTGTTCTCCTTGGTTAAAATTACACCTTATAGTAATATTATCTTTTAATATTCTATATTTCTTTTCCGGCTGAAATCTAAGATCTAAATATTCTAAGCGTTTTAACGAAGCTATTTTGTTATCCTAAATGATTTAGATTAAGATGTTTTTTGCTTAGCTTTGCCTGATATTTTAATCTGTTATTGGTATAGGTTATATCTATTTCTACTTCTTGTATGTTTTTTATTAGTCTAGATTTTTCGTGTATTAAAGCTTTTTTGTAATAATTAATTGTTGTGGTAAATAGTTCGTCTGTTTCTGTTTCTTTGTAATTTTGAATATCTATTTCTTTATTTAATAACTCTAGTCTTTCTCTAAGTTGTTTTAAAATCTTGTTTAATTGATGTTTATAAATGAATTCTCTATAATATTGTCGTTGGATCTCTCTAATATTCTCGACGTATCTTATGGGCATTTACTAGCCAAGTTGATAAGCTCTATTTTTAATTCTTATTTTAATCCAATTTATTATTCTAGTTTTATGTCCGAGGTCACCTTTGCAACCTTGTATTTCCCTATGTATTTTTTCTGCCAATCTATAAGCTCTTTTAGATTTGTTAATGGATGGATTTGATATGCAAGCGTTTTTTAATTTCTCTAAACTGTCTTCTAACTTTCTTTTTCTGTTTTTAATACCAAGTAATTTTTTATATTCTAAATAATAAAAATAGTAAGTACACCTTACTTCTTGGAAAGATCTATGTTGTTTCATACAAAAGTCTATGGGTATCTGTTATCCTAACTGATAGTATTTTTTACTAATACGTTTTCTAAGCCAGTTTATTCCTGTAATATTATTTTCTAGATCTCTATCACATGTCCCGGAGGACATTTTGAATGGTTGGTCATGCCTTTTGGATTAAAGACAGCTCCACCCATTTTTCAAAGAAAAATGGATAATATTTTTGGAGAATATAAGCATTTCATACTAGTCTATGTAGATGATATTTTAGTATTTAGTCAAAACATGCAAGAACATCTAGGACATTTACAAATAGTCTTTAGATTATTCGTCAAACACGGTATAATAGTAAGTAAAAAGAAAATGGAATTATGCAAAACCTATATTAATTTCTTAGGAATAACACTAGGGAATGGAAAAGTAAAATTACAACCACATATAGCAAAAAAGGTATTAGACATGCCAGATAAACTAGAAACAACAAAGGATTTACAGAAATTTCTAGGACTAGTAAATTACGCAAGAAATTTTATTCAAGACTTAGGGAAGATAGCTGAACCTTTATATGCCAAAACAGGTAGTAAAGGACAGAAAAATTTTAATAAAGAAGATGTTAAGTTAGTTAAACAGATAAAAGAAAAAATTAAGAATATACCAGACTTAAAAATTCCTCTAGAATCTGATTACTTAATTATCCAAACAGATGGTAGTGATTTAGGATGGGGAGCTATTTTAAAAGCTCGACCCAATAAATATAGTAGTAAAAATGAAGAACAAATCTGCGGGTATCAAAGTGGTGCTTATAGAGAAAAAGGAAATATGAGTGCCATAGATCTAGAAGTACTTGCAATAATATATGGTTTAAATAGTTTCAAATTATATATATTAAACAAAGAAGAAGTTTTAGTTAGAACTGATTGCGAAGCAATAGTTAAATTCCACCAAAAAATAAATGATAAAAATAGTAGTAGGCGAAGATGGTTAAATTTCACAGACACCATATCTGTCTACAAAAATATAGTATTTGAACATATTAAGGGCAAAGAAAATGCATTAGCAGACCAATTAAGTAGACTACAACTAGGAATAAATAAATAAGTTTTAACTACAACTAGGAATAAATAAATAAGTTTAACATTACTTATTTGTTTTTCCCAGAATGAGACCCACAGGACAACCACCTGGACACAAAGGCAAGGGAGAAGCCTCTTCTTCAGACATTTACAGACAAACAATGTTAGGTAACATACATTTTAGACCATTAGAACCTACAGAGACAATGGAACGAATTCAATTCGGACCGTTTAATTTAGTTGCATTTCCAGAAAGCAATATCTCATTTAGAGTAAGACCAGACTATGTTTTAGATAGACCCCAAAAATGCCTAGTAGACAATTTATGGATTTCATACAATAAACAAAGCCGTAATCATTTTATGGCTTCTATGAATGCTTTATGCCAATATATGTCTGAAAAGAATAAACCTCGTTTTAAATATTATGTAGTAATTCATGGAAAAAATAATGGTGTTTTCCAAACTTGGTTAGAGGTTTTAGACTCCATACAAGGTTTTAAGACCCCGCTTTTCAAAGGTTTTAACGATTTTACTGAAGCAACTAATTACGCTAGAGGACACCTAGGACCAAATTACTATATTTCTCCTTCCCTTAGACAAAATCCAAACCAAATTCCCCAGTACAATATACAAAAGGACACTGGAAAGATAATATTCTGTGATCACTGTTCTTCTATGACGGAAAACTTCAAAGTACTAAATTCTCAAAAGGAGTCTCTCGTCATGGAAAACACAAGACTAATTAAACAAATACAGATATTAGAAACCAGACTCAGACAACATTCAGCCAGCAAGACAGATGCTCAGACACAGACTCCACCAGAACAGAGTTCTCCATCTCCTCAAAAAATGGATGAGAAGGGTGTGCATTTCCCACTAAATGCTAAGAAATCCACTGCACCGGATGTTGGTACAGCTAGTCCGGCTCAAACGGTAACCGGTAAAGACAAAACAAATCCGTTAATGGCTGTCACTTTGCCAGAAAGTGAAGATGAAGGATGCTCTTCATCAAGAACCAAAGTAAACAGAACTAGGAAAACCTTAATAGCTAAAAGCAAAAACAAAACAATAGAAACTATAATCAAACAGACGTTAGATAAATTTTTCAGTAGCCAAACTCAAGACAAACATATAAATGAGCAGACAAGCGAACAACCACCCACTAATACAGAAGGACGACACCCATTTAACTCGGAAAGATTTGTACCAGAACAGGATATTAATCCTTCAGTTTCAAATTCAGACGAGGACAATAATTCCCAGTTCCAAGATGCACAGGACCCCTATGAAGAAGATGACTCAGGCATGAGTTTCGACTCAATAGCCCTGCACAACTTGGACACATAAGGACAAATTCAAGACAAGATAGACAATAAAAATCTAGTCAGGTGGGGATGCCCACTTTGTGTCATGTAAATATCAGAGTCAGTATGAGTCAGTATGAGTGCTTCCTTTATCACTACTTTCTACAAAGAAAGAAAAACTGCAGAAGCACGCGTCAGATAAGGATTAAAGAAAAAATTAATAACGCATGTGACGATGGGGCCCACAGCGCACCCGACTTGCATTATTAAAGTTTTTCCTTATCACTTATCTAAAAGTGTCAGCCCATTAGATGACGGCCACGTAGTAATCTTTACAACCACTCCTTTTTAGAATTTTGCCTATAAAAGGCTTGTATCAGGTAGAAACTAGAAGCAAGAAAAATCATCCAAGAAAAATCATCCCCAAACCTCTTAAATGTGTAAACCTCTCCACCCAAAAACAAGATCCAACCTTGTTCTCTTTGTATAAAAGTTGTAAACATTAAGCTGTTGTTGAATAAAAGCTCTACGTTTTCATCAGATCTTTAGGGGATTCCCGAAAGGGAAACCTCTCCTCTATTTACTTCATGTAAGTTCTTGTTTATGAAATTTTTTCCCATAAAAAAAAAATAAAAAAATATATATATCTTTGATGTTTTTATGATTATCTTCATTATACATAATGTAAATCAGTTGTTTTTTCTTTATAAAAATTTTTACCCCTAGTATATGGTTAGCCTCTTAATTTCTTATTAACAACGATGGATTAACCTGTAAATTCCTAGGAATTCTGGCCTTGACAGTCCGCCAAGTCTGCAGAATAGACATAGGACGAATATTAGTTGCCAGATAAAAATATTCCGGGGTGTGGTTAAAGAAGTAAAGTGGTAAGAATATAGATTAAGAGGAGGAAGAGATGAACAGGGTAAATAAATAAAAAAAAAAAAAAAACGAAAATTTGGGGAAAATATAAACCATAAGAACTACAAAAATGAAGAAACTATGAGAGAGAGGGAGTACTGAGTAGGATTTTTACATAAAAAACACAAAAATTTATTGAAATAGCCCATTAGTTTATTGAAATAGCCAATTGAAATAGCCCCTTAAGTTATATATATATATATATATATATATATATATATATATATATAGAAATATAAGCGATAAAATATTTCAATATGAATATTTCAATATAGTAAAATAATCAAGCTTTTTGGTAAAGGTGATAAAATGCGATAGAATATGAGCGATATTTTAATTTTTTTGTAAAAATCCTACTCAGTACTCCCCTTTTCCTTTGTTTCTTCACATTTATCATTCTTATATTCTATATTTCCCCCAATTTTTTTAATTTTTTTTTATACCCGATTCATCTCTTCCTCTTAACCTATGTTCCTAACAACTTACTTCTTTAACCACACCCCGGAACTTTCATCTGGCAATATGGCCGACTTATACACCGGTACAAACAGTAACATTACCAACAGTATATAAAACATTAAAAACACATAAAAAGAATTTAATTTCTAAATCATGTTGCGAAGATTGCCAAAATAACCAATGCCAAAATAGTAACCTGTTAAAAGAAAACAAAAATTTAGAAGATAACTTAGAAGATTTTAAAAATTATACTCTACTTAATGCAGAAGGACAAGAATGCTTAAAAGACATAGAAAAAGACTATACTTTAATAAATATTGAAACTCAATTTTACAACTTTAAAAAAGGAATAAACACAATAGGAATAATAAATAATCCGAAAGACTTAGACAATGTAATAGCAATTTTAGATAAAATAGAAATAATAGGAGAAAAACCTTTAGCACATTGGGATGCTAACGAAATAATGTATAAGTTAGATATAATTAACCCAGAATACACCATAAAGACAACATCAATAGAAGCTAATAATGAAGATATAAAAGAATTTGAGAAACAAATTAAAGAATTGTTAAAGTTAGAAGTAATTAGAAGATCAACATCTAGACACAGATCAACAACATTTATGATAAGAAACCATAGTGAGCAAATCAGGGGAAAAGCTCGTATGGTAACAAACTATAAAAGACTAAATGACAACACCAAAACAGACGCATATAAACTACCAGATAAAAGTGAATTAATTAATAGAATACAAGGTAAAAAGATATATAGTAAGTTCGATTGTAAATCCGGATATTGACAGGTAAAAATGCACCCAGATAGTATAGAATGGACAGTATTCACCTATCCAGAAGGACATTATGAGTGGCTTGTTATGTCGTTCGGACTAAAAACACCCCCACCCATTTTTCAGAGAAAAATGGATAATATTTTTAGAGATTATAAAAACTTTGTGTTAGTATATGTAGATGACATTTTAGTATTTAGTAGAGATATGCAACAACATTTAGGACATTTACAAACGGTTTTTAGACTATTTGTCAAACACGGAATAATAATTAGTAAAAAGAAAATGGAACTATGTAAAATACATATTAATTTTTTAGGAATAACTCTAGGAAATGGGAGGATTAAACTTCAACCTCATATATCCAAAAAGGTATTAGAAATGCCAGATAAATTAGAAAATACTAAAGATCTACAAAAATTTTATTCAAGACTTAGGAAAAATAGCCGGACCTTTATATGCTAAAACTGGAAGCAAAGGTCAAAAATATTTTAATAATGAAGACATTAAATTAGTTCAACAAATAAAAGAAAGAGTAAAACATATTCCAGACTTAAAAATTCCACTAGAAACCGATTACTTAATTATTCAAACAGATGGAAGAAAATTAGGTTGGGGAGTCATATTAAAAGCAAGACCTAATAAATATAGTGATAAAAATGACGAAAAAATCTGTGAATACCAGAGTGGACAATATAAAGAAAAAGGAAATATACCTAGCATAGATTTAGAAGTATTAGCCATAATATATGGTTTAAATAGTTTTAAATTATATATCTTAAATAAAGAAGAAGTCCAAGTAAGAACAGATTGTGAGGCAATAGTTAAATTTAATCAAAAGATAAATGATAAAGCTAGTAGTAGAAGAAGATGGTTAAACTTTATGGACACTGTATCAGTATATAAAAACATTGTTTTTGAATATATTAAAGGAAATGAAAATGAATTAGCAGATAAATTAAGTAGGTTATAATTAAAAAAAAAATCTGTTTAACCTGCTAATATTTGTTTCAGCATGAGACTAACTAATCAACATACAGCTGACAAAGGCAAGGGAACAACGTCTTCCTCGTCTCAAGACATTTATATTCAGACAATGCTAGAAAACGTTAGATTTAGACCCCAAAACTCTATCGAACTCCAAAACTCCATGCAACCACTGGAGAGAATAGACTTTAGGCCTTTTAATTTAATTGCTTTCCCACCTAGTAATTATTATTTTAACCTAAGACCAGAACTTATTTTAGATAGACCCCAAAAATGCCTAATAGACAATTTATGGATAGCACACCATAAACCAGACCATAAACATTTTTTAGCCGCCATGAATACTTTATGTCAATATATATCAGATAAAAGTAAGCCTAGATTCAAATATTATGTAATTATACAGAGTTAGAAAAACGGAATTTTTCAGACATGGATAGAAGTACTAGACTCTATAAGTGGTATAAAAAATCTTCTTTACAAAGGTTTCAATGATTTTTCTGAAGCTTCTGATTATGCAAGAGGACACCTAGGACCTAATTTTTTCTTATCTCCAGCATTAAGACAAAATCCTAACCAGATTCCTCAGTACAATATCCAAAAAGACTCAGAAAAAATAATTTTCTGTGACCATTGCCACTCTATGACCGAGGCCTTCAATAGATTAAATCTTCAAAAGGAGGCTCTTATTACAGAAAACTCTAGACTCATGGAGCAAATACAAACTTTACAAGACAAACTGAGTAAATTTCATACAAGAAAGACTAATGCCAGTACTCAGACATAGAGTTCTCCATTTCCCCCCAAAATGGATAAGAAGGGTGTGCATTCCCCTCTGATTGCTCAGAAATCCACTGTACCGGATATTGGTGCAGCTAGTCCGGCTCAAACGGTAACCGGTAAAGACAAATCAAATCCGTTAAGGGCTGTCACTTTGCCAAAAAGTGAAGATGAAGCAGGACCTTCATCAAAACCACATAAGACTAGTACCTTAAAAAAGACATTAATGGAAAAAAAAGAAGAATAAACAAATTGAGATTATTGTAAAATAGACATTAGAAAAATTCTTTAGTAGCCAAAAACAAGATAAGCATATGGATAATAAAGACAAGCCATGTACAAGAACAAATAGAGTAGTTTCAGACATGAATAATACAGACGACATGAATAATACAGACATAAATATTCCAAGATCATCAGACGAAGAAGATGATAGATTTGAAGAAAGTCTACTCCAAGATGCTCAGGATCCCTATGAAGATGATGACTCTAGAATGAGTGTCGACACCATAGCCCTGCACAACTTGGACACATAAGCAGACAAAGAAAAATAATAAAGGAGATTGATACTATAAGGTACAAACTATTGTAATAAGAGTGCCAACAAAGTATTGTAATTATGATAAGAGTGCCATGTGGGTATGCCCACTTTGAGTCTTGTAATTAAGTTTGTGTCAGAGTGAGTGCTTCCTTTATCATTACTTTCCAAAAGAAAGAAAAACTGTTGAAGCACGCGTCAGGAAAAGAGAAATAATAATGCATGTGACGATGGGGCCCAATGTGTACCCGACCTGCATTATTAAAGAATCTTATCCTTACCTGACGTCCATAATGTCAAGGACACGTAGTTTGATCCTAGTCCACTTTTTTTTTTCTTACATCATTCTATATAAGACTTGTAACTTAGTAGAAGAGGGCAGATCGAAAAAATCCTAGAACCTCTCAACATACTTTACTATGTATAAATCCTCATTTTCAGACCAACCTTTCCTCTGGGTGTAAATCCAAGTTTGTCATATAAGGAAGTTGAATAAAAAAGCTTTCAGTTTTCCAAAGTCTTTAGGGGATTCCCGAAAGGAAAACCTCTATCTCAGTTACTTCATGTAAGTTCTTATTTATTTTATATTTCCCATTAAAAATATGTTTTTAGATGTTTATATTCGCAGAACATCATTTATATTAAATGTTTGTTGAAATTCATTACCACCCTTAGTATATGGTTAACCTCTTAATTTCTCAATAACAACGATGGATTAACCTGTAAATTCCTAGGAATTCTGGCCTTGATAGTCCGCTATGTCTGCAGAATAGACGAAGGACGAGTGTTAGTTGCCAGATGAAAGTTCCGGGGTGTGGTTAAAGAGGTAAGTTGTTAGGAACATAGGTTAAGAGGAAGATATGAATCGGGTATAAAAAAAAATAAAAAAAATTGGGGAAAATATAGAATATAAGAATGATAAACGTGAAGAAATAAAGGAATAGAGGGAGTACTGAGTAGGATTTTTACAAAAATTTTAAAATATCGCTCATATTCTATCACATTTTATCACCTTTACCGAAAAGCTTGATTATTTTACTATATTGAAATATTCATATTGAATAAAACAGAAATATAAGAGATAAAATATTATATAGTAAAATAATCAAGCTTTTCGGTAAAGGTGATAAAATGCGATAGAATATGAGCGATATTTTAATTTTTTTGTAAAAATCCTACTCAGTACTCCCTCTTTTCCTTTATTTTTTCACGTTTATCATTCTTATATTCTATATTTTCCCCAATTTTTTTTTTCTTTATACCCGATTCATCTCTTCCTCTTAACCTATGTTCCTAACAACTTACTTCTTTAACCACACCCCGGAACTTTCATCTGGCAACTAACACTCGTCCTTCGTCTATTCTGCAGACATAGCGGACAATCAAGGCCAGAATTCCTAGAAATTTACAGGTTAATCCATCGTTGTTATTGAGAAATTAAGAGGTTAACCATATACTAAGGGTGGTAATGAATTTCAACAAACATTTAATATACATGATGTTCTGCGAATATAAACATCTAAAAACATATTTTCAATGGGAAACATAAAATAAATAAGAACTTACTTGAAGTAACTGGGATAGAGGTTTCCCTTTCGGGAATCCCCTAAAGACTTTGGAAAACTGAAAGCTTTTTTATTCAACTTCCTTATATTACAAACTTGGATTTACACCCAGAGGAAAGGTTGGTTGGAAAAGGAGGATTTATACATAAGAAAGTATGTTGAGAGGCTCTAGGATTTTTTCGATCTGCCCTCTTCTACTAAGTTACAAGTCTTATATAGACTGAAGTAAGAGAAAAGGAGTGGACTAGTATCAAACTACGTGGCCTTGACAATATGGCCGACAGGTAAGGATAAGATTCTTTAATAATGCAGGTCGGGTACTCATTGGGCCCCATCGTCACATGCATTATTATTTCTCTTTTCCTGACGCGTGCTTCAACAGTTTTTCTTTCTTTTGGAAAGTAATGATAAAGGAAGCACTCACTCTGACACAAACTTAATTACAAGACTCAAAGTGGGCATACCAACATGACACTCTTATCATAATTACAATACTTTGTTGGCACTCTTATTACAATAGTTTGTACCTTATAGTAGCAATCTCCTTTATTATTTGTCTTTGTCTGCTTATGTGTCCAAGTTGTGCAGGGCTATGGTGTCGACACTCATTCCAGAGCCCTCATCTTCATAGGGATCCTGAGCATCTTGGAGTAGACTTTCTTCAAATCTATCATCTTCTTCGTCTGATGATCTTGGAATATTTATGTCTGTATTATTCATGTCGTCTGTATTATTCATGTCTGAAACTACTCTATCTGTTCTTGTACATGGCTTGTATTTATTATCCATATGCTTATCTTGTTTTTGGCTACTAAAGAATTTTTCTAATGTCTATTTTATAATAATCTCAATTTGTTTATTCATCTTTTTTTCCATTAATGTCTTTTTTAAGGTACTAGTCTTATGTGGTTTTGATGAAGGTCCTGTTTTATCTTCACTTTTTGGCAAAGTGACAGCCCTTAATGGATTTGATTTGTCTTTACCGGTTACCGTTTGAGCCAGACTAGCTGCACCAATATCTGGTACAGTGGATTTCTGAGCATTCAGAGGGGAATGCACACCCTTCTCATCCATTTTTTTTGGAGATGGAGAACTCTGTGTCTGAGTACTGGTATTAGTCTTTCTTGTATGAAATTTACTCAGTTTTTGTAGTAAAGTCTGTATTTGCTCCTTGAGTCTAGAGTTTTCTGTATTAAGAGCCTCCTTTTGAAGATTTAATCTCTTGAAGGCCTCGGTCATAGAGTGGCAATGGTCACAGAAAATTATTTTTCCTGAGTCTTTTGGGATATTGTATTGAGGAATCTGGTTAGGATTTTATCTTAATGCTGGAGATAAGAAAAAATTAGGTCCTAGGTGCCCTCTTGCATAATCAGAAGCTTCAGAAAAATCATTGAAACCTTTGTAAAGAGGATTTTTAATTCCACTTATAGAGTCTAGTACTTCTATCCATGTTTGAAAAATTTCGTTTGTCTTACCATGTATAATTACATAATATTTGAATCTAGGCTTACTTTTATCTGATATATATTGACATAAAGCATTCATGGCGGCTAAAAGATGTTTATGGTCTGGTTTAAGGTGTACTATCCACAAATTGTCTATTAGGCATTTTTGGGGTCTATCTAAAATATGTTCTGGTCTTAGGTTAAAAGAATAATTACTAGGTGGGAAAGCAATTAAATTAAAAGGCCCAAAGTCTATTGTCTCCAGTAGTTGCATGGAGTTTTGGAGTTCGATAGAGTTCTGGTGTCTAAATCTAACGTTTCCTAGCATTGTCTGAAAAAAATGTCTTGAGACGAGGAAGACGCTGTTCCCTTGCCTTTGTCTACTGTATGTTGATTAGTTGGTCTCATGCTAAAACAAACATTAGCAGGTTAAACAAATTTTGTTTTTAATTGTAACCTACTTAATTTATCTGCTAATTCATTTTCTTTTCCTTTAATATATTCAAAAACAAAGTTTTTTATATACCGATATAGTGTCCATAAAGTTTAACCATCTTATTCTACTACTAGCTTTATCATTTATCTTTTGATTAAATTTAACTATTGCCTCACAATCTGTTCTTACTAAGACTTCTTCTTTATTTAAGATATATAATTTAAAACTATTTAAACCATATATTATGGCTAATACTTCTAAATCTATGCTAGGTACATTTCCTTTTTCTTTATATTGTCCACACTAGTATGCACAAATTTTTTCTTCATTTTTATCACTATATTTATTAGGTCTTGCTTTTAATATGGCTCCCCAACCTAATTTGCTTCCATCAGTTTGACTAATTAAGTAATCGGTTTCTAGTGGAATTTTTAAGTCTGGAATATGTTTTACTCTTTCTTTTATTTGTTGAACTAATTTAATGTCTTCGTTATTAAAACGTTTTTGACCTTTGCTTCCATTTTTAGCATATAAGGTTCTAGCTATTTTTCCTAAGTCTTGAATAAAATTTTTGCATAATTTACTAATCCTAAAATTTTTTGTAGATCTTTAGTATTTTCTAATTTATTTGGCATTTCTAATACCTTTTTGGCTATATGAGGTTGAACTTTAATCCTCACATTTCCTAGAGTTATTCCTAAAAAATTAATATGTGTTTTACATAGTTCCATTTTCTTTTTACTAATTATTATTCCGTGTTTGACAAATAGTCTAAAACCGTTTGTACATGTCCTAAATGTTGTTGCATATCTCTACTAAATACTAAAATGTCATATACATATACTAACACAAAGTTTTTGTAATCTCTAAAAATATCATCCATTTTTCTCTGAAAAATGGGTGGGGCTGTATTTAGTCCGAACGACATAACAAGCCACTCATAATGTCCTTCTGGACAGGTGAATGTTGTCCATTCTATACTATCTGGGTGCATTTTTACCTGCCAATATCCGGATTTACAATCGAACTTACTATATATCTTTTTACCTTGTATTCTATTAATTAATTCACTTTTATCTGGTAGTTTATATGCGTCTGTTTTGGTGTTGTCATTTAGTCTTTTATAGTTTATGGTTTCTTACCATAAATGCTGCTGATCTGTGTCTAGATGTTGATCTTCTAATTACTTCTAACTTTAACAATTCTTTAATTTGTTTCTCAAATTCTTCTATATCTTTATTATTAGATTCTATTGATGCTGTTTTTATGGTGTATTCTGGGTTAATTATATCTAACTTACACATTATTTCGTTCGCATCCCAATGTGCTAAAGGATTTTCTCCTATTATTTTTATTTTATCTAAAATTGCTATTACATTGTCTAAGTCTTTCGAATTATTTATTATTCCTATTGTGTTTATTCCTTTTTTAAAGTTGTAAAATTGAGTTTCAATAGTTATTAAAGTATAGTCTTTTTCTATGTCTTTTAAGCATTCTTACCCTTCTGCATTAAGTAGAGTATAATTTTTAAAATCTTCTAAGTTATCTTCTAAATTTTTGTTTTCTTTTAACAGGTTGCTATTTTGACATTGGTTATTTTGGCAATCTTCGCAACATGGTTTAGAAATTAAATTCTTTTATGTGTTTTTAATGTTTTTTATACTGTTGGTAATGTTACTGTTTGTACCGGTGTATAAGTTAGGTTTTTAAAAAGAATTATTCCATCTCTTGTTAAGAGACATCCTCCTTTATTTTGGATACAAAAGCGTAGTCCTATAACAAAGTCTGATCCTATGTTTAAATCCCTTGCTAATATTCTATTAACATTGTAAATTTGGTTATAGAATTTATTGCAGGTATTTAAGAAACTTATTTGTGCATTTTCTATGCAATAATTGTAGATATTTTGTGATCCATCCATTTGGGTAGCTGTTATAGGTCTTTCTAGTATTTTTAGTAAATGTTCTGGTACTATTTCTTTATTAATTAAACAGCTAGTACATCCGGGATCTACTAGTGCTAAAGTTTCTATCTCTACGTCTTTTATTTTATTTTTTACTAATACTTTTATGGTAGATAATTCTTTATCTTCATTGCATATTAGGCTAGTGTCATTATCTTTCAAATTCATAAGTTCTGCCTCTAGTTTTTCTATATGTATAACTTCTTGTGTATCTGATTCTTCTATAGTGATTTGATTTTTTCCTTTTTCTAGGATGGTTAATCTTTGTTCTAGATCATTTACTCGGGTTTCTAGAGTTGATACTCTTAAATTTAAGATTTGATTATTTGTATATTTTTGTTCGCTATTTATTTCTTATTCTATTTTTATCTTTAAAGTGTTTTCTATACAGTTTATACAGGCTTCTAAGTAACATTTTTTGCATTTAGCTCTGTTGTCTTTACTTGGATACCAATTGCATATACGACATCTATTACTGTCTAAACCTTTGTTTCTTTGGAATTCATGTATACATTCTTGAGTGACATTCATTAAATTATTGATTACTAGATTATTTCAGTCTAGATCTTCTATCTCCTGTCCTAATTCATTTACTAAATTATCTTTTTCTGATTCTGAAGAATCAGATTTAGAATTATCTTTATCTTTTATATCAATACTTATTATTGAGTATATACTTTCTGTATCTGACATGAATTCGTCTACATTTAGTAAAGTTTCTCGGAAATGTTCTATTAATTGAGAATTTCTAGTTCTATTATTATTTCTTTTAGTACATACATAGCTAAATGGTCTATGCTTCCACAAGTGTAGCATTCTAATTTATTTTTATAGTTTCTATCATTTCTATATTTTCTAACATGTCTATCTCTATTTAACCATGGTTTTTTGTTTTTTGATTTTCTTAAGAAGTATTGTTTACGACTATATGGTTTCTGATTATGTTTCTTCTTATATTTTTTATATTATTTTTTATCATAATTTTGGGTTGTGTATATAACAGATTTACAGAAATTCATTTCATTTCTTTTTTGTTGTTTTTGTATTTGTATGTTTGTACATTTTTCTGTTAGTATATCCATTATATGTTGTGTTCTATGCCCTATTGTCCATTTTAGGTTTGGGTTGGCTACTACACCATCTCTTTTATACCATCTATCTTCTATTTCTCTTCCTAAAGTTGCAGGTAATTTATTAAATAATTTTTTGCCTAATTTTTCATTAAAAATGTTTCCGCTGATAGTGCAATAATAGAAATAGTCTTGTAGAAATTTCTTTATATTTACCCAATGTGAAATGCTTAGTTGTTCTAGTTTTATTAATGCTTCTTTTTGTTAAGCTAATAATCCACGATTTGGATCTTTTCCGGTTAATAACATATGCATTTTATTTGTGAAATTATAGGGGTTTGGTCCCATACTTAATAGAACCTGGAAATCATATGGGCAGTTTGTCTTAATACTTTCCCATGTGGCTTTTGCAGATTCTCCTAAAAAAGTTTCCAAATATTTGTACATTGTTTCTGTATCCGTTTCTGTATAATGTCTTAAGTAATCTGCTGCTACTATTCCTTTCCATAGATCTATTACTGTATGCCACATTTGTGGGTCGTGTGCTGCTATATTTAGAATTTTATCTTTACTACCTCCTTCTTGTAGTTTAATTGGTTCATCTATTGGCATTCTCTTACCTACTGGTCTTATATTATCTCCTCTAAGTTCTGTATCTGGATTTATCCTAATTGCCGGTCTTCTAGGTACATTACCTGTACTATAATCTATTGGTTGAGGATTAGGGTTTGTCTGTTGAAATGGGCTAGCACTTGATGAGCTAGTTGGTTCTAATTCTACTAGTTCTTTATAACTTTTTGTTGAACTTAATACAGATATTGTGTCTTCATCTTTTCTTTCAAGGAATAGTTTTTTATTATTTCTATATCCTAAATTATCACTTCTTTTCAAACAATTTTTAAAATGTTCTATACATTCTTCTATTTTCATTTCATCTTTTTGACATTCTTTACATTTAAAAGTTATATTTTTATATTCTTCTGCTAAATTTTCAGCTTTTTCTATGACCATATCTTCTTCATAACCTTCTTGTAGAATTTCTATATTCATAAATTCGCTCTCTGTTTCTATATTACTCTCTGTTTCGACATAGTCTAAATTTCTTTTAGTTGTATAACTATAATCTGTAAATCTAACTGAAGTTTCTCCTTTACTTGTAGTGTATAATAAATGAGAGTCTGGTGTGAGGATTTTTGGTTTATTAAATTTATTTAGATTCCATTCTAAACCTGCATATACTTCTGGGTCTATTTTTATTGGTTTTATTAAACTTATGCCTTTATTTCCCATTATTTCAACTACATCATTTACTTTTAGTTTAAATTTAGTATTACTGCTTAAAGTTAATTTTTCGATAAATCCTATGCACATTAATAAATTATTACCACTATTCATTTGTTCATACCCTTTAGTTTGGATTCCTATTTTAATATTTTTTTTCAAATTCTTTCAAGTTCATTAAAAAATCTGGACTTATATAGAATATTCCCCCATTATTTGTCATATCTACTTCAGTTAATCCTATTATTGATTTTTTAATGTCTGACCATCTATCATCATATATTGTTATTAACACTTTGGATCCTAGATTTTTTCTAGTTAGACCTTTTATTCCTATAACAATTAAACCCATATGCATTACTATCATTTTATTATTTTTATATGTCTTAAAGAGTTAACATTTACTAAATCTAGTATTTTAATTTTTTTCTCCTAAAGCTAATATTTTTTCTTCTCTATAATGTCTATATAACTGATTATCTGTAGAAAAATATCCTGCATTATATAATGTTTTCGAATTTAATAATTTTAATTGATGTTGTTGGAAAATTTGCAAATCTCTATCTACATCTATTATTTCATTTAGTTCATTCTTCTCCATATTTGGTTGTCTTCTACATATTCTGAATAATATATTATTATTTCCTATTTTATTCTCAGAAAAACTTATTCTTTGTCTTTCTTCTCCTTGTCTTTCATTGTTTTCGATGGTTCTCCGTCTATTTGATAGAAAGTCCATTTTTGTGATTTTCTTATTATATTTTTTCTTTCTTGTTTAGGAGTTAATTCAGTTCTTTTTAACTGATTAATAAGTTCTTCTATTTCAAGGTGTTTTTTTGGTGGTTCTTGAGCTTCTTTATTTTTTATTAAGATGTCTATTTTTTTTATGTAATTCGGGTAGTTCTGGTTCTTGAACTGTTTTTTGAGCTTCTTTGCCTTTAATTAAACTGTCTAATTTAGCATGTAAATCTAATAATACTGCTATTATAGTATTATTTTATTTTAGAATTATTTTTTCCGACTGACCTATTGGGAGGTGTACAGAAAGACCTTCTGGTTCGTTATGAAATGCTTTTACTGCGTCTAAGGCTTTTTTATAATTTATATCTCCTATATTCATGAGAGTGAAATTTCTTCTAATCTTTTTGTTATTACTTGTAAATCTCTTATTTCTGTTGTTATAATTTCTATTTGTTCTATTAGTTAGATATTAGTTGAGTAGTTTTTACTTCTAATTCTTTAGTTTTTTCTATTATGGTTTTTACTAGCTTTTCAATTTCTAATTTTGTAGGTATCTTTTCTAAATTGAATTTGTGATTTAAATACTGAATTTTTCTGTCTATTTCTATTTCTTGTGACTTTAATAATCTAAATTCTGTTCTATCTTATCTAATATATTTTTATGTTTATTTTGAGTAGCTTCTATTTCTTCTAAAATTCTTATTATACTATTATCTTTTTCTTGAATTTTTTCGCTTGAATTTATTATATAGTCTATTATTGTGTTATATTGTTTATCTTCTGAATGTAAAATATGTTCACCCTGGTTGAAATTACACCGTATAGTGGTTCTATCTTTTTACACTCTATATTTCTTTTCAGGTTGGAATCTAAGTTCTAAATATTCAAGGCGTTTTAAAGAAGCTATTTTGTTATCGTAAGTGATTCAAATTAAGGTACTGTTTACTTAGATTTGTTTGATATTTCAATATACTATTAGTATAAGTTATATCTAATTCTACTTCTTGTATATTTTCTATTAACCTGGATTGTTCGTTAATTAATGTTTTTTATAATATTTAGAGGTTATAGTAATTATTTCGTCTATTTCTTTAAAGTTTAGAATATCTATTTCTAGGTTTCTTATTTCTTTATTTAACAAATCTAGTCTTTCTTTAAATTGTTTCAAAATTTTTATAAGTTGATGTTTATAAGTTAATTTACTATAATATTGCCGCTGAATTTCTCTAATATATTCAATGTATCTTATAGGCATTTATTATCCTAGCAGTATTTTATCTGCTTGTTGTTTATATAAATTTGTTCTCCAGAAACAATTCTCTAATCTTGCTTTATTAAATTTTAAATCTTCTTCAAAGTGTGTTAATAAAGTTTTATAATATTTTATGTCTAATTCGTCTATGTCTTCTTGAGTTAATTTATTTTTAATTATTTTTATATTTTCTTTTAATGCTTTTTCTATCTTTATTAATTCAGCTTTAATACCAGATTCTTCTTCTATCCACTTATTTATTTTTCTTAGTCTTTGGAAAATAGGTAGGGCTTGCATGTATTATCCTAATTGATAAGCCTGTGTGCTAATACATTTTTTAAGACACTTTATTCCTAAACTATTGTTTTCTAAATCTCTATCACAACCACTTAACTCCCAATTCAAAGCGCTTACTAGTCTTTCACACACTGGTCTAGATGTATTATATATTTTGTATAATATATAATACAAAATAGGTTTATTATCCATATGCTTATCTTGTTCTTGGCTACTAAAGAATTTTTCTAATGACTGTTTTACAATAATCTCAATTTGTTTATTCTTCTTTTTTGCCTTTAATGTCTTTTGTAAGGTACTAGTCTTATGTGGTTTTGATGAAGGTCCTGCTTCATCTTCACTTTTTGGCAAAGTGACAGCCCTTAACGGATTTGATTTGTCTTTATTGGTTACCGTTTGAGCCGGACTAGTTGCACCAATATTCGGTACAGTGGATTTCTGAGCATTCAGAGGGGAATGCACACCCTTCTCATCCATTTTTTGTTGAGATGGAGAACTCTGTGTCTGAGTACTGGCATTAGTCTTTCTTGTATGAAATTTACACAGTTTGTCTTGTAAAGTCTGTATTTGCTCCATGAGTCTAGAGTTTTCTGTAATACGAGCCTCATTTTGAAGATTTAATCTCTTGAAGGCCTCGGTCATAGAGTGGCAATGGTCACAGAAAATTATTTTTCCTGAGTCTTTTTGGATATTGTACTGAGGAATCTGGTTAGGATTTTGTCTTAATGCTGGAGATAAGAAAAAATTAGGTCCTAGGTGTCCTCTTGCATAATCAGAAGCTTCAGAAAAATCATTGAAACCTTTGTAAAGAGGATTTTGTATACCACTTATAGAGTCTAGTACTTTTATCCATGTTTGAAAAATTCCGTTTGTTTAACTATGTATAATTACATAATATTTGAATCTAGGCTTACTTTTATCTGATATATATTGACATAAAGCATTCGTGGCGGCGAAAAAATATTTATGGTCTGGTTTATGGTGTGCTATCCACAAATTGTCTATTAGGCATTTTTGGGGTCTATCTAAAATATGTTCTGGTCTTAGGTTAAAAGAATAATTACTAGGTGGGAAAGCAATTAAATTAAAAGGCCCAAAGTCTATTGTCTCCAGTAGTTGCATGGAGTTTTGGAGTTTGATAGAGTTTTGGGGTCTAAATCTAACGTTTCCTAGCATTGTCTGAAAATAAATGTCTTGAGACGAGGAAGACGCTGTTCCCTTGCCTTTGTCTGCTGTATGTTGATTAGTTGGTCTCATGCTGAAACAAATATTAGCAGGTTAAACAAATTTTGTTTTTAATTGTAACCTACTTAATTTATCTGCTAATTCATTTTCTTTTCCTTTAATATATTCAAAAACAATGTTTTTATATACCGATATAGTGTCCATAAAGTTTAACCATCTTCTTCTACTACCAGCTTTATCATTTATCTTTTGATTAAATTTAACTATTGCCTCACAATCTGTTCTTACTAGGACTTCTTCTTTATTTAAGATATATAATTTAAAACTATTTAAACCATATATTATGGCTAATACTTCTAAATCTATGCTAGGTATATTTCCTTTTTCTTTATATTGTCCACTCAGGTATGCACATATTTTTTCTTCATTTTTATCACTATATTTATTAGTTCTTGCTTTTAATATGTCTCCCCAACCTAATTTACTTCCATCTGTTTGAATAATTAAGTAATCGGTTTCTAGTGGAATTTTTAAGTCTAATTCTTCACTAAAAGTGTTTCCCCTGATAGTGCAATAATAGAAATAGTCTTTTAGAAATTTATATATATATACCCAATGTGAAATGCTTAATTGTTCTAGTTTTATTAATGCGTCTTTTTGTAATGCTAATAATACACTATTTGGATCTTTTTCGGTTAATAACATATGCATTTTATTTGTGAAATTATAGGGGTTGGCTACTACACCATCTCTTTTATACCATCTATCTTCTATTTCTCTTCCTAAAGCTCCAGGTAATTTATTAAATAATCTTTTGCCTAATTCTTCATTAAAAGTGTTTCCGCTGACAGTGCAATAATAGAAATAGTCTTGTAGAGATTTCTTTATATATACCCAATGTGAAATGCTTAGTTGTTCATTATTAAAATGTTTTTGACCTTTGCTTCCAGTTTTAGCATATAAAGGTCCGGCTATTTTTCTTAAGTCTTGAATAAAATTTCTTGCATAATTTACTAATCCTAAAAATATTTGTAGATCTTTAGTATTTTCTAATTTATCTTTCATTTCTAATACCCTTTTGGCTATATGAGGTTGAAGTTTAATCCTCCCATTTCCTAGAGTTATTCCTAAAAAATTAATATGTGTTTTACATAGTTCCATTTTCTTTTTACTAATTATTATTTCGTGTTTGACAAATAGTCTAAAACCGTTTGTACATGTCCTAAATGTTGTTGCATATCTCTACTAAATACTAAAATGTCATATACATATACTAACACAAAGTTTTTGTAATCTCTAAAAATATCATCCATTTTTCTCTGAAAAATGGGTGGGGCTGTATTTAGTCCGAACGACATAACAAGCCACTCATAATGTCCTTCTGGACAGGTGAATGTTGTCCATTCTATACTATCTGGGTGCATTTTTACCTGCCAATATCCGGATTTACAATCGAACTTACTATATATCTTTTTACCTTGTATTCTATTAATTAATTCACTTTTATCTGGTAGTTTATATGCGTCTGTTTTGGTGTTGTCATTTAGTCTTTTATAGTTTACCATACGAGCTTTTCCCCTGATTTGCTCGCTATGGTTTCTTACCATAAATGCTGTTGATCTGTGTCTAGATGTTGATCTTCTAATTATTTCTAACTTTAACAATTCTTTAATTTGTTTCTCAAATTCTTCTATATCTTCATTGTTAGCTTCTATCGATATTGTCTTTATGGTGTATTTTGGGTTAATTATATCTAACTTACACATTATTTCATTAGTATCCCAATGTGCTAAAGGTTTTTCTCCTATTTTTCTATTTTATCTAAAATTGCTATTACATTGTCTAAGTCTTTCAGATTATTTATTATTGCTATTGTGTTTATTCCTTTTTTAAAGTTGTAAAATTGAGTTTCAATAGTTATTAAAGTATAGTCTTTTTCTATGTCTTTTAAGCATTCTTGCCCTTCTGTATTAAGTAGAGTATAATTTTTAAAATCTTCTAAGTTATCTTCTAAATTTTTGTTTTCTTTTAATAGGTTGCTATTTTGGCAATGGGTATTTTGGCAATCTTCGCAACATGGTTTAGAAATTAAATTATTTTTATGTGTTTTTAATGTTTTATATATTGTTGGTAATGTTACTGTTTGTACCGATGTGTAAGTTAGGTTTTTATAAAGCATTATTCCATCTCTTGTTAAGAGACATCCTCCTTTATTTTGGATACAAAAGCGTAGTCCTATAACGAAGTCAGATCCTATGTTTAAATCCCTTGCTAATATTCTATTAACATTGTAAATTGGGTTATAGAATTTATTGCAGGTATTTAAGAAACTTATTTGTGCATTTTTTATGCTATAATTGTAGAAGCCTGTATAAATTGTATAGAAAACACTTTAAAGATAAAAATAGAATTAAAAATAAATAGCGAACAAAAATATACAAATAATCAATTCTTAAATTTAAGAGTATCAACTCTAGAAACCCGAGTAAATAATCTAGAACAAAGATTAACCATCCTAGAAAAAGGAAAAACCAAAATCACTATAGAAGAATCAGATACACAAGAAGCTATACATTTAGAAAAACTAAAGGCAAAACTTATGAATTTGGAAGATAATGACACTAGCCTAATATGCAATGAAGATAAAGAATTATCTACCATAAAAGTATTAGTAAAAATTAAAATAAAAGACGTAGAGATAGAAACTTTAGCACTAGTAGATCCCGGATGTACTAGCTGTTTAATTAATAAAGAAATAGTACCAGAACATTTACTAAAAATACTAGAAAGACCTATAACAGCTACCCAAATGGATGGATCACAAAATATCTACAATTATTGCATAGAAAATGCACAAATAAGTTTCTTAAATACCTGCAGTAAATTCTATAACCCAATTTACAATGTTAATAGAATATTAGCAAGGGATTTAAACATAGGATCAGACTTCGTTATAGGACTACGCTTTTGTATCCAAAATAAAGGAGGATGTCTCATAACAAGAGATGGAATAATGCTTTTTATAAACCTAACTTATACACCGGTACAAACAGTAACATTACCAACAGTATATAAAACATTAAAACCACATAAAAAGAATTTAATTTATAAACCATGTTGCGAAGATTGCCAAAATAACCAATGTCAAAATAGCAACCTGTTAAAAGAAAACAAAAATTTAGAAGATAACTTAGAAGATTTTAAAAATTATACTCTACTTAATAGCGAAGGACAAGAATGCTTAAAAGACATAGAAAAATACTATACTTTAATAAATATTGAAACTCAATTTTACAACTTTAAAAAAAGAATAAACACAATA
The DNA here is from genome assembly GCA_030864215.1 of Capsicum pubescens. Lineage (NCBI taxonomy): Eukaryota > Viridiplantae > Streptophyta > Magnoliopsida > Solanales > Solanaceae > Capsicum > Capsicum pubescens. The sequence goes on from CM061544.1 coordinate 57,568,810, forward strand.
GGAATAATAAATAATCCGAAAAACTTAGACAATGTAATATCAATTTTAGATAAAATAGAAATAATAGGAGAAAAACCTTTAGCACATTGGGATACTAATGAAATAATGTGTAAGTTAGATATAATTAACCCAGAATACACCATAAAGACAACATCAATAGAAGCTAATAATGATGATATAGAAGAATTTGAGAAACAAATTAAAGAATTGTTAAAGTTAGAAGTAATTAGAAGATCAACATCTAGACACAGATCAGTAGCATTTATGATAAGAAACCATAGCGAGAAAATCAGGGGAAAATCTCGTATGGTAATAAACTATAAAAGACTAAATGATAACACCAAAACAGACGCTTATAAACTACCAGATAAAAGTGAATTAATTAATAGAATACAAGGTAAAAAGATATATAGTAAGTTCGATTGTAAATCCGGATATTGGCAGGTAAAAATGCACCCAGATAGTATAGAATGGACAACATTCACCTGTCCAGAAGGATATTATGAGTGGCTTGTTATGCCGTTCGGACTAAAAACAGCCCCACCCATTTTTCAGAGAAAAATGGATGATATTTTTAGAGATTACAAAAACTTTGTGTTAGTATATGTAGATGACATTTTAGTATTTAGTAGAGATATGCAACAACATTTTGGACATTTACAAACGGTTTTAGACTATTTGTCAAACACGGAATAATAATTAGTAAGAAGAAAATGGAACTATGTAAAACATATATTATTTTTTTAGGAATAACTCTAGGAAATGGGAGGATTAAAGTTCAACCTCATATAGCCAAAAAGGTATTAGAACTGCCAGATAAATTAGAAAATACTAAAGATCTACAAAAAATTTTAGGATTAGCAAATTATGCAAGAAATTTTATTCAAGACTTAGGAAAAATAGTCGGACCTTTATATGCTAAAACTAGAAGCAAAGGTAAAATATATTTTAATAATGAAGACATTAAATTAGTTCAACAAATAAAAGAAAGAGTAAAACATATTCCAGACTTAAAAATTCCACTAGAAATCGATTACTTAATTATTCAAACAGATGGAAGTAAATTAGGTTGGGGAGCCATATTAAAAGAAAGACCTAATAAATATAGTGATAAAAATGAAGAAAAAATATGTGCATACCAGAGTGGACAATATAAAGAAAAAGGAAATATACCTAGCATAGATTTAGAAGTATTAGCCATAATATATGGTTTAAATAGTTTTAAATTATATATCTTAAATAAAGAAAAAGTCCTAGTAAGAACAGATTGTGAGGCAATAGTTAAATGTAATCAATAGATAAATGACAAATCTAGTAGTAGAAGAAGATGGTTAAACTTTATGGACACTATATCGGTATATAAAAATATTTTTTTTGAATATATTAAAGGAAAAGAAAATGAATTAGCAGATAAATTAAGTAGGTTACAATTAAAAACAAAATCTGTTTAACCTGCTAATTTTTGTTTTAGCATGAGACCAACTAATCAACATACAACAGAAAAAGGCAAGGGAACAACGTCTTCCTCGTCTCAAGACATTTATTTTCAGAAAATGCTAGGAAACGTTAGATTTAGACCCCAAAACTCTATCGAACTCCAAAAATCCATGCAACCATTGGAGAGAATAGACTTTGGGCCTTTTAATTTAATTGCTTTCCCACCTAGTAATTATTCTTTTAACCTAAGACCAGAACATATTTTAGATAGACCCCAAAATGCCTAATAGACAATTTGTGGATAGCACACCATAAACCAGACCATAAACATTTTTTAGCCGCCATGAATGCTTTATGTCAATATATATCAGATAAAAGTAAGCCTAGATTCAAATATTATGTAATTATACATGGTATGACAAACAGAATTTTTCAGACATGGATAGAAGTACTAGACTCTATAAGTGGTATAAAAAATCCTCTTTACAAAGGTTTCAATGATTTTTCTGAAGCTTCTGATTATGCAAGAGGACACCTAGGACCTAATTTTTTCTTATTTCTAGCATTAAGACAAAATCCTAACCAAATTCCTCAGTACAATATCCAAAAAGACTCAGGAAAAATAATTTTCTGTGACCATTTCCACTCTATGACCTAGGCCTTAAAGAGATTAAATCTTCAAAAGGAGGCTCTTATTACAAAAAACTCTAGACTCATGGAGCAAATACAGACTTTACAAGACAAACTGAATAAATTTCATACAAGAAAGACTAATGCTAGTACTCAGACAGAGAGTTCTCTATCTCCACAAAAAATGGATGAGAAGGGTGTGCATTCCCCTCTGAATGCTCAGAAATCCACTGTACCGAATATTGGTGCAACTAGTCCGGCTCAAACGGTAACCAATAAAGACAAATCAAATCCGTTAAGGGCTGTCACTTTGACAAAAAGTGAAGATGAAGCAGGATCTTCATCAAAACCACATAAGACTACTACCTTAAAAAAGACATTAATGGAAAAAAAGAAGAATAAACAAATTGAGATTATTGTAAAACAGACATTAGAAAAATTCTTTAGTAGCCAAGAACAAGATAAGCATATGGATAATAAAGACAACCCATGTACAAGCACAGATAGAGTAGTTTCAGACATGAATAATACAGACATTAATATTCCAAGATCATCAGACAAAGAAGATGATGGATTTGAAGACAGTCTACTCCAAGATGCTCAGGATCCCTATGAAGATGATGACTCTGGAATGAGTTTCGACACCATAGCCCTGCACAACTTGGACACATAAGCAGACAAAAACAAATAATAAATGAGATTGATACTATAAGGTACAAAGTATCGTAATAAGAGTGCCAACAAAGTATTGTAATTATGATAAGAGTTCCATGTGGGTATGACCACTTTGAGTCTTGTAATTAATTCTGTGTCAGAGTGAGTGCTTCCTTTATCATTACTTTCCAAAAGAAAGAAAAACTGTTGAAGCACGTGTCAGGAAAAGAGAAATAATAATGCATGTGATGATGGGGCCCAATGTGTACTCGACCTGCATTATTAAAGAATCTTATCCTTACCTGTCGGCCATATTGTCAAGGCCACGTAGTTTGATCCTAGTCCACTCTTTTTTCTTACTCCAGTCTATATAAGACTTGTAACTTAGTAGAAGAGGGCAGATCGAAAAAATCCTAGAAACTCTCAACATACTTTCCTATGTATAAATCCTCGTTTTCCAGCCAACCTTTCCTCTGGGTGTAAATCCAAGTTTGTAATATAAGGAAGTTGAATATAAAAGCTTTCAGTTTTCCAAAGTCTTTAGGGGATTCCCGAAAGGGAAACCTCTATCCCAGTTACTTCATGTAAGTTCTTAAGAATTTTATATTTCCCCATTAAAAATATGTTTTTAGATGTTTATATTCGCAGAACATCATGTATATTAAATGTTTGTTGAAATTCATTACCACCCTTAGTATATGGTTAACCTCTTAATTTCTTAATAACAACGATGGATTAACCTGTAAATTCCTAGGAATTCTGGCCTTGATAGTCCGCTATGTCTGTAGAATAGACGAAGGACGAGTGTTAGTTGTCAGATGAAAGTTTTGGGGTGTGGTTAAAGAAGTAAGTTGTTAGGAGCATAGGTTAAGAGGAAGGGATGAATCGGGTATAAAAAAAAATTGGGGAAAATATAGAATATAAGAATGATAAATGTGAAGAAACAAAGGAAAAGAGGGAGTACTGAGTAGGATTTTTACAAAAAATTTTAAATATCGCTCATATTCTATCGCATTTTATCACCTTTACCAAAAATCTTGATTATTTTACTATATTTAAATATTCATATTGAAATATTTTATCAATTATATTTCTATTTTGGTATCAGAGCGAGAAGGTTTTGGGAACAATACCTAATACTCGCATATATCGATAAGTGTATGAAAAAAACATCCAGCCTTTAGAGATATAAGGTTGAACTATTTCTACTTATATAGAGAATATAGAAAAAAGGATAATATTATCGCTAGAAAACATAATTTAGAAAAAAGTAGTAAAACATAAATAGAGGCTAATAGATTATACAAAATATATAATACATCCAGATCAGTGTGTGAAAGACTAGTAAGCGCTTTGAATTGGGAGTTAAGTGGTTGTGACAGGGATTTAGAAAACAATTGTTTATGAATAAAGTGTCTTAAAAAATGTATTAGCACACAAGCTTATCAATTAGGATAATACATGCAAACCCTACATATTTTCCAAAGACTAAGAAAAATAAATAAGTGGATAGAAGAAGAATCTGGTATTAAAGCTGAATTAATAAAGATAGAAAAAACATTAAAACAAAACATAAAAATAATTAAAAATAAATTAACTCAAGAAGACATAGACGAATTAGACATAAAATATTATAAAACTTTATTAACACACTTTGAAGAAGATTTAAAATTTAATAAAACAAGATTAGAGAACTGTTTCTGGAGAACAAATTTATATAAACAACAAGTAGATGAAATACTGCTAGGATAATAAATGCCTATAAGATACATTGAATATATTAGATAAATTCAGCGGCAATATTATACAGAATTTACTTATAAACATCAACTTATAAATTTTTTGAAACAATTTAAAGAAAGACTAGATTTTTTAAATAAAGAAATAAGAAACCTAGAAATTGATATTCTAAACTGTAAAGAAACAACCAAAATAATTACTATAACCTCTAAATATTATAAAAAAGCATTAATTAACGAATAATCCAGGTTAATAGAAAATATAAAAGAAGTAGAATTAGATATAACTTATACTAATAGTAGATTGAAATATCAAACAAAGCTAAGTAAAAAGTACCTTAATTTGAATCACTTAGGATAACAAAATAGCTTCTTTAAAAAGCCTTGAACATTTAGATCTTAGATTCCAACCTGAAAAGAAATATAGAGTGTTAAAAGATAGCACCACTATAAGGTGTAATTTCAACCAGGGTGAACATATTTTATATTTAGAAGATAAACAATATAACACAATAATAGACTTTATAATAAATTCAAGCGAAAAAATTCAAGAAAAAGATAATAGTATAATAAGAATTTTAGAAGAAATAGAAGCTACTCAAAATAAACATAAAAAGATATTAGATAAGATAGAACAAAATTTAGATTATTTAAAGTCACAAGAAATAGAAATAGATGGAAAAATTCAGTATTTAAATCACAAATTTAATTTAGAAAAGATACCTACAAAATTAGAAATTGAAAAGCTAGTAAAAACCATAATAGAAAAAACTAAAGAATTAGAAGTAAAAACTACTCAACTAATATCTAAACTAATAGAACAAATAGAAATTATAACAACAGAAATCAAAGATTTACAAGTAATAACAAAAAGACTAGAAGAAATTTTACTCTCATGAATATAGGAGATATAAATTATAAAAAAGCCTTAGACGCAGTAAAAGCATTTCATAACGAACTAGAAGGTCTTTCTGTACACCTCCCAATAGGTCAGTCGGAAAAACTAATTCTAAAACAAAATAATACAATAATAGCATTATTATTAGATTTTCATGCTAAATTAGACAGTTTAATAAAAGGCAAAGAAGCTCAAAAACCAGTTCAAGAACCAGAACTACCCAAATTACATAAAAAAATAGACATCTTAATAAAAAATAAAGAAGCTCAAGAACCACCAAAAAACCACCTTGAAATAGAAGAACTTATTAATCGGTTAAAAAGAATTGAATTAACTCCTAAACAAGAAAGAAAAAATATAATAAGAAAACCACAAAAATGGACTTTCTATCAAATAGACGGAGAACCATCGAAAACAACGAAAGACAAGGAGAAGAAAGACAAAGAATAAGTTTTTCTGAGAATAAAATAGGAAATAATAATATATTATCCAGAATATGTAGAAGACAACCAAATATGGAGTAGAATGAACTAAATGAAATAATAGATGTAGATAGAAATTTGCAAATTTTCCAACAACATCAATTAAAATTATTAAATCCGAAAACATTATATAATGCAGGATATTTTTCTACAGATAATCAGCTATATAGACATTATAGAGAAGAACAAATATCAACTATAGGAGAAGATTTTAAAAGACTAGATTTACTAAATGCTAACTCTTTAAGACATAAAAAATAATAAAATGATACTAATGCATATGGGTTTAATTGTTATAGGAATAAAAGGTCTAACTAGAAAAAATCTAGGATCCAAAGTGTTAATAACAATATATGATGATAGATGGTCAGACATTAAAAAATTAATAATAGGATTAACTGAAGTAGATATGACAAATAATGGGAAAATATTCTATATAAGTCCAGATTTTTTAATGAACTTGAAAGAATTTGGAAAAAAACATTAAAATAGGAATCCAAACTAAAGGGTATGAAGAAATGAATAGTGGTAATAATTTATTAATGTGCATAGGATTTATCGGAAAATTAACTTTAAGTAGTATTACTAAATTTACACTAAAAGTAAATGATGTAGTTGAAATAATGGGAAATAAAGGCATAAGTTTAATAAAAACAATAAAAATAGACCCAGAAGTATATGCAGGTTTAGAATGGAATCTAAATAAATTTAATAAACCAAAAATCCTCACACCAGACTCTCATTTATTATACACTACAAGTAAAAGAAAAAGTTTAGTTAGATTTATAGATTATAGTTATACAACTAAAAGAAATTTAGACGATGTCGAAACAGAGAGTAATATAGAAACAGAGAGCAAATTTATGAATATAGAAATTCTACAAGAAGGTTATGACGTAGATATGATCATAGAAAAAGCTGAAAATTTAGCAGAAGAATATAAACATATAACCTTTAAATGTAAAGGATGTCAAAAAAATGAAATGAAAATAGAAGAATGTATAGAACATTTTAAAAATTGTTTGGAAAGAAGTGATAATTTAGGATATAGAAATAATAAAAAACTATTCCTTGAAAGTAAAGATGAAGACACAATATTTGTATTAAGTTCTACAATAAGTTATAAAGAACTAGCAGAATTAGAACCAACTAGCTCGTCAAGTGCTAGCCCATTTCAACAGACAAACCCTAATCCTCAACCAATAGATTATAGTACAGGTAATGTACCTAGAAGACCGGCAATTAGGATAAATCCAGATACAGAACTTAGAGGAGATAATATAAGACCAGCAGGTAAGAGAATGTCAATAGAAGAACCAATTAAACTACAAGAAGGAGGTAGTAAATGTAAAATTCTAAATATAGCAGCACACGACCCACAAATGTGGGATACAGTAATAGATTTATGGAAAGGAATAGTAGCTGCAGATTACTTAAGACATTATACAGAAACAGATACAGAAACAATGTACAAATATTTGAAAACCTTTTTAGGAGAATCTGCAAAAGCCACATGGGAAAGTTTTAAGACAAACTGCCCATATGATTTCCCGGTTCTATTAAGTATGGGACCAAACCCCTATAATTTCACAAATAAAATGCATATGTTATTAACCTGAAAAGATCTAAATAGTGGATTATTAGCATTACAAAAGGAAGTATTAATAAAACTAGAACAACTAAGCATTTCACATTGGGTATATATAAAGAAATTTCTACGAGACTATTTCTATTGTTGCACTATCAGCGGAAACACTTTTAATGAAGAATTAGGCAAAAGATTATTTAATAAATTACCTGGAGCTTTAGGAAGAGAAATAGAAGATAGATGGTATAAAAGAGATGGTGTAGTAGCCAACCCAAACCTAAAATGGACAATAGGGCATAGAACACAACATATAATGGATATACTAACAGAAAAATGTACAAACATACAAATACAAAAACAACTAAAAAGAAATGAAATGAATTTCTGTAAATCTGTTATATACACAACCCAAAATTATGAAATGTTTTTACTGCGTCTAAGGCTTTTTTATAATTTATATCTCCTATTTTCATGAGAGTGAAATTTCTTCTAATCTTTTTGTTATTACTTGTAAATCTTTGATTTTTGTTGTTATAATTTCTATTTGTTCTATTAGTTTAGATATTAGTTGAGTAGTTTTTACATTCTTTATCTTCATTGCATATTAGGCTAGTGTCATTATCTTCCAAATTCATAAGTTCTGCCTCTAGTTTTTCTAAATGTATAGCTTCTTGTGTATCTGATTCTTCTATAGTGATTTTGGTTTTTTCTTTTTCTAGGATGGTTAATCTTTGTTCTAGATCATTTACTCGGGTTTCTATAGTTGATACTCTTAAATTTAAGATTTGATTATTTGTATATTTTTGTTCGCTATTTATTTCTGATTCTATTTTTATGTTTTAAGTGTTTTCTATACAGTTTAAACAGGCTTCTAAGTAACATTTTTTGTATTTAGCTCTGTTGTCTTTACTTGGATACCAATGGCATATACGACATATATTACTGTCTAAACCTTTGTTTCTTTGGAATTCATGTATACATTCTTGAGTGACATTCAATAAATTATTGATTACTAGATTATTTAAGTCTAGATCTTCTATCCCTTGTCCTAATTCATTTACTAAATTATCTTCTTCTGATTCTGAAGAATCAAATTTAGAATTATCTTTATCTTTTATATCAATACTTATTATTGAGTATATACTTTCTGTATCTGACATGTATTCGTCTACATTTAGTAAAGTTTCTTGGAAATCTTCTATTAATTGAGAATTTCTAGTTCTATTATTATTTCTTTTAGGACATACATTAGCTAAATGGTCTATGCTTCCACAAGTGTAGCATTCTAATTTATTTTTATAGATTCTATCATTTTTATATATCCTAACATGTCTATCTCTATTTAACCATGGTTTTTTGGCTTTTGATTTTCTTAAGAAGTATTGTTTACGACTATATGGTTTCTGATTATGTTTCTTCTTATATTTTTTATATTGTTTTTGATCATAATTTTGGGTTGTGTATATAACAGATTTACAGAAATTCATTTCATTTCTTTTTAGTTGTTTTTGTATTTGTATGTTTGTACATTTTTCTATTAGTATATCCATTATATGTTGTGTTCTATGCCCTATTATCCATTTTAGGTTTGGGTTGGCTACTACACCATCTCTTTTATACCATCTATCTTCTATTTCTCTTCCTAAAGCTCCAGGTAATTTATTAAATAATCTTTTGCCTAATTCTTCATTAAAAGTGTTTCCGCTGATAGTGCAATAATAGAAATAGTCTTGTAGAAATTTCTTTATATATACCCAATGTGAAATGCTTAGTTGTTCTAGTTTTATTAATGCTTCTTTTTGTTATGCTAATGGAATAATAAATAATCCGAAAGACAGACAATGTAATAGCAATTTTAGATAAAATAGAAATAATAGGAGAAAAACCTTTAGCACATTGGGATGCTAACGAAATAATGTGTAAGTTAGATATAATTAACCCAGAACACACCATAAAGACAACATCTATAGAAGCTAATAATGAAGATATAAAAGAATTTGAGAAACAAATTAAAGAATTGTTAAAGTTAGAAGTAATTAGAAGATCAATGTTTTTATATTCCGATATAGTGTCCATAAAGTTTAACCATCTTCTTCTACTACTAGCTTTATCATTTATCTTTTGATTAAATTTAACTATTTCCTCACAATCTGTTCTTACTAGGACTTCTTCTTTATTTAACATATATAATTTAAAACTATTTAAACCATATATTATGGCTATTACTTCTTTATTTTTTGTCTTTGTCCGCTTATGTGTCCAAGTTGTGCAGGGCTATGGTGTCGAAACTCATTCCAGAGTCATCATCTTCATAGGGATCCTGAGCATCTTGGAGTAGACTGTCTTCAAATCTATCATCTTCTTCGTCTGATGATCTTGGAATATTAATGTCTGTATTATTCATGTCTTCTGTATTATTCAAGTCTGAAACTACTCTATCTGTGCTTGTACATGGCTTGTCTTTATTTCCATATGCTTATCTTGCTATTGGCTACTAAAGAATTTTTCTAATGTCTGTTTTACAATAATCTCAATTTGTTTATTCTTCTTTTTTGCCATTAATGTCTTTTTTAAGGTACTAGTCTTATGTGGTTTTGATGAAGGTCCTTCTGTATCTTCACTTTTTGGCAAAGTGACAGCCCTTAACGGATTTGATTTGTCTTTACCGGTTACCGTTTGAGCTGGACTAGCTGCACCAATATCTGGTACAGTGGATTTCTGAGCATTCAGAGGGGAATGCACACCCTTCTCATTCAATTTTTTGTGGAGATGGAGAACTCTGTGTCTGATACTGGCATTAGTCTTTCTTGTATGAAATTTACTCAGTTTGTCTTGTAAAGTCTGTAGTTGCTCCATGAGTCTAGAGTTTTCTGTAATAAGAGCCTCGTTTTGAGGATTTAATCTCTTGAAGGCCTCGGTCATAGAGTGGCAATGTTCACAGAAAATTATTTTTCATGAGTTTTTTTGGATATTGTACTGAGGAATCTGGTTAGTATTTTTTCTTAATGTTGGAGATAAGAAAAAATTAGGTCCTAGGTGTCCTCTTGCATAATCAGAAGCTTCAGAAAAATCATTGAAACCTTTGTAAAGAGGATTTTTTATACCACTTATAGAGTCTAGTACTTCTATCCATGTCTGAAAAAATTCGTTTGTCTTACCATGTATATTTACATAAATTTATTATATTTGTCATATTTCTTTATAATATTATGGCTAATATTTGTTATATTTCTTTTTTTTAATGCTTAGAATTGTTGTTATAATTTCTATTTGTTCTATTGTTTACCATGTATAATTACATAATATTTGAATCTAGGCTTACTTTTATCTGATATATATTGACATAAAGCATTCATGGCGGCTAAAAAATGTTTATGGTCTGGTTTATGGTGTGCTATCCACAAATTGTCTATTAGGCATTTTTGGGGTCTATCCAAAATATGTTCTGGTCTTAGGTTAAAAGACTAATTACTAGGTTGGAAAGCAATTAAATTAAAAGGCCCAAAGTCTATTCTCTCCAGTGGTTGCATGGAGTTTTGGAGTTCGGTAGAGTTTTGGGGTCTAAATCTAACGTTTCCTAGCATTGTCTGAAAATAAATGTCTTGAGACGAGGAAGACGTTGTTCAACCTAAAATGGACAATAGGGCATAGAACACAACATATAATGGATATACTAACAGAAAAATGTACAAACATACAAATACAAAAACAACTAAAAAGAAATGAAATGAATTTCTGTAAATCTGTTATATACACAACCCAAAATTATGATAAAAAACAATATAAAAAATATAAGAAGAAACATAATTAGAAACCATTTAGTCATAAACAATACTTCTTAAAAAAACCAAAAGCCAAAAAACCATGGTTAAATAGAGATAGACATGTTAGGAAATATAGAAATGATAGAAACTATAAAAATAAATTAAAATGCTACACTTGTGGAAGCATAGACTATTTAGCTAATGTATGTCCTAAAAGAAATAATAATAGAACTAAAAATTCTCAATTAATAGAAGATTTCCAAGAAACTTTACTAAATTAAGACGAATACATGTCAGATACAGAAAGTATATACTCAATAATAAGTATTGATATAAAAGATAAAGATAATTCTAAATCTGACTCTATAAGTGGTATAAAAAATCCTCTTTACAAAGGTTTCAATGATTTTTCTGAAGCTTCTGATTATGCAAGAGGACACCTAAGACCTAATTTTTTCTTATCTCCAGCATTAAGACAAAATCCTAACTAGATTCCTCAGTACAATATCCAAAAAGACTCAGGAAAAATAATTTTCTGTGACCATTGCCACTCTATTTCTAGGTTTCTTATTTCTTTATTTTACAAATCTAGTCTTTCTTTAAATTGTTTAAAATTTTTTATAAGTTGATGTTTATAAGTAAATTCTCTATAATATTGCCGCTGAATTTCTCTAATATATTCAATGTATCTTATAGGCATTTATTATCCTAGCGGTATCTTATCTGCTTGTTGTTTATATAAATTTGTTCTCCAGAAACAGTTCTCTAATCTTTCTTTATTAAATTTTAAATCTTCTTCAAAGTGTGTTAATAAAGTTTTATAATATTTTATGTCTAATTCGTCTATGTCTTCTTGAGTTAATTTGTTCTTAATTTTTTTTATTTTTTCTTTTAATGCTTCTCTATCTTTATTAATTCAGCTTTAATACCAGATTCTTCTTCTATCCACTTATTTATTTTTCTTAGTCTTTGAAAAATAGGTAGGGCTTGCATGTATTATCCTAATTGATAAGCCTGTGTGCTAATACATTTTTTAAGACACTTTATTCCTAAACTATTGTTTTCTAAATCTCTATCACAACCACTTAACTCCCAATTCAAAGCACTTACTAGTCTTTCACACACTGGTCTAGATGTATTATATATTTTGTATAATCTATTAGCCTCTATCAATCTTTTTCTATTTTTTTCTAAATTATGTTTTCTAGTGATAATATTATCCTTTTTTCAATATTCTCTATATAAGTAGAAATAGTTCAACCTTATATCTCTAAAGGCTGGATGTTTTTTCATACACTTATCGATATATGCGAGTATTAGGTATTGAACCCAAAACCTTCTCGCTCTGATACCAAAATAGAAATATAAGCGATAAAATATTTCAATATGAATCTTTCAATATAGTAAAATAATCAAACTTTTTGGTAAAGGTGATAAAATGCGATAGAATATGAGCGATATTTTAAATTTTTTGTAAAAATCCTACTCAGTACTCCCTCTTTTCCTTTGTTTCTTCACGTTTATCATTTTTATATTCTATATTTTCCCCAATTTTTTTTATTTTTTTTTATACCCGATTCATCTCTTCCTCTTAACCTATGTTCCTAACAACTTACTTCTTTAACCACACCCCGGAACTTTCATCTGGCAACTAACACTCGTCCACGAACAATCCAGGTTAATAGAAAATATACAAGAAGCAGAATTAGATATAACTTATACTAATAGTAGATTGAAATATCAAAGGTTTCAAAATATTTGTACGTTGTTTCTGTATCCGTTTTTGTATAATGTCTTAAGTAATCTGCTGCTACTATTCCTTTCCATAGATCTATTACTGTATCTCACATTTGTGGGTCGTGTGCTACTGTATTTAGAATTTTACCTTTACTACCTCCGTCTTGTAGTTTAATTGGTTCTTCTATTGGCATTCTCTTACCTGTTGGTCTTATATTATCTCCTCTAAGTTCTGTATCTGGGTTTATCCTAATTGCCGGTCTTCAAGGTACATTACCTGTACTATAATCTATTGGTTGAGGATTAAGGTTTTTCTGTTGAAATGGGCCAGCACTTGACGAACTAGTTGGTTCTAATTCTGCTAGTTCTTTATAACTTATTGTAGAAATTAATACAGATATTATGTCTTCATCTTTCCTTTCAAGGAATAGTTTTTTATTATTAATATATCCTAAATTATCACTTCTTTCCAAACAATTTATAAAATGTTCTGTACATTCTGCAGCTTTTTCTATGACCATATCTACATCATAACCTTCCTGTAGAATTTCTATATTCATAAATTCGCTCTCTGTTTCTAAATTACTCTCTGTTTCGACATCGTCTAAATTTTTTTTAGTTGTATATCTATAATCTGTAAATCTAACTGAAGTTTCTCCTTTACTTGTAGTGTATAATAAATGAGAGTCTGGTGTGAGGATTTTTGGTTTATTAAATTTATTTAGATTCCATTCTAAACCTGTATATACTTCTGGGTCTATTTTTATTGGTTCTATTAAACTTATGCCTATATTCCCCATTATTTCAACTACATCATTTACTTTTAGTTTAAATTTAGTATTACTACTTAAAGTTAATTTTCCGATAAATCCTATGCACATTAATAAATCATTACCACTATTCATTTGTTCATACCCTTTAGTTTGGATTCTTATTTTAATATTTTTTTTTTCAAATTCTTTCAAGTTCATTAAAAAATCTGGACTTATATAGAATATTCCCCCATTATTTGTCATATCTACTTCAGTTAATCCTATTATTGATTTTTTAATGTCTGACCATCTATCATCATATATTGTTATTAACACTTTGGATCCTAGATTTTTTCTAGTTAGACCCTTTATTCCTATAACAATTAAACTCATATGCATTAGTATCATTTTATTATTTTTTATATGTCTTAAAGAGTTAGCATTTACTAAATCTGGTATTTTAAAATCTTCTCCTATAGCTGATATTTGTTCTTCTCTATAATGTCTATATAGCTGATTATCTGTAGAAAAATATCCTGCATTATATAATGTTTTCGGATTTAATAATTTTAATTGATGTTGTTAGAAAATTCGCAAATCTCTATCTACATCTATTATTTCATTTAGTTCATTCAGCTCCATATTTGGTTGTCTTCTACATATTCAGGATAATATATTATTATTTCTTATTTTATTCTCAGAAAAACTTATTCTTTGTCTTTCTTCTCCTTGTCTTTCGTTGTTTTCGATGGTTCTCCGTCTATTTGATAGAAAGTCCATTTTTGTGGTTTTCTTATTATATTTTTTCTTTCTTGTTTAGGAGTTAATTCAGTTCATTTTAACTGATTAATAAGTTCTTCTATTTCAAGGTGGTTGTTTGGTGGTTCTTGAGCTTCTTTATTTTTTATTAAGATGTCTATTTTTTTATGTAATTCGGGTAGTTCTGGTTCTTGAACTTGTTTTTGAGCTTCTTTGCCTTTTATTAAACTGTCTAATTTAGCATGTAAATCTAATAATAATGCTATTATTGTATTATTTTGTTTTAGAATTATTTTTTTCAACTGACCTATTGGGAGGTGTACAGAAAGAAAGACCTTCTGGTTTGTTATGAAATGCTTTTACTGCGTCTAAGGCGTTTTTATAATTTATATCTCCTATATTCATGAGAGTGAAATTTCTTCTAATCTTTTTGTTATTAATTGTAAATTTTTTATTTCTGTTGTTATAATTTCTATTTGTTCTATTAGTTTAGATATTAGTTGAGTAGTTTTTACTTCTAATTCTTTAGTTTTTTCTATTATGGTTTTTACTAGCTTTTCAATATCTAATTTTGTAGGTATCTTTTCTAAATTGAATTTGTGATTTAAATACTGAATTTTTCTGTCTATTTCTATTTCTTATGACTTTAAATAATCTAAATTTTGTTCTATCTTATCTAATATCTCTTTATGTTTATTTTGAGTAGCTTCTATTTCGTCTAAAATTCTTATTATACTATTATCTTTTTCTTGAATTTTTTCTGTTGAATTTATTATAAAGTCTATTATTGTGTTATATTGTTTATCTTTTGAATGTAAAATATGTTCACCCTGGATGAAATTACACATTATAGTTGTTCTATCTTTTAACACTCTATATTTCTTTTAAGGTTGGAATCTAAGATCTAAATATTCAAGGCGTTTTAAAGAAGCTATTTTGTTATCGTAAGTGATTCAAATTATGGTACTTTTTACTTATCTTTGTTTGATATTTCAATCTACTATTAGTATAAGTTATATCTAATTCTAGACTAATGCCAGTACTCAGACACAGAGTTCTCCATCTCCACAAAAAATGGATGAGAAGGGTGTGCATTCCCCTCTGAATGCTCAGAAATCTACTGTACTGGATATTGGTGCAGCTAGTCCGGCTCAAACGGTAATCGGTAAAGACAAATCAAATCCGTTAAGGGCTGTCACTTTGCCAAAAAGTGAAGATGAAGCAGGACCTTCATCAAAAGCACATAAGACTAGTACCTTAAAAAAGACATTAATGACAAAAAAGAAGAATAAACAAATTGAGATTATTGTAAAACAGACATTAGAAAAATTCTTTAGTAGCCAAGAACAAGATAAGCATATGGACAATAAAGACAATCCATGTAGAAGCACAGATAGAGTAGTTTCAGACATGAATAATACAGACGACATGAATAATTCCCTTGCCTTTGTCTGTTGTATGTTGATTAGTTGGTCTCATGCTGAAACAAATATCAGCAGGTTAAACAGATTTTGTTTTTAATTGAAACCTACTACATTTATCTGCTAATTCATTTTCTTTTCCTTTAATATATGCAAAAACAATGTTTTTATATACCGATATAGTGTTCATAAAGTTTAACCATCTTCTTCTACTACTAGCTTTATCATTTATCTTTTGATTAAATTTAACTATTGCGTCACAATCTGTTCTTACTAGGACTTCTTCTTTATTTAAGATATATAATTTAAAACTATTTAAACCATATATTATGGCTAATACTTCTAAATCTATGCTAGGTATATTTTCTTTTTCTTTATATTGTCCACTCTGATATGCACAGATTTTTTCTTCATTTTTATCACTATATTTATTAGGTATTGCTTTTAATATGGCTCCCCAACCTAATTTGCTTCCATCTGTTTGAATAATTAAGTAATCGATTTCTAGTGGAATTTTTAAGTCTGGAATATGTTTTACTCTTTCTTTTATTTGTTGAACTAATTTAATGTCTTCATTATTAAAATGTTTTTGACCTTTGCTTCCAGTTTTAGCATTTAAAGGATCGACTATTTTTCCTAAGTCTTGAATAAATTTTTTGCATAATTTACTAATCCTTAAAAATTTTGTAGATCTTTAGTATTTTCTAATTTATCGGGCATTTCTAATACCTTTTTGGCTATATGAGGTTGAAGTTTAATCCTCCCATTTCCTAGAGTTATTCCTAAAAAATTAATATATTTTTTACATAGTTTCGTTTTCTTTTTACTAATTATTATTCCGTGTTTGACAAATAGTCTAAAAACCGTTTGTAAATGTCCTAAATGTTGTTGCATATCTCTAGTAAATACTAAAATGTCATCTACACATACTAACACAAAGTTTTTGTAATCTCTAAAAATATCATCCATTTTTCTCTGAAAAATGGGTGGGGCTGTTTTTAGTCCGAACGGCATAACAAGCCACTCATAATGTCCTTCTGGATAGGTGAATGCTGTTTATTCTATACTATCTGGGTGCATTTTTACCTGCCAATATCCGAATTTACAATCGAACTTACTATATATCTTTTAACCTTGTATTCTATTTATTAATTCACTTTTATCTGGTAGTTTATATGCGTCTGTTTTAATATAGAATTCCCTAAAGACTTTGAAAAATTGAAAGCTTTTTTATTCAACTTCCTTATATTAAAAACTTAGATTTACACCCAGAGGAAAGGTTGGTAGGAAAAGGAGGATTTACACATAGGAAAGTATGTTGAGAGGTTCTAGGATTTTTTCGATCTGCCCTCTTCTACTAAGTTACAAGTCCTATATAGACTGAAGTAAGAAAAAAAGAGTGGACAAGGATCAAACTACGTGGCCTTGACAATATGGCCGACAGGTAAGGATAAGGTTCTTTAATAATGCAGGTCGGGTACACATTGGGCCCCATCATCACATGCATTATTATTTCTCTTTTCCTGACGCGTGCTTCAATAGTTTTTCTTTCTTTTGGAAAGTAATGATAATGGAAGCACTCACTCTGACACAGAGGAAGCACTCACTCTGACACAGACTTAGGTCTATTTTTATTGGTTTTATTAAACTTATGCCTTTATTTCCCATTATTTCAACTACAACATTTACTTTTAGTTTAAATGTAGTATTACTACTTAAACTTAATTTTTCGATAAATCCTATGAACATTAATAAATTATTACCACTATTCATTTCTTCATACCCTTTAGTTTGGATTCCTATTTTAATATTTTTTCCAAATTCTTTCAAGTTCATTAAAAAATCTAGACTTATATAGAATATTCCCCCATTATTTGTCATATCTACTTCAGTTAATCCTATTATTGATTTTTTAATGTCTGACCATCTATTATCATATATTGTTATTAACACTTTGGATCCTAGATTTTTTCTAGTTAGACCTTTTATTCCGATAACAATTAAACCCATCTGCATTAGTATCATTTTATTATTTTTTATTTGTCTTAAAGAGTTAGCATTTACTAAATCTAGTATTTTAAAATCTTCTCCTATAGCTGATATTTGTTCTTTTCTATTATGTCTATATAGCTGATTATCTGTAGAAAAATATCCTGTATTATATAATGTTTTCGGATTTAATAATTTTAATTGATGTTGTTGGAAAATTTTCAAATCTCTATCTACATCTATTATTTCATTTAGTTCATTCTGCTCCATATTTGGTTGTCTTCTACATATTCTGGATAATATATTATTATTTCCTATTTTATTCTCAGAAAAACTTATTCTTTGTCTTTCTTCTCCTTGTCTTACGTTGTTTTCGATGGTTCTCCGTCTATTTGATAGAAAGTCCATTTTTGTGGTTTTCTTATTATATTTTTTCTTTCTTGTTTAGAAGTTAATTCAGTTCTTTTTAACTGATTAATAAGTTCTTCTATTTCAAGGTGGTTTTTTGGTGGTTCTTGAGCTTATTTATTTTTTATTAACATGTCTATTTTTTTATGTAATTCGGGTAGTTCTGGTTCTTGAACTGGTTTTTGAGCTTCTTTTCCATTTATTAAACTTTCTAATTTAGCATTGAAATCTAATAATAATTCTATTATAGTATTATTTTATTTTAGAATTATTTTTTCCGACTGACCTATTGGGAGGTGTACAGAAAGACCTTCTGGTTCGTTATGAAATGCTTTTACTACGTCTAAGGCTTTTTTTTTTATAATTTATATCTCCTATATTCGTGAGAGTTAAATTTATTCTAATCTTTTTGTTATTACTTGTAAATCTTTGATTTCTGTTGTTATAATTTCTATTTGTTCTATTAGTTTAGATATTAGTTGAGTAGTTTTTACTTCTAATTCTTTAGTTTTTTCTATTATGGTTTTTACTAGCTTTTCAATTTCTAATTTTGTGGGTATCTTTTCTAAATTGGATTTGTGATTTAAATACTGAATTTTTCTGTCTATTTCTATTTCTTGTGACATTAAATAATCTAAATTTTGTTCTATCTTATCTAATATCTTTTTATGTTTATTTTCAGTAGATTCTATTTCTTCTAAAATTCTTATTATACTATTATCTTTTTCTTGAATTTTTTTGCTTGAATTTATTACAAAGTCTATTATTGACATGGTCACAGAAAGTTATTTTTCCTGAGTCTTTTTGGATATTGTACTGAGGAATCTGGTTAGGATTTTGTCTTAATGCTGGAGATAAGAAAAAATTAGGTCCTAGGTGTCCTCTTGCATAATCAGAAGCTTCAGAAAAAGTCTTCTTCTTTTCTTTCAAGGAATAGTTTTTTATTATTTCTATATCCTAAATTATCACTTCTTTCTAAACAATTTTTAAAATGTTCTATACATTCTTCTATTTTCATTTCATCTTTTTGACATCCTTTACATTTAAAAGTTATATGTTTATATTCTTCTGCTAAATTTTCAACTTTTCCTATGACCATATCTACTTCATAACCTTCTTGTAGAATTACTATATTCATAAATTTGCTCTCTGTTTCTATATTACTCTCTGTTTCGACATCGTCTAAATTTCTTTTAGTTGTATAACTATAATCTGTAAATCTAACTGATGTTTCTCCTTTACTTGTAGTGTATAATAAATGAGAGTCTGGTGTGAGGATTTTTTGTTTATTAAATTTATTTAGATTCCATTCTAAACCTGCATATACTTCTGGGTCTATTTTTATTGGTTTTATTAAACTTATGCCTTTATTTCCCATTATTTCAACTACATCATTTACTTTTAGTTTAAATTAAGTTTTACTACTTAAAGTTAATTTTTCGATAAATCCTATGCACATTAATAAATTATTACCACTATTCATTTCTTCATACCCTTTAGTTTGGATTCCTATTTTAATATTTTTTCCAAATTCTTTCAAGTTCATTAAAAAATCTGGAATTATATAGAATATTCCCCCATTATTTGTCATATCTACTTCAGTTAATCCTATTATTGATTTTTTAATGTCTGACCATCTATCATCATATATTGTTATTAACACTTTGGATCCTAGATTTTTTCTAGTTAGACCTTTTATTCCTATAACAATTAAACCCATATGCATTAGTATCATTTTATTATTTTTTATATGTCTTAAAGAGTTACCATTTACTAAATCTATTATTTTAAAATCTTCTCCTATAGCTGATATTTGTTCTTCTCTATAATGTCTATATAGCTAATTATCTGTAGAAAAATATCTTACATTATATAATGTTTTCGGATTTAATAATTTTAATTTATGTTGTTGGAAAATTTGCATATCTCTATCTACATCTATTATTTCATTTAGTTCATTCTGCTCCATATTTGGTTGTCTTCTACATATTCTGGATAATATAATATTATTTCCTATTTTATTCTCAGAAAAACTTATTCTTTGTCTTTCTTCTCCTTGTCTTTCGTTGTTTTCGATGGTTCTCCGTCTATTTGATAGAAAGTCCATTTTTGTGGTTTTCTTATTATATTTTTTCTTTCTTGTTTAGGAGTTAATTCAGTTAAGCATTTACTAAATCTAGTATTTTAAAATCTTCTCCTATAGCTGATATTTGTTCTTCTCTATAATGTCTATATAGTTGATTATCTGTAGAAAAATATCCTGCATTATATAATGTTTTTACATGTATTTATTTCTGGTTCTTGAACTTGTTTTCGAGCTTCTTTACCTTTTATTAAACTGTTTAATTTATCATGTAAATCTGATAATAATGCTAGTATAGTATTATTTTGTTTTAGAATTATTTTTTCCAACTGACCTATTAGGAGGTGTGGAGAAAGACCTTCTGGTTTGTTATGAAATGCTTTTACTGCGTCTAAGGCTTTTTTATAATTTATATCTCCTATATTCATGAGAGTGAAATTTCTTCTAATCTTTTTGTTATTACTTGTAAATCTTTGATTTCTGTTGATATAATTTCTATTTGTTCTATTAGTTTAGATATTAGTTGAGTAGTTTTTACTTTTAATTCTTTAGGTTTTTCTATTATGGTTTTTACTAGCTTTTCAATTTCTAATTTTGTAGGTATCTTTTCTAAATTGAATTTGTGATTTAAATACTGAATTTTTCTGTCTATTTCTATTTCTTGTGACATTAAATAATCTAAATTTTGTTCTATCTTATCTAATATCTTTTTATGTTTATTTTGAGTAGCTTCTATTTCTTCTAAAATTCTTATTCTACTATTATCTTTTTCTTGGATTTTTTCGCTTGAATTTATTATAAAGTCTATTATTGTGTTATAGTGTTTTTCTTCTGAATGTAAAATATGGTCACCCTGGTTGAAATTACACCTTATAGTGGTGCTATCTTTTAACACTCTATATTTCTTTTTTAGGTTGGAATCTACGATTTAAATATTCAAGGCGTTTCAGGACTTATATAGAATGTTCCCCCATTATTTGTCATATCTACTTCAGTTAATCCTATTATTGATTTTTTAATGTTTGACCATCTATCATCATATATTGTTATTAACACTCTGGATCCGGTTGAACTATTTCTACTTATATAGAGAATATAGAAAAAAGGATAATATTATTGCTAGAAAACATAATTTAGAAAAAAGTAGAAAAAGATTAATAGAGGCTAATAGATTATACAAAATATATAATTCATCTAGACCAGTGTGTGAAAGACTAGTAAGCACTTTGAATTGGGAGTTAAGTGGTTGTGATAGAGATTTAGAAAACAATAGTTTAGGAAGGTCTTTCCAGTATTTTTAGTAAATGTTCTGGTACTATTTCTTTCTTAATTAAACAGTTAGTACATCTGGGATCTACTAGTGCTAAAGTTTCTATCTCTACATCTTTTATTTTAATTTTTACTAATACTCAGACATAGAGTTCTCCATCTCCACAAAAAATGGATGAGAAGTTTGTGAATTCCCTTCTGAATGCTCAGAAATCCACTGTACCAATATTGGTGCAGCTAGTCCGGCTCAAACGGTAACCGGTAAAGACAAATCAAATCCGTTAAGGGCTGTCACTTTGCCAAAAAGTGAAGATGAAGCAGGACCTTCATCAAAAGCACATAAGACTAGTACCTTAAAAAAGACATTAATGGCAAAAAAGAAGAATAAACAAATTGAGATTATTGTAAAACAGACATTAGAAAAATTCTTTAGTAGCCAAGAACAAGATAAGCATATGGATAATAAAGACAAGCCATGTACAAGAACAGATAGAGTAGTTTCAGACATGAATAATACAGACGACATGAATAATACAGACATTAATATTCCAAGATCATCAGACGATGAAGATGATAGATTTGAAGACAGTCTACTCCAAGATGCTCAGGATCCCTATGAAGATGATGACTCTGGAATGAGTTTCGACACCATAGCCCTGCATAACTTGGACACATAAGCAGACAAAGACACATAATAAAGGAGATTGATACTATAAGGTACAAATTATTGTAATAAGAGTGCCAACAAAGTATTGTAATTATGATAAGAGTGCCATGTGGGTATGCCCACTTTGAGTCTTATAATTAAGTCTGTGTCAGAGTAAGTGCTTCCTTTATCATTACTTTCCAAAAGAAAGAAAAACTGTTAAAGCACGCGTCAGGAAAAGAGAAATAATAATGCATGTGACGATGGGGCCCAATGTGTACCCGACCTGCATTATTAAAGAATCTTATCCTTACCTGTCGGCCATATTGTCAAGGCCACGTAGTTTGATCCTAGTCCACTCATTTTTTCTTACTTCAGTCTATATAAGACTTGTAACTTAGTAGAAGAGGGCAGATCGAAAAAATCCTAGAACCTCTCAATATACTTTCCTATGTATAAATCCTCCTTTTCCAACCAACCTTTCCTCTGGGTGTAAATCCAAGTTTGTAATATAAGGAAGTTTAATAAAAAAGCTTTCAGTTTTCCAAAGTCTTTAGGGGATTCCCGAAAGGGAAACTCTATCCCAGTTACTTCATGTAAGTTCTTATTTATTTTATATTTCCCCATTAAAAATATATTTTTAGATGTTTATATTCGCAGAACATCATGTATATTAAATGTTTGTTGAAATTCATTATCACCCTTAGTATATGGTTAACCTCTTAATTTCTTAATAACAACGATGGATTAACCTGTAAATTCCTAGGAATTCTGGCCTTGATAGTCTGCTATGTCTGCAGAATAGACGAAGGATGAGTGTTAGTTGCCAGATGAAAGTTCTGGGGTGTGGTTAAAGAAGTTGTTCGGAACATAGGTTAAGAGGAAGAGATGAATCGGGTATAAAAAAAAATAAAAAAAATTGGGGAAAATATAGAATATAAGAATGATAAACGTGAAGAAACAAAGGAAAAGAGGGAGTACTGAGTAGGATTTTTACAAAAAATTTTAAAATATCGCTCATATTCTATCGCATTTTATCACCTTTACCAAAAAGCTTGATTATTTTACTATATTGAAATATTCATATTGTAATATTTTATCGCTTATATTTTTATTTTGGTATCAGAGCCAGAAGGTTTTGGGTACAATACCTAATACTCGCATATATCGATAAGTGTATGAAAAAACATCCAGCCTTTAGAGATATAAGGTTGAACTATTTCTACTTATATAGAGAATATAGAAAAAAGGATAATATTATCGCTAGAAAACATAATTTAGAAAAAAGTAGAAAAAGATTAATAGAGGCTAATAGATTATACAAAATATATAATACATCTAGACTAATAGAACAAATAGAAATTATAACAACAAAAATCAAAGATTTACAAGTAATAACAAAAAGATTAGAAGAAATTTCACTCTCATGAATATAGGACCCATAAATACCCTTAAAAAAATCTTACAGGTGAAACTTGTAAGGTAGTACTAATAAAGTCACCATTAATGGTGAAAATCAAGAAAGTCAATCTTGAGACTTTTCCCATTTTGAAGAAAAATAGTCATAAAGATTGAAATAAGTAATAATGTGGTATGTGAAGTGTGCTGTGAGGTGTGGTTATAGTAGTGAAGGAGAATAAGGGCTATAAGGCTAAAATTGGAATAAATAATAATTGTTAGGGACACAAAGGTAATTTAAATGGTCAACTTAAATAGATTATAACAACAACAACAACATACCCAGTGTATTCCTACCTAGTGGGGTCTGGGGAGGGTAGAGTGTACGCAGACCATACCACTACCTCAAGAGAAGTCGAGAGGTTGTTTTCGATAGACCCCCGGCTTAGGACCAATAACAGTCTAACAAATACAAAAAGTAAGCGGATACAAATTAATATGGTACACAAAATAAACTAACAGTATAACAAACACAAAAGATAAGTGCATAATAAACTAGTACGGGATGCAAAAAATCCAACACCACTAACCCTAAAACTATAGCTCTAACACTACGAACCAAAAACTCCAGACCCAAAGAAGCACTCCCCTATTACTACCGCCGCGCTCCCACCCCCTAACCCTCTACCCTAATCCGCGTCCTCCACCCCTTCCAATCAAGGGTCATGTCCTCTATAAGTTGTAATTGCTCCATATCATGCCTAATCACCTCCCTCCAATATTTCTTCGGTCTAACTTTAACCCGCCTAAAACCATCCATAGCTAGAGTCTCACACCTCCGCACTGGAGAATCAGGGCCTCTCCTTATCACATACTCGAACCAACGTAGCCTCACTTCTCACAACTTATCCTCCACTGAGGCAACTCCCACCTTCTCCCGAATAATCTCATTCCTCACCCTATCTTTCCTGGTATGTCCACACATCCATCGCAACATTCGCATCTCCGCCACCTTCACGTTTTGGATGTGGGAGTTCTTAACTGGCCAACACTTCGTTCCATACAGCATAGCCGTTCGGACTACCACTCTGTAGAACTTACTTAAGCTTCGGGGGCACCTTATTATCACAAAGGACTCCCAAAGAGAGCCTTCACTTCAACCCCCCTGCCCCAATACGATGCGTGACATCCTCGTCAATCTTACCATTACCCTAAATTATAGACCCCAAGATACTTGAAACTCTCTCTCTTCTAGATGGCCTGAGAGTCTAGCTTCACAACCACTCCATCTTCTAGCGACATATTACTGAACTTACACTCCAAGTACTCCGTCTTTGTTCTACTTAACCGAAAACCTTTAGATTCAAGCATCTGTCTCCAAATCTCCAACTTTTCATTAACTTCTCACCGAGTCTCGTTGATCAGAACCACATTATCTGCAAATAACATACACCAAGGAACCCCCCTTGAATATATCGCGTCAAAACATCCATTACTAAGACAAATAAAAACGGGCTAAGAGTCGATCCCTGGTGCAACCCTATCAAAACTGTGAAGTGCTTCGAATCTCCACCTACCGTCCTCACACGAGTCTTTGCACCATCATACATATCCTGAATCGACCTAATGTACGCCAAGGGTACCCCTCTATCCTCCAATCACCTCCACAGAATCTCCCTGGAAACTGTGTCATATGCCTTCTCTAGATCAATAAACACCATGTGCAAGTCCTTTTTCCTCTCTCGAAATTGCTCCACTAATCTCCTTACAAGGTGAATGGCCTCGGTGATCGAGCGACCAGGCATGAAACCGAACTGATTCTCAGAGATCGTCACGATCCTCCTCATTCTCAACTCTACCACCCTTTCCCAAACCTTCATAGTATGACTCAACAACTTAATACCTCTATAGTTGTTACAACTCTGAATGTCTCTCTTATTCTTATACACTGGAATCATCGTTCTCCACCTCCACGCTTCAGGCATCTTAGTAGCTCTAAAAATATTATTAAACAACCTTGTCAACCACTCCAGACCTACCCCGCTAGTGCTCTTCCAAAAGTCTACTGGAACTCGTCTGGCCCGGTCGCCCTACCCCGCCACATCCTGCAAATAGCTCCCTTGACCTCCTCAACCTCGATACGCCTACAATAACTATAATAGCGACCCTCCTCAGATATCTCCAATCTCCTAACACAGAACCTTTGTTCCCCTCGTCGTTCAAAAGTTTATGAAAATAGGACTGCCACCTCTCCCTAATGAGGGCATCCTCAACCAAAACTATACCATCCTCTCCTTTGATGCACTTCACTTGGTCAAGATTTAAGTTCCCTAAAAAAAGCGGCTATTTGCTACTTCTTGTTTTTAGCTTAAAAAAGCCAAAATCAACTTTTTTTAAACTATTATAAATTTGCCAAACACCATTTTAAGCAAAAATAGCTTTTTTTGACCAACTTATAAGCTAATCCAAACACCCACTTGGTAATTGTTTAACAAGAGACTAAGCGTTAATATTCATTAACAATTGCGTATATTTATCTTCAGATTTTACTTTATGAGAATATACTGAGTATATTGTTGTTTGTTGTCTATGTATAGAACATGAACTTATTACTTTCATTCAAAAGAATTTTGTATAAACAACATAACATCTTTATTTGTTGTAGCAGTATAACAAGTGGTCGGTTTTCCTCTAATTTCGACCACAAAATCGATCAAAGTGCATGATCGGTAAAATTGTGGTAGCTTTTTAAAAATCGACCACGTGTGGTCGCTTTTTTTTAAAATATATATATTTTTAAAATTCATTATTATTTTATTAAAATAGGAAAAAATGAGTTTAAAAATAAAAAAAATTCAAAATAAACTGACCACAAGTGATCGATTTTATTTTAAAATTAATTAATTAATTTTAACACTTGGTCAGTTTTTTATAAAATTTTCAAAAAAAAATGAGCACTTGTGGTCAGTTTTTTGTAATTTTTTTTTAAAAACCGACCACTTGTGGTCGTTTTTTCTAGAATTAAAAAAAAGCAGCAAATGAAACACTTACAATACAACAACAACAAGCCAAGGTACAAACTACAACAAAATGTCCAAATCTATACAATCAACAACAATAAACCAAAGTACAAACCAAAGTGTAAAAACTGTAACAATACATTCAAAAGTGTAAAAACTACAACAAAATGTCTAAATCCAAAGTACAATCAATACAAAAGTCAAAAAAACTAATACTTATCTTCATCGTCATCGTCTTTGTCTTCCGCATCCTCATCTGTGCTGATATCATCGAGTGGGCGTAGACCTTTTGCATCCTAAACTGCATCACCAGGACATGGAGGAATAATCCCTGTAGTTTGAATACAAGAGCTGAACTGCTCCTGCAGCATCCTGATTTGTGATGATTTTTCTCCTCCTTCTGCGCCCTCTTTCTTTGCTCAGCAAGCTCTTCGGTGAGTTTAGAAACCATACTTTTTTTAGTGATTCAATGGTTTCTCTATCAACTAAAGAGGTATAGGATGTAGGATCGGACGAAGACCTAACATTCTCACCAAAATAATTTATGTGGTATCCGTAAAAATGGCCTTTAACTGCAGGACCCACAGTTTATTTCCATAACTCCTCCTCTACATGTTGGGGTATTGGGTCACCCTGAATTTCAGGAGGCTGAGTACTATGAAACTCACTAAGGAGCTGCCTATATTTGTCCTATATTTAAAGTAAAGTTAAAATTAATAGTTAAAAAATATTAAAGTACTTATACTTGAATAATATCAACTTTGAGAAAAAGATTCATAAATTTAAAATTTGATTCTTACATGGGCAGCTTTTTCACGAGGTTCAACCTAGAGATGGCAATGGTGCGGTGCGGTGTGGGTGCGGTGCGGGTTTTGAGCTATGCGGGGCGGTGTGGGTTTTAAGTTATGCGGTGCGGTGCGGGTGCATGGCGGGTTAAAGAAAGTTTTTTTTTAAATGGTGCGGTGCGGATTATGGGTGTATGCGGGTTTAAATTAAAATAAAGCTAAAAATTAGTATTGTTCTCGTGAATATACCTAAAATTATATGTATTATTTACTTAAAATTTTATAATATTTAAAACGACATGATAACACTACAAATAAATAATTTTATAGTAGTTTTTTTAACATCTCTATTCATTTTTATAAAAATATGATTACTTGTACACATTATACTTTTTGACAATTTTTTAGTGAAAAGTGATACAATAGAAATTAGTTATTATTTCCTAGTTGTAGATTTAAAAATATTATGATTTTCAATGGAGTTACAATTTTTTCAAAACAAATAAAAAAATAAAAACATGCATGGGGCGGTGCGGTGCGTTTATGCGCGGGTATGAATGTGGGGCGGGTTTATGCGGGTTTAAAGGTGATGCGGTGCGGTGCGGTTTTAGAAAAAACCCGCACCGCACCGCATCATTGCCATCCCTAGTTCAATCCAGACATCTTCATCAGTCGGGTTCTTTTTCTTTTCAGATGTGTCTCCTCGAATAGCTCATTGTGCGGTATCTTCCTACCCTTTTCTTTTTCCTACATATGAAAAAATTATTAATTTTCAAATAACTAAAAATTTAAATAGAAACAAACAATTAAAACTGTAAAAGTTACATACCATTTTTTCCTCCACAACAATCATACTTTTGGCACCCGCAGTATGCAGGGAGCCACCCTTGGATGATGGCCGGGCTTTTTTTTCCTTTTTCCCTCAGTAATTGGTATTCTTCGCTATTCCAATAGCGAATATACTGTTTCCATAAGGGTTTACTTATCCAGTCAGGTTGTACCAAGTTGATTCTGGCATAATCCAACAGACCGTTAAATCTAGATCTAGCTCTTCTGTAAAAATTTCTCCTTATAGCACATTCATTCGCATCATCCCACCAATAATATTTATACAACAAACACAAAAATATAATATTCAATCTTTTGTTCTAACAATGTGTTAAGTAGTCGATAAGTTAAATCCTTACATGAAATTAGTTAAGCATTCTTTCTCTGTCCATTTCTGGAACCTTTTGCCAACTGGTCCAGTTGCCGTTGAAGTGCCGACAAATGGATTTCCTCACAATTATTCCAACTCCAGCATCCGTCCTAAATGTACAACACAAGATCAAACAGTAATTTCATAAAGAATAATAATATAATAATGAAAAATGAATAATGTTATTATATTTAGAAATCTTACCCTGTTCCATAATGAATAAGATAACGGCTCCTATAATCATCTCCGTCTCTAAGCTGCGGAGCAAGTGCTGGTGGATGTACTGGCGTGGGAGAATCTGAAACACCGGATGGAGTGCTTCCAAGATGAAGATCCGACAACCTAATAGATCCAGCAGAATTACTATGCCAACCTGGGTGACTACTACAGGAGGGTACTGACGATGGTAGATGTTCGGATGTTCCAAGGGTAATTCGATAGTTCTATGATGGCGGTGGAACAGTGATAGGAGCCGAATGATTCGGTGTGGACCCATGAAATGTCCCCACATGCATAGGATCAGGAACCGAATATTGAGACAACCTAGAATATGAGGGTCGTGCTGGTGCGTCAGCAAACTATCACGACCCGAGCTGAGGCCCTGGCCGTGACGGGCATCCCAAATCACGAAGGCCCGAGATACCCCTATATCTGTCCAACCCACTAGTGATATTATCCGCTTTGGGCCCAGGCCCGCACGACTTTAAAATGCATCACTAAGGAGTAAGCCTTGCTTACTTATATACCCAACATCCCTCCTGTGTTTTGTCGATGTGGGACTCCTTCCTAAGTTGGGGTGTTACATATACCCTCCTTATAGAATCAGCATCCTCGCTGAGGTTTGACCCACCAAATGGGATTCACCTACACTCAGGACTGAGGTTTGCCCCAACTTACCGAGATTTTCCTACACTCAATTTGAACTCTGGCCCACATCGACAGGGACGACACAGGAGCGGCTCTCATATAATTCTGTCATGACCCAAGCCGAGGCTTTGGCTGCGACGGGTATCCCGAACCACGAAGGCCCAAGAGATCCTTGTCTCTGTCCAACCCACTAGTAATATTGTCCACTTTGGGCCCAGACCCGCACGACTTTAAAACGCGTCACTAAGGAGTAAGGCTTTCTTACTTATATACCCAGCATCCTTCCTGTGTTTTGCCGATGTGGGACTCCTTCCTAAGTTGGGGTGTTACACAAACCACCCTCAGATATATGAATACCTGGCGGTCGTTTATAAGGTGAAGGTTGTTTTTTCTTTTTTGTTTTCATATGATCAACTTTTCCCTTACCTTTATCACCTCTACCTGATATCTAAATTATGTTAAGTTAACAAGTAGTTAGTTCCTACAAAATGAGTATATAACAAAACATTCCAAGTAACTAATTTCAAGTTACTAAATCACATTTCAAATCGCTCCAACAACACGAGATAGTCGAGAATATTTTTATTACTATATAAATTATGGAAAGGTGAAAACAATAATCTTAAACAGTATATTACATATCAATCTTAAATAAGAAACAGAAAGGTAAATATATAGAACAAAGCATAAAGACATCAATACATAATAAATACAACCTACACAAACTAATCCTCCCCTTCTGAAGACTCCACTAAATCATTCACCCTCTTCGAAAGTTTTCTCATGTCCTACCCACTCAGCCTCTCCTTCAGCAGTATTAACTTTTTCAAATATATTTTTAGGGTGATGCAAACTATCCACCAAGTCAGCGTCCACTAGGTGGTGATCAACCTGCATTTCATTTTGATATGCAGTCTCCAACATATTTTCAACTTCCACCCATCCTATAGGCTTTGTTTTTATTACAGCCCACTAATCAGACTTATCACTGCGCAATGGATAAGGAATATAATACACTTGTTTAGCATTTTGCACTAGAAGAAATAGATCGTAAATATGATACGACCTATTGTGCTTCACTTCAATGATGTTATGCTCCTTATGTACTCTTGTTCCTCTTGTTCTTGGATCAAACCACTTACATCAAGGATAGTTTTTTTACTGGGAAACCAGCATAATCCAGTTCTAAGATCTCGTGTATGATGCCAAAGTAATCAACATCATCATCACCCTTAAACCAAACACCACTATTGTTTGTTTTTCTTGTTTTGGAGTGTTCTTCGGTGAAAAATTTAAACCCATTTAATGTGTTATGGGACATTTCATAAGTTTCAACTGGACCCAAAAAAATATCTCTCAAGAGCAGATCGTATGCGACTGCATTTGATGACTGGTGTACCTAAAAATATTATACATACACATACACACATATATATATGTTATTTGAGGAATGTGTAAATGTTTAAAATTTGTAGAAATATTAATACATTTACAAACCTCATATGTAAACCATGTTGCAAAGGATGCATATACTTGATATTTGTGAAATTGAGTCTTAAATGAACTGAAGATCCAATATGCGAAACATAATTAGTTTCTTTAAGGAAATGAGTAAACAAATAAGATATTTTAAAATTTTAATCTCCTTACTTCAGAAAGGGCTCAACTTCCGGGCAATTCAACAATACATACAAAGTTGCTGATTTGCGCTCCATAGGAGTGAGCCGACAACATATGGTCGTTTTAGCCTTACAATGACATTGATTGAAAATTGATATTGGTTGCAAATGAGGCTCATTCACATTGTCTTGATGACGATTCTGTCGGTTTCTTGAACAGGCAACTTCATCACGAAAGTAGTTGGAACAAAATTGAGACGTTTCTCTTGCAAGATACGCCTCAACTATAGAGCCTTCCACCCTATGTTTGTTTTTGAGATCCCTTTTCAATTTTTCAATTGTCCTTCACAATCTTAAGATTAGATGTTTACTATATTAAAAAAAGATATGTATGAATTTAAATATGTTGCAATTGCTTACCGTTCGAATGGATACATCCACCTAGTTTGAACTGGACCGCCTAGCCGAGCTTCGTGCACAAGGTGAATGGGAAGATGTCCCATAACATCGAAGAACATTGACGAAAAAATGTTCTCCAGCTTGTTGATGATAATAACAATATTACTTTCCATGCGCGCTAGATTTTCTTCTTTTAATGTGGTGGCACATAAGTCTTTCAAGAACAAACTGATCTCTGCTATTGGTTTCCATATGTTTTCAGGTAAACCAATAAAAGCAATTGGAAGTAATTGTTCCATGAAAACATGACAATCATGGCTTTTCATTCCATGCAAGATTCCTTGTGCCATATCAACCCTCTTTTTCAAATTTGAGGCATATCCATCGGGCATCTTCAAACTTTGGACCCACTCACATATTTGTCACTTTTGGTCCAACTTGAATGTAAAACTAGCCTTGGTCTTAAGAACATTGCCATTGGGCCCCTCCTGTAAGTGTAATTCTCTGCATTTGCAATATTCTGGTAAGTCAAGTCTAGCCTTAGGATTATCCTTTGTTTTGCCAGTGACATCCATAACTGTGTTGAACAAGTTGTCAAAATAGTTCTTCTCAGTATGCATGACATCAACATTATTTCTAAGTAAATTATCTGGCCAATATTCTAACTCCCAAAATATACTTTGCTTAGTTTAGTTATGCGAAACGCCAATATCCATCAAGCCTGTAAATGGTTCCTCACCTGCCTTAGGCAAATCTTGAACTATCTCCCAGATGTCATGACCAAATAGTCTTGGAGGTGGACCATCATGGTCCCTTTTATTCCTTCTGACTGCATTCTTAGGTCTTCTAAATTCATGATCAGGTGGCAAGAAACAATGATGAGAATCAAACCATGAATTTTTCCTGCCATGTCTCAATATGAATGATATTATTTTTCCATGTAGTATGGACAAGCCAGCTTTCTAGCTATCATTCACCCAGACAATATTTCATAAGCATAAAAATCATTAACAATCCACATTAGATATGCACGCATATTGAAATTCTGTTTAAGTGAGATGTCCCAAGTTTCAACCCCCTCATGTCATAAAATTTGAAGTTCATCGATCAAAGGTTGCAAGTAGACATCTATTCAACTTTTTGGATTACGCGGGTTAGGAACAACACAATTCAGAAATATACAGGGACTAGTCATCAACATTTCAGGAGGAAGATTATACGGGGTGATAAATACAGGCCAACATGAATATGACGCATCACCAACTGAAAAAGGAGAGAAGCCATCTTCACATAATTCCAAACAAATATTTCGTGGCTCAACTGTAAAATCTGGATAAGTTGCATCAAAATGTTTCCAAGCCTCTCCATCAGATGGATGACACATAACACCAGTAGGCCTTCTATTTTCACTGTGCCATCTTATATGGGAAGCTGAGCTGCTTAAAGGATACAACCTCTTCAACCTTTCTATTAGAGGTAAATAATGCATCACCTAGTATAGTAACTGCTAGAACTAAATAGGCTTTCTACATATGCATCGTCTAAAACAACGATTTTAATCAGCTGTAGCAAAGAAAGAAACTTCATAGAAGTCAAAATAGGAAAAAATAAAAATGCCTAGCAACTTTTTCTATGGATATAAGTCTTTAATTGATAGAGAGAGAGGAAGCACCGTAAAGATCAAGTAGCGAGGTTTTGGGCCGATACAATAATAACTGCGTACTTATCTCATAATATGAGATAAGAAATAGAAATTAACTTTTGTAATAGAGTCGATCCACTAAAGTCTTGAGCAACTGTATAGGATCATATCCCAAAGATAGTAAGTATTTTCTTTCTTATGAAATAGTAATTTGGTTTCCACTAGAACCGCGCTTATATTGAGGGTGCTGACAAAACTTATAGAACTCTAGGTTAGCATCTTCCTTAAAGTAT
This sequence comes from Capsicum pubescens, assembly GCA_030864215.1. Classification (NCBI taxonomy): domain Eukaryota; kingdom Viridiplantae; phylum Streptophyta; class Magnoliopsida; order Solanales; family Solanaceae; genus Capsicum; species Capsicum pubescens. Next base: position 57,602,287 of record CM061544.1, read on the forward strand.
AACATGTAGCTATTTTCACAACAATCAATTCTAACCAAGGAGAGACCTAAACTTTGACACCAATCTTTTTGCCTTATAGAAAGAATTAGGAACCTCCAAGTCGGGGTCAACTAACTCTTTAATAAGGTCTATCATTGAGTCTATTCCTCCTTCAGCAATATTTCAATTAGATTTAATACTTAATAATCTAACAACAACAGACAAACAAGAGTGTGAACACCCATCAAACAATGGATGATTAGTAGCATGCAATTGTTCATAGAATTTTCCCGCTTCGCTATTAGGAACATCTTTGACATTTTTCCAAAAGTCGCCCCCGTGTTGCATCCCAAAAGCATTGTGCACCATTTCTGTCATCCTAGTATCTTGATATTTACTATGCCCTGCAGACCTACTACTTTCTCTAACAACAAAGTTATTTTGCCCAACATCACCATCAATAGCACACAATCTTAAAAAGTCCTCGTGAAACCCCTTTTTATAAAGATGTTCCTTCACAACTTATTCTTTGAAAAGATTTATACCATCACATCTAACACAAGGACAATGAATAGCCCTAAAATATGACCAAACATCAAGTGTCTTAGCATGTTCAACAAATCTTCTGACACCTTCAACAAATTCCTCCCTAATACTCATTCTATTATCATTGTTCTGCTGATATATCCAGCTATAATCAGGTTCTATCTACGCAATCAATCAGATTCAACTAATTAGATTAAGTCACAAAAAATTTCAGCAAGTGAAGACTACACTTTATCAAAACAAAAAAAAATACCTTTAAAGTCCCTACACTTAATCATTTTCAACCTACCAAGTCACCAAACATAACCACATTTAAAATAAAAAATTCACCTTTAAAGTCCCTACACTTAATCATTTTCAACCTACCATGTCACTAAGCATAACCACTTTCAAAACAAAAATTCACCTTTAAAGTCCCTGCACTTAATCATTTTCAACCTACCAAGTCACCAAGCATAACCACTTTCAAAACAAAAAAACACCTTTAAAGTCCCTACACTTTTTCAATTTCAAGTGACTAAGTCACCAAGCATAACCACTTTCAAAACAAAAAATTACCTTAAAAGTCCCTACACTTAATCATTTTGAACCTACCAAGTCACCAAGCATAACCACATTCAAAACAAAAAATTCACCTTTAAAGTCCCTACATTTAATCATTTTCAACCTACCAAGTCACCAAGCATAACCACTTTCAAAACAAAAATTCAACTTTAAAGTCCCTGCACTTAATTATTTTCAACCTACCAAGTGACCAAGCATAACCACTTTCAAAACAAAAAAACACCTTTAAAGTCCCTGCACTTTTTCAATTTCATGTGACTAAGTCACCAAGCATAACCACTTTCAAAATAAAAAATTACCTTAAAGTTCCTACACTTAATCATTTTCAACCTACCAAGTCACCAAGCATAACCACATTCAAAACAAAAAATTCACCTTTAAAGTCCCTACACTTAATCATTTTCAACCTACCAAGTCACCAAGCATAACCACATTCAAAACAAAAAAAAACTGTAAAGTCCCTACACTTAATCATTTTCAACCTACCAAGTCACCAAGCATAACCACTTTCAAAATAAAAAAAAACACCTTAAAAGTTCCTACACAATCATTTTCAACCTACCAAGTCACCAAGCATAACCACATTCAAAACAAAAAATTCACCTTTAAAGTCCATACTAATCATTTTCCACCTACCAAATCACCAAGCATAACCACTTTCAAAACAAAAAAACACCTTTAAAGTCTCAACACTTAATCATTTTCAACCTACCAAGTCACCAAGCATAACCACTTTCAAAATAAAAAAATACCTTTAAAGTCCTAACACTTAATCATTTTCAACCTATCAAGTCACCAAGCATAATCACTTTCAAAACAAAAAAACACCTTAAAAGACCCTACACTTAATCATTTTCAACCTACCAAGTCACCAAGCATAACCATATTCAAAATAAAAAATTCACCTTTAAAGTCCATACACTTAATCATTTTCAACCTACCAAGTCACCAAGCATAACCACATTAAAAACAAAATTCACATTTCAAGTTCCTAAACTAAACTACATTTAAAACTTCATTATAAGAAAATAGAGAGAAATCAACTTACCTTTGCTTGGCCTAAAATAAAGTGAAAGAGATAAGCGGTCACCGAAAAAAAATAGTAAAGCAATCCTTTTACCAAATTCGAAATCTGTCAAATAGTAAAATTATTACAAAGAATAATCTTTCACTTAAACAATTACAACAATTTAGTAAAGGAATAGGAATAACATTTCCCCCCAAAAAATTAAACAATTAATGAGTAAAATGGAGAAATATATGTCAAGACTAACCAAAATTTAGGTACTTCGAACTCAAATTAATGTAGGAACAAGCCTAAAATTAGCTAATTCAATCTCAGATTCCAAAAATTAGCTAAAATCTTGCTAAATAAAATAAATATCCAAACCCTAGAACTCAAACCACTACCAACTGACGAAATTAACACTAATATATTTGTATGTACACCTTTAACATTTCTAGATATTCCAAAAATGAGTTTGTGGATACAAAAATAAGCTAAATTTAGTTAATGAGTTGTAGTTAATTGTTACCTTGCCCAAAATTGAAAGTTAGGATATAGTTCCTTACAAATTTGATTAAAGCCAAAAATATGCCAAGAAGATGAGTGGAAACTTATGACCAAAAGAGAAAGAACAATGGAGATTGAGGGGATTTTGAAGTTGGAGGGTTAAAGTGAGAGATTTGGAGGATTTTTGAGGGTTAAACTGATTTTGGACGGGGTTTTTGGGCGAGCAATTTGTGTGTTTTGTGTTTTATTATGTAGTATGAGTCGGGTCGGGTTAAAGAATAATATTATTTTTTAATTATTACGAAAACTGACCACATGTGGTCGGTTTTTATAATAATTAAAAGAAAAAATTGAAATTAAAGTTTAATAAATTACAATTAATAAATTACAAAAATAAGTTACTAAATTAAAATTATTTTTTAACAAATTAAAATTTTAACAAATTCTATAATATTGATAACAACATCCAATTAATTTAATACAATTCTATGTATATAAATCAGATAAGTAGTTATTTTATCATCATATTAACACGAGTAGTATATTTCCTCAATCGTATAATAATATCAATGAAGTTTGCAAATTACGATAAATTTTTGATTAATTTGATTTTAAATATGATATTGTATATATAATTTAAATATATATATATATATATACACACACCTCGTAATACTAGTCTTACGTTATTACAACTTCAACAATATACGCGGGTCTACATTGACCCAAAATAGTATATCTATTTCCTCAATAGTATGATATATATCAACGTATCATTCAAACTATTTTGATATATGGATTCAGTTATCTAGCTTTCGATTACTACATACGTCACTACACGAGATATATGTATATATACATATATTCAATTGTCTATCAGCTTTCAATTACGTACTATAAACATCAAAGACACGATTTTACTAACCCATAATAATATACAACGTATTTCACAAATACTCAGATGAATTATCGATTACATTATCTTATGTCATTAATATACCTTCACTGTATAATATGTATATATACCTATACATACACACATATACACACTATCGACTATATCAAGTTCTAAATACGTACTATGTATATCACATACGTACACAAGTATATTATCCAATAATATAATGTGATGTGTTTCTTATACATACTAAGATTAATTATATTTGATTAGCTTAATATAATATTAGGTTTTGACTACATCGTTCATCAATCGATCACTACATGATATATATTAATAAGAGGCAGTTAAAATTAAATGATTTTTTAATAATAAGAGGCAGTTAAAATTAAATAATTTTTCAATAAATTAGGAGTAGATTTGGTTGGCTTAAATATGTTGTAAATCCTACTCAGTACTGCCCCTCTCTTGTAGTTTTATCATGTTTAGTTTGCTTCCCCCCCCCCTTTTTTTTTTTTTTTTTTATCTTACCTTGTTCATCTGTCTCCCTTAACCTTTGTTCTTAACAACTTCTACTTTAACCACACCTCGGAATATTCATCTGACCATCAACTTCATCCTTTGATTTAGGCGGACTTTTAAAACCAGGATTCCTAGGAATTTACAGGTTAATCCATCATTGTTATTAAGAAGTTAAGAGGCTAACCATATACTAAGGGTAATAATTTTAAGAAAGCAATATTTATATTCACATGATGTACAGAATCATAACATTGAAACAAAAGTAAACATATTTTTAATGGAGAAAATAAAGCAATAAAGTCTTACATGATATAACTGAGAGAGAGGTTTCCCTTTCGGGAACCCCCTAAGAACTTTGTGAAAACTTGAAAAACACCTTTATTAAATCATACTTAATACTATAAAAACTTGGTTACATACATAGGATGGATTGGTTTAAGTGGAAGAGTTTAAACATGAAGGGAAGAGGAATATGTTGTGGGTTCAAGGTTTTGTTTTTTCTTACTTAGTTTTTCTTCGTTCTATTTTCTTCTACTAACTACTTAAGTCTTATATAGACATAAGTGAAAGAAATGAATGGACTCAAACATACTACGTGGACTAAGAACAAATGAACGACACTTAAAAGATAAGATTCATCAATAATGCAGGTCGGGTACACTTTGGGCCCCATCGTCACACGCATTATTGTTTCTATTGACAGACGCGTGCAACAGTTTTTCCCTTTTTTGGAGGGTAGTGATAAAGGAAGCACACTGACACATTACAAGACTAATGTGGGCATACCCATATGGCACACTTTATCTTTACGTCATATCATACTGCCTGATGCTTATTCTTCCACGTATCTATTTTTTCTACCATTTACTGGTCTTTGTATGACTAGTTGTCTAAGTTGTGAAGTGCGACAGAATCAAAACTCATGCCTAAGTCATCATCTTCATTGGGATCCTGAGCATCTTGGAGATAAGCAAAGCTGCCATTAAATTCATCTCCTTCTTCCTCTGAACTTGGCCTGTTATCTGGATTGTTCTGACTATCTATGTTTGGAACTACTCTTTCCATGTTTGTGCTTGGGTTGTATTTGATAATTATATGTTTATCTAATTCTTGACTATTGAAAAATCTTTCTAAAGTCTATTTTATTATAGTCTCAATATTTTTCATTTTTCTTCTTTAAAATCAAAGTCTTTTCCAAAGTATTTTTACAAGTTCTGGGTAATTTTTGTTTTAATGAAGAAAAACCTTTATCTTTACTTTTTGGCAAAGTGACAGCCATTAACGGATTTGATGCGTTCTTATCGGTTACCGTTTGAACCGGACTAGTTGTGCCTCTATCCGATACAATAGATTTCTTAACATTCAGTGGGGAATGCACACCCTTCTCATCCATTTTGTGTTGAGATGGAGAACTCGGAGTCTGAGTACTTGCATTTGTCTGAGAAATATTAATCTTGTCTTTCAAAGTCTGCAGTTGTTTCTTAAGTCTAATATTTTCAAGAAGAAGGGCCTTTTTATGGGCATTAAGTTTCTTGAAGGCTTCTGTCATCGTGGAACAGTGGTCACAAAAAATTATTTTGCCTGTGTCATTCTGGATATTGTATTGAGGTATTTGATTCGGGTTTTGTCTGAGGGCTGGAGTTATATAGTAATTTGGCCCAAGGTATCCTCTAGCATAATCCATTGCTTCAGAAAAATCATTAAAACCTTTAAAGAGTGGGTGTTTAATTCCATTTATAGATTCTACTACTTCTATCCAAGTTTGAAAAACACCATTGGTTTTACCATGTATGACTACGTAATATTTAAATCTATTTTCTCTACTTGTATCTGAAAAGTATTGGCATAAAGCATTAGCTGCGGCTACGAAATGTTTAGTGTCTCTTTTACTATGTGCTATCCATAAATTATCAACGAAACATCTCTGTGGTTTATCTAGAACACAGTCTGGTTTAACTCTAAATGATAAATTACATGATGGATACGGGATTACATTAATTTATCCAAAATAAATTCTCTCCATAATTTTTATAGAGTTTTGTGGTCTAAAATTTATGTTACCTAGTAGTGTCTGAGCGTAAGAGTCTTGAGCTGGGGTTTTGCCCTTGTCTGGTGGCGGTTGACTTGTTGGTCTCATGCTGAAATAAATGTTAGTTAATCCATTTAGTCTTAATTTGCAATCTACTTAATTGATCTGCTAATTTATTATCCTTTCCTTTTACATATTCAAACACAATATTTTTATATACAGATATTGTATCCACGAAATTAAGCCATCGTCTTTTACTACAAGCTTTATCATTTATTTTTTGATGAAATTTAACTATTGCCTCACAGCCAGTTCTTACTAACACTTCTTCTTTGTTTGAGATGTATAATTTGAAACTATTTTATTGCTAGTACTTCTAAGTCTATGCTACTCATGTTTCCTTTTTCTTTGTATAAACCGCTTTGATATGCACAAATCTTTTCTTCATTTTTACTACTGCATTTATTGGGTTTGGCTTTTAGGATAGCTACCCATCCTAATTTAGTCTTTTGTAATTTATTACCATGCGAGCCTTACCTCTTATTTGTTCGCTATGGTTTCTTACCATGAAGGCAGCTGATCTATGTCTAGAAGTTGATCTTCTTAGAACTTCTAATTTCAATAATTCTTTTATTTGTTTATCGAACTCTTCAATGTCTTCATTATTTGTTTCTATTGCTGCTGTCTTTATTATATATTCAGGGGTAATGATGTCTAATTTACACATTATTTTATTAGCACCCCAGTGTACTAATAGTTTCTCTCCAATTATTTCCATTTCATCTAAGATTGCTACTACGTTATCTAAATCTTTTGGAGTATTTATCATACCTATTCAATTTATTCCTTTCTGAAAATTATAAAATTGGATTTCAATGTTTATTAGAGTGTAATCCTTTTCTATATTCTCTAAATATTCTCATTCTTCAATATTAATTAGAGTAGAATCTTCTAAGTATTCCTCCTTTAATTCTTCCTTCTCTTCACATTGGTCTCCATCCTTACAATTATCACAACAAGATTGAGATTCTAAAGTTAAATCTTGTTTAGATGTTCTATATTTTCTCTCTATTGTTGGGTAATTAATAGTTTGTACTGGAGTATAAGTAGAGTTTCTAAATAACATTATACCATCTCTAGTTAGTAGACATCCTCCATTATTTTGTATTAGGAATTGTAGTCCAATTACAAAATCTGCTTTTATATTTAAGTCTCTGATTAATATTTTATAAGCATTATAAGTTGGTTTATAGAATTCGTTACACGTATTTATAAAACTTACTTGTGCTTTTTTGATATAATAATTATAAATATTAGCATTAGGACCAAACCCTTACAATTTTACAAATAAAGTACATAATTTACAGACAGGAAAAGATTCAAATAGTGGTTTATTAGCATTACAGAGAGATGCCTTAATTAAATTAGAACAACTAAGCATTTCAAATTGGTTATATATAAAGAGTTTCTGAAAAGACTACCTTTATTATTGTACAACTAGTGGAAATACTTTTGACGGCGAATTAGGTAAAAAACTATTTCATAAACTACCAGGATCTTTAGGAAGAGAAATAGAAGATAGTTGGTACAAAATAGACGGTGTAATTCAAAATTCAAATGCTAAATGGACTATAGGAGATACAATACAACATGTTATGGATATCTTAACAGAAAAATTTACAAATATACAAATACAAAAACAATTAAAGAAAAATGAAATGAACTTTTGTAGATCTACTATATATACAACCCAAAATTATGACGATAACCAAAAACCTAAATAGTATAAAAAGAGATACAAACAAATACCATATTATCGTAAGAGATATTTCTTGCGCAAATCAAAATCCAAGAAACCATATCTAAACAGAGATAGACATATCAGAAAATATAGAAATGATAGAAATTATAAAAACAAACTGGAATGTTATACATGTGGGAGCATAGATCCCTTAGCAAACCTATGTCCTAAAAGAAACAATAGTAGAACTAGAAATTCTCAACTAATAGAAGATTTTCAAGAAATCCTATTAAATGTAGACGAATATATGTCAGATACGGAAAGTATATATTCTATAATAAGTTTTGAGTTAAATGATAGATCTAAATCTGATTCTTCAGATTCAGAAGAAGATAATTTAATAAACGAAATAGGACAAGAAACAGATGAGTTGAATTTAAATGATTTATTAATTAACAATCTAATGAATGTCACACAAAAATGTATACATAATTTTCAAAGACAAAAGGGAATAGATAGTAATCAATGTAACATATGTAACGGGTATCTTAGTAAAGAAAATGGAGAAAAATGTAAAAAATGTTATATGGAAGCATGTGTAAATTGCATAGAAAATGAGCTAAAATAAAAATAGAACCAGAAATAATTAGTGAACAAAAACAAGTAAATAACCAGATTATAAACTTAAGAATTGCAACCTTAGAAGCCAGAGTAAATGATTTAGAACAAACACTAGTTGCATTAGAAAAAGGAAAAACTATAATAAATGAAGATGAAGTAGATACACAAAGAACAAATAGAAACAAAACTTATGAATATAGAAGAAAATACTACTTTAATATGTAATGAAGATAAGGATTTCACGACGATGTAAGTACGTGCTAAAATAAAAATTCAAGATATAGAAATAGAAACTTTAGGATTGGTAGACATAGGATGTACAAGTTGTATAGCAAACAAAAGAATAATACCACAACATGTACTAAAAACCTTGAAAAAAAACAATAACGGATGTATAAATGGATGGATCATATAATATTTATAATTATTATATCGAAAAAGCATAGGTAAGTTTTACAAATATGTGTAACGAATTCTATAAACCAACTTATAATGCTTATAAAATATTAATCAGAGACTTAAATATAAAAGCAGATTTTGTAATTGGACTACAATTCCTAATACAAAATAATGGAGGATGTCTACTAACTAGAGATGGTATAATATTATTTAGAAACTCTACTTATACTCCAGTACAAACTATTAATTACCCAACAATAGAGAGTAAATATAGAACATCTAAACAAGATTTAACTTTAGAATCTCAATCTTGTTGTGATAATTGTAAGGATGGAGACCAATGTGAAGAGAAGGAAGAATTAAAGGGGGAATACTTAGAAGATTATACTCTAATTAATATTGAAGAATGTGAATATTTAGAGAATATAGAAAAGGACTACACTCTAATAAACATTGAAACCCAATTTTATAATTTTCAGAAAGGAATAAATAGAATAGGTATGATAAATACTCCAAAAGATTTAGATAACGTAGTAGCAATCTTAGATGAAATAGAAATAATTGGAGAGAAACCATTAGTACACTGGGGTGCTAATAAAATAATGTGTAAATTAGACATCATTAACCCTGAATATATAATAAAGACAGCAACAATAGAAACAAATAATGAAGTTCGATAAACAAATAAAAGAATTATTGAAATTAGAAGTTATAAGAAGATCAACTTCTAGACATAGATCAGCTGCCTTCATGGTAAGAAACCATAGTGAACAAATACGAGGTAAGGCTCGCATGGTAATAAATTACAAAAGACTAAATGATAATACTAGAACAGATGCTTATAAATTACCAGAAAAATGCGAATTAATCAATAGGATACAAGGAAAAGAATATTCAACAAATTTGACTGTAAATCAGGATACTGGAAAGTAAAAATGCACCCAGATAGCATAGAATGGACAACATTCACTTGTCCCGCAGGACATTTTGAATGGTTAGCCATGCCATTTGGATTAAAAATAGCTCCGCCCATCTTTCAAAGAAAAATGGATGATATGTTCGGAGAATACAAGAATTTTGTATTAGTATATGTAGATGATATCTTAGTATTTAGCCAAAACATACAAGAACATTTAGGACATTTACAAACAATATTTAGATTATTTCTTAAATACAGAATAATAATTAGTAAAAAGAAAATGAAATTATGTAAAACTCATATTAATTTCTTAGGAGTAACTCTAGGAGATGGAAGAATAAAACTTCAACCTCACATAGCAAAAAAGGTACTAGATATGCCAGATAGATTAGATAACACTAAAGATTTACAAAAGTTTATAGGACTATTAAATTACGTAAGAAATTTCATTCAAGATTTAGGAAAAATAGCAGGACCACTATACGCAAAAACAGGTAGTAAAGGACAAAAACATTTTAATATAGAAGACATTAAATTAGTACAATAAATTAAAGAAGAGGTCAAAAATATTCCAGAGTTAAAGATCCCTTTAGAGTCAAATTATTTAATTGTTCAGACAGACAAAAGTAAATTAGGATGAGGAGCTATCCTAAAAGCCAAACCCAATAAATACAGTAGTAAAAATGAAGAAAAGATTTGTGCATATCAAAGCGGTTTATACAAAGAAAAAGGCAACATGAGTAGCATAGACTTAGAAGTACAAGCAATAATATATGGTTTAAATAGTTTCAAATTATAGATCTTAAACAAAGAAGAAGTGTTAGTAAGAACTGACTGTGAGACAATAGTTAAATTTCATCAAAAAATAAATGATAAAGCTAGCAGTAAAAGATGATGGCTTAATTTCATGGATACAATATCTGTATATAAAAATATTATGTTTGAATATGTAAAAGGAAAGGATAATGAATTAGCAGATCAGTTAAGTAGATTGTAAATTAAGACTAAATGGGTTAACTAACATTTATTTCAGCATGAGACCAACAAGCCAACTGCCACCAGACAAGGGCAAAGCCCCATCTCAAGACTCTTACTCTCAGACACTACTAGGTAACATCAATTTTAGACCACAAAACTTTATAGAAATGATGGAGAGAATTTATTTTGGACAAATTAATTTAATCTCGTATTCATCATGTAGTTTATCATTTAGAGTTAAACCAGACTGTGTTCTAGATAAACCACAGTGTTTAGATGATAATTTATGGATAACACATAGTAAAAGAGACGCCAATACTTTTCAGATAAAAGTAGAGAAAATAGATTTAAATATTACGTAGTCATACATGGTAAAACCAATGGTGTTTTTCAAACTTTAATTGAAGTAGTAGAATCTATAAATGGGATTAAACACCCACTCTTTAAAGGTTTTAATGATTTTTCTAAAGCAATGGATTATGCTAGAGGATACCTTGGGCCAAATTACTATATAACTCCAGCCCTCAGACAAAACCCGAATCAAATACCTCAATACAATATCCAGAAATACACAGGCAAAATATTTTTTTGTGAGCACTGTTCCAAGATGACAGAAGCCTTCAAGAGACTTAATGCCCATAAAGAGGCCCTTCTTCTTGAAAATACTAGACTTAAGGAATAATTGCAGACTTTGAAAGGCAAGATTAATATTTCTCAGACAAATGCAAGTACTCAGACTTCGAGTTCTCCATCTCAACAAAAAATGGATGAGAAGGGTGTGCATTCCCTACTGAATGCTAAGAAATCCACTGTATCGAATAGAGGTACAGCTAGTCTGGTTCAAACTGTAGCCGGTAAAGACGCATCAAATCCGTTAATGGTTGTCACTTTGCCAACAAGTGAAGATGAAGGTTGTTCTTCATCAAAACAAAAATTACCCAGAACTTGTAATAATACTTTGAAAAGACTTTGATTTTAAAGAAGAAAAATGAAAAAATTGAGACTATAATAAAACAGACTTTAGAAGGATTTTTCAATAGTCAAGAATCAGATAAAAGTATAATTAGCAAAGACAACCCAAGCAAAAGCATGGACAGAGTAGTTCCAAACATAGATGGTCAGAACAATCCAGATAATAGGCCAAGTTCAGAGGAAGAAGGAGATGAATTTAATGGCAGCTTTGCTTATCTCCAAGATACTCAGGATCCCAACGAAGATGATGACTCAGGCATGAGTTTTGATTCTGTTGCACTTCACAACTTAGACCACTAGTCAGACAAAGACCAGTAAATGGTAGAAAAAATAGATACGTGGAAGAATAAGCATCAGGCAGTATAATATGATGTAAAGGTAAAGTGTTCCATGTGGGTATGCCCACATTAGTCTTGTAATGTGTTAGAGTGCTTCCTTTATCACTGACCTCCAAAAAAGGGAAAAACTGTTGAAGCACGCGTCTGTCAAAAGAAACAATAATGCATGTGACGATGGGACCCAAAGTTTACCCGACCTGTATTATTGACGAATCTTATGTTTTAAGTGTCGGCCATTTGTTCTTAGGCCACGTAGTATGTTTGAGTCCATTCGTTTCTTTCACTTATGTCTATATAAGACTTAAGTAGTTAGTAGAAGAAAATAGAACGAAGAAAAAGTAAGTAAGAAAAACCAAAACCTTGAACCCACAACATATTCCTCTTCCTTTCATGTTTAAACCCTTCCACTTAAACCAATCCATCCTCTGTATGTAACAAATTTTGTATAATATTAAGTGTGATTTAATAAAGGTGTTTTTCAAGTTTTCACAAAGTTCTTAGGGGATTCCCGAAAGGGAAACCTCTCTCTTAGTTATATCATGTAAGTCTTTATTATATGCTTTATTTTCTCTATTAAAAATATGTTTACTTTTGTTTAAATGTTAAGATTCTATACATCATGAGAATATAAATATTGCTTTCTTCAAATTATTACCCTTAGTATATGGTTAACCTCTTAACTTCTTAATAACAATGATGGATTAACCTGTAAATTCTTAGGAATCCTGGTTTTAAAAGTCCGCCTAAATCAAGGGACGAAGTTGATGGCCAGATGAATATTCCGAGGTGTGGTTAAAGAAGAAGTTGTTAAGAACAAAGGTTAAGGGAGAGAGATGAACGGGGTAAGATAAAAAAAAAGGAGAAAAAAGCAGACTAAACATGATAAAACTACAAGAGAGGGGGAGTACTGAGTAGGATTTACAACATATTTAAGCCAACCAGCCAACCAAATCTACTCCTAATTTTTTGAAAAATCATTTAATTTTAACTGCCTCTAACTACTTAAGTCTTATATAGACATAAGTGAAAGATATATATATATATATATATATATATATATATATATATATATATAGAGAGAGAGAGAGAGAGAGAGAGAGAGAGAGAGAGAGAGATGAAGAAACAACGGGAAAGAGGGAGTACTGAGTAGGATTTTTTACAATATATTTAATTTAAACAAGAAAAATTTGTCATTTATTGAAATAATTTAATCTGCCTATATTATTGGTATTAGAGCTTGAAAGTTTTTTGGGAACTATAGCTAATATGTAGACCATTACTAAATACTCGCATATAAATAGAAACTAAGAAAAATATTTAGGATATAAGAGAAGATAAATAATAAACTAGATTATTTAATCTCTAGAATAGGATAGTATATGAAAAGACATCGAGCTTTCCAAGATATAAGGTGTATTTATTTCTATTTATATAGAGAATATAGCAAAAGAGCTAATATTATCACTAGAAAATAGAATTTAGAAAAGAGTATAAAATGATTAATAGAATCAAATAGATTATATAATCTATATAATACATCTAGAGAAATAAGTGAAGAATTAGTAAGCGCCTTAAATTGGGAATTATACGATTGTGATATAGACTTAGAAAATAATAATAACGGAATACGGTGGCTTAAGGAACGTATTAACAGAAAAGCATATCAACTAGGACAATATAATTATATGCAAGATTTACCTATCTTCCAAAGAGTTAGACGACTAAATAAGTGGATAGAAGAAGAGGGTCATCATAGATCCAAATTAAAAAGAAAGGGTATAAATTTAGAAGATAATATAAAAAAATACAGGGTCAAATAACTCAGGAAAACATAGACAAAATAGATACAAAATATTTAAAAACTCTGCTAAAAATTTCTAAAGAAGAATTAGATTTCAATAACATAAGAATAGAAAACTCTTATTATAGGACAAATTACAATTTACAACAAGTAAATAAAATTCCATTAGGATAAGGTATACCACTTAAATATGTTATACATATTAGAGAAACCCGACGTCAGTAATACGAAGAATTAATTTATAAAAATCAACTTAAAGAATTATTAAAGTATTTTAAAGAACAATTATTTTGGATTAAGGACGAAATAAGAAAAGTTGATAATCTAGTCCTTACATCTACTGAAATAGATAAAGTTGTTAAAATAACATCAAGAAATTTAAAAGAATTACTAATTAGAGAACAGACAAGCTTGATAAAAAATATAAAAGAAGTAGAACTAGAGATTACATATTCTAATAGTAGATTAGGGTATTTTAACAAAGTTAGTAAACACCTAATTAGTTATTATCATCTAGCATAACAAAATAGCTTCATTTAGATGCCTTGAATATTTAGATCTTAGATTTCAACCTAAAAAGAAATACAAAGTATTAAAAGATAATACGACTATAAGGTGTAATTTCAGCCAAGGAGAACACATTTTACATTCAGAAGATAAACAATATAATACCATAATAGATTTAATAATAAAGTTAAGTGAAAAAATTCAGGAAAAAGATAATAATATAATAAGAATTTTTGAAGAAGTAGAAGTTACTCAAAATAAACATAAAAAGATACTAGAAAAATAGAGGAAAATTTAGATTATTTAAAATCTCAAGAGTTAGAAATAGACAAGAAAACTCAGTATTTAAATAAAAAATTCAATCTAGAAAAGATACCTACAAAAATAGAAATAGAAAAATTAATACAAACTATAGTAGAAAAAACAAAAGAATTAGAAATTAAAACCACTCAACTAGTAACAAAAATTGTAGAGCAAGTAGAGTTAATAAATAAAGAAATAAGAGAGTTAAAAATAACATTTCAAAGATTAGAAGAAATATCACTTTCATAGATCAACAACATTCATGGTAAGAAACCATAGTGAGCAAATAAGGGGAAAAGCTCGTATGGTAATAAACTATAAAAGATTAAATGACAACACCAAAACAGACGCATATTAGTTACCAGATAAAAGTGAGTTAATTAATAGAATACAAAGTGAAAAGATATATAGTATATTTGACTGTAAATCAGGATATTGGCAGGTAAAAATTCACCCAGACAGCATAGAATGGACAACATTCACATAGCAGGACTTTTATATGCTAAAACTGGCAGTAAAGGGTAGAGACATTTTAATCTAGAAGACATTAAATTAGTACAACAGATTAAAGAAAAGGTTTAAAATATCCCAGATTTAAAAATTCCACTAGAATCTTATTATTTAATCGTCCAGAATGATGGAAGTAAATTAGGATGGGGAGCAGTGTTAAAAGCTAAACCTAACAAATATAGTGATAAAAATAAAGAAAATATTTGTGCATATCAAAGTGGGCAATATAAAGAAAAAGGAAATATGCCTTGTATAGATTTAGAAGTATTAGCTATAGTATATGGTTTAAATAGTTTTAAATTATATATTTTAAATAAAGAAGAAGTTTTAGTAAGGACAGATTGTGATGCGATAGTTAAATTTAGCCAAAAAATAAATGATAAAGCTAGTAGTAGAAGAAGATGGTTAAATTTTATGGACACTATATCGTTATATAAGAACATTGTTTTCGAATATATTAAGGGTAAAGAAAATGAATTAGCAGATCAGTTAAGTAGGTTACAATTAAAAACAAAATCAGTTAACCACAACTAATGTTTGTTTCAGCATGCGACCAACTAGTTAACATACAACAGACAAGGGAAAGGGAGTAGCATCTTCCTCATATCAAGACATTTATTATCAGACAATGCTAGAAAATGTTAGATTTAGACCCCAGAGTTCTATAAGACTTCAAAATTCCATAGAACCAATAGAAAGAATAGACTTTCGACCTTTTAATTTAATTTCTTTTCCACCCAGTAATTATTCGTTCAAACTTAGACCAGAACATGTTTTAGACAGACCCCAAAAATGCTTAGTAGATAATCTTTGGATAGCACACCATAAGCCAGACCAAAAATATTTTTTAGCCTCTATAAATGCTTTATCTCAATATATATCAGACAAAAGTAAACCTAGATTTAAATATTATGTAATTATACATGGTAAAACAAATGGAATTTTTCAAACTTGGTTAGAAGTAATGGACTCTATAAAAGGTATAAGAAATCCTCTTTACAAAGGTTTTAATGATTTTTCCAAAGCTTTAGACTATGCAAGAGGACACCTTAGACCAAATTTTTATTTATCACCAGCCCTCAAAAAAAATCCAGACCAGACATCCCAATACAATATCCAAAGGAATTCAGGAAACATAATTTTTTGTGACCATTGCACCTCAATGACCGACGCCTTCAAAAGATTAAATCTTCAGAAAGAGGCTCTTATTGTGGAAAATTCTAGACTCATGGAGCAAATACAGACTCTACAAGACAAGCTTAGTAAATATCAGACAAGAAAGACTCATGCAAGTACTCAGACACAGTGTTCTCCATCTCCACAAAAAATGGATGAGAAGGGTGTGGATTCCCCTTTGAATGCTAAGAAATCCATTGTACCGGATGTTGGTACAGCTAGTCCGGTTCAAACGGTAACCGGTAAAGACAAATCAAATCTGTTTATGGCTGTCACTTTGCCAAAAAGTGAAGATGAAGAAGGACCTTCATCAAAACCACCTAGAACTAGTACCTTAAAAAAGACAATAATTGCAAAAAAGAAAAATAAACAAATTGAGATTATTATAAAACAAACATTAGAGAAATTCTTTAGTAGCCAAGAACAAGATAAGAATATGGATAGTAAAGACAAACCATGAACAAGCACAGATAGGGTATTTCAAAACATAAACAATACAACAGACATTAATGTTCCAAGACCGTCAGATGAAGAAGACGATAGATTTGAAGATAGTCTTCTCCAAGATGCTCAAGATCACTATGAAGATGATGAATCGGGAATGAGCTTCGACACCATAGCCCTGCACAACTTGGATACATATACAGACAGAAGACAAGTGGAAAAGAAGATAGATACGTGGAATAATAAGATACAAGTATTATGATAGTATTATGATAAGAGTGTCATGTGGGTATGCCCACTTCGAGTCTTGTAATTAGTCAAGTCCGTGTCAGAGTGCTTCCTTTATCATTACTTTCCCAAAGGAAAGAAAAACTGTTGAAGCATGCATTTAGAAAAGAGGAATAATAATTCATGTGACGATGGGGCCAAATGTGTACCCGACCTGCATTATTAAAGAATCTTATCCTTATCTGTAATACCCCAAAAAATCCAAACCAATATTAGATCCATGTACCAAGATCATGTATAGTACATCATGGTTATTTTATAGTTTTATGAGTAGGTTATATGTATATTAAGGCTTCAAATAACTCCCAACTATCATACGAATCAAAACATCCCTTACCGATTGAATTTTTGAGAAGGATATTGGTATAGTTAACTTCAAATGAGCATATCTCTTATTATACTTGGAATTTTTGATATCATGACATATCAATAGATTGAGAATTGAATTATCTTTCCAACGATATCAATTTATCCTAAATCCGATATCGGAGCAAAGAGCTATTCCTATTTTACTCCAGCATGTAGGATGGAAACTGTGTGATGACATTTGTGGTAGCTTACCACATTGGTGACGCCCTACCACGAAGGTCGTCAGCCTTTGGCAGAAACCAGATCCTAAGTTACGACATTCGTTGTAGCTTACCACATTTGTGACTCCTTATCACGAAGGTCGTCAGCCTTAGGCAGAATCCAGCTCCTGTGTGACGACATTCGTGGTAGCTAACCACATTTGTGATGCCCTACCACGAAGGTCACCAGTCTTAGGCAGAAACCAGCTCCTAAGTGACGACATTAGTGGTGTCTTACCACATTTGTGATGCCCTACCATGAAGGTCGTCAGACTTAGGCAGGAACCATCAATTCCAGCTCTTGTGTGATGACATTTTCGACGGCTTGTCACATTTTTGACGCATTATCACAAATGTCGTCAGCTATGATTTTCAGCAACTGAGAATTTATTTCATAAGGGTATTTTGTTTTTTTCCTTCACCTTCCACGACTTATAACCCTAAAGAGGCGTAATTTTTCTCATTTTTCTTCAGTTAAGCATCTTAAAAACCCTATCTTACACTCTCAACCACAAGATTAGGGTTTTCTGTCAAGATCATCTCCTCAAAAGCAAGCCTACGGAATTCTTTAAGAACCTTCAGAAACATTAGATCTCTTTCAAGATTCAATCACTAAGGTATGCATAGTGTTCATCTATGGATCTAATCCGTTCATAGAGCTCAAGAACCATGTTTTAAATATTATTTTGTAAACTTTTTGTGGTGATATGAGTATGTACATGTTGACGATTGTTGTTTAAGTTTCAATGTGATGTCTAAAGGTGTTTTCATGGAATATATATGTTTGTTATTTGAAAACCATGAACTTAAGGTGGTTTAATATGGTGTAAGTATGAAACTCACCTATGCCTTAAAGAATGCATGAAAGGTGTTTGATAAAATGCTTAGGATGCTAGAAATTCATGTTTGTATGGTTCTATGATGTCTAAATGACAAGTCCATGTTAGATATATACTTCAATATGAATTCCAAGTTTTCATGTGTTGCTATTGTGGTGGTATAAAGCATGTAAGATAATGGAGATATACAATATGTACACGAAATATATCCATGCATTCCCTACAATGTTTAAGATATTGAATAACTATATGAAATATTATACCCCCTACTTATGATATTATGAATTGTGGACTCAAATCTGGTGATCAAGTCATGTCATGTGTGTCAGTTTCTTCTATCGAGTCCTAGGGGTATTCATACCCGAAAAACATAGCTGTATGCCTAGATCCATGTCATGTTGTCACAATAATCTCAGTCAAGCTATAATCTATAAAACTCAGTCAGTCATGTGACTCAGGAAACCTCAGAAATCTCATGATCTCAGTTAACTCTCAGATAACAGTACTACACCTTCAGTCAATGGAAGTCAGTTAATCTGTCCATGTACAGTCAGTTGAATCATTTTTAGTCTCTTCAGATGGGAGTAGAAGTTAGCACCGAGTGAACCCAAGGATGGGGACTCACCTAGCAGTTTTAGGGTGTGATTCTTAGAAGTCATCCTTGTGTTCTAGAACTAAGTAGCCAACGTAGGTTGAGACATCTTATCCTGTCAAATTAAGGTTGATGAGCTGGCTTAACCTGTCAGTTTAGGGTCCCACAGTTGTTACTTTGAGTACCTGCCAGATAAGGTTCACTCACAACTATCCTTACCAGTGGCGCGGTATTGACACCCCTCCAGTCGGGGCAGAGATTGGACCCCATCTTAGCCGTAATGGTATACATGGGACATGTCGGTTAAACAACTACCTCCCACAGTTTCAGTATCAGTCTCAGTAAAGAACTCAGACAATTTTTTCAGATATAAGTATACCAGGACTGTTAGATATAGTCAAATTCAGTTATAGCACAAAACTCAGAGAGTTTAACCCGATTCAGGGCTGTCAGATACAGTCATCCATGTTATCAAAACTACGGTTCCAACCATGTATTAGTGTACATATTTATCCATTACATACTCATGATCTTATTTACTATGTATGTATGTTTTCACTCTTACGTTCATATCAGTCAGTCAGTTAGCATTGTTCATGCATGCAAACCCTGTTTATATTTAGCCTACCTCACTCGTATACTCAGTACATCCCCTCGTACTGACGCATTTGCGCTATGGTTCTTTCTTTATATGTATCATCATAGGTTCAGAGACACGATCTCCAGATCGGCAGTAGCCGTGGCATTTCCAGTCGCAGAGATTCAGTGAGTCCTCTTCATTCGAGGAAAATATGATTAGATATATTCATTATTATTTTAGCCAGTTATCAATTTACGGAGTTAGTTGGAGACATGTTCCTTCAACTCCTTATTTCAAACAGTACTTAGAGGCTTTCGGATTTACGCTCAGATTTAGCTTTCAGATTCAATTTTTAGTTGTTTTGGGTATTTTTTGCCCATATGGATGTTATATTATTTCAGCTGAACCTTATGGCCTATTGTGCATGTTTTTCGCATTATTATGTCATGAATTGTAGTATATAGGTACAGATATCAGTCATGGGTTAGCTTATGGTCCCTCGGGGTCATAAGCATCGTGTAGCATTCCGATTCAGAAAATCGGGGCGTTACAAACTTGGTATCAGAGCCTAAGGTTCAATAGAGTCCTAGGAAGTCTGAAATTTGCATCTAGTAGAGTCTTGTACATGGGTGTGTTGCGCGCAATATTTATGTACAGGAGGCTAAGAGATGTTTTAGGAACAGTTCCCTTTATTCAGTATTCATGTCGTGCTAGTAAGAAAAATTTCAAGTCAATCTCTCAGTCTAATCCGCTCTTCTCTTATTTCAGAAACATACCTCCAAAGAGAAGAAATCAGCCAGCTCCTCAGCCCGAAGATCCTTTAGGCGAACATGTTTCTCATGCGGAGCTCAGGACCGCATTTACCGCTCTTGCTCATTCTGTAGCTGCCCAGAATGAATGACCAACAGTCATTCCGGCCAACCCAGTGGCCAATTCAGCAGCAGCTAGGATTCGGGATTTCACCCGAATGAACCCTCCGTTCTTCTTTGGGTCTAATCCAGACGAGGATCCTCAGGAATTCATTGACCAAGTCCAGAAGGTCATTGATATCATGGGAGTCACTTCTTCTTAGAGTGACGAGTTAGCCGCATACCAATTGCAGGATGTCGCTCACACTTGGTACAAGCAGTGGTTAGCAGAAAGATTAGGGGATGCAGGTCCTGTTGAGTGGGAAGAATTTATCACGACTTTCTTAGATAGATTCTTTCCCCAAGAGCTGAGAGAGACCAAAGTTCTTGAGTTCATCAATATCAGGCAGGGAAATATGACAGTTAGAGAGTATTCTCTTAGATTTACTAAGCTACCCAGATATGCCCCTCATGTGGTTGCAGACAACTAGGCTAAGATGAGAAAGTTCGTGTCAGGGGTGAATGATAGCGTGGTAAATGAGTGTAGGTCTGCGATGCTGAATAGCGATATGAATTTAACCAGGCTCATGACCCACGCTCAATAGATAGAGGAGTAGAAGGATAAAACTAGGGAGAGGCAAAACAAGAAAGCAAAAACAGGCAGTTTCAATTTTGCTCAGCCCAAATCAGAGGGAGGAAATCGTTCGCAGTTTCATCCTAAGTCAACAATTCCAGCCCCTTCCTCCGCTAGTGCCCCAGTGTTGAAGTTCAGGGACAACAACAGAGACATAGCACCAGGCTCTAAATCTCAGGGCAGTGTTAGAAGTGCCCAAACAAACCCCCTTTGTCAGACTTGTGGTAAGAACCACAAGGATATTTGCAGAGCCGGTAGTGATGTCTATTTTGGTTGTGGTAAGCCAGGACACAGGATTAGGGAGTTTCCTCAGCCAAGCCCTCAAGGTCAGCAGAATCATTCCACAACCCATTTCGGTCGCCCGAACAAGCAGGGTGCCACTTCCAGTGTTACTAGTGGGCAACGCCCAAATAAACTCTATGCTCTTCAGACCCGACAGGATCAGGAAAATTCTCCTGATGTCATTACTGGTACGTTATAGATTTTCCATGTTCATGTTTATGCTTTTCTAGACCCAGGTACATCCTTGTCTTTTGTCACTCCATACATAGCAGGCTATTTCGGAATCAACCCTAAAATTTTAGCAGAGTCCTTTTCAGTCTCTACCCAAGTGGGTAAAACCATCATAGCTCGGCGGGTATACAGGAACTGCCCGGTTATGATATTTCAGAAATCCACGTCAGCAGATTTAGTCGAGTTAGAGATGACTAATTTTGATGTCATTCTCGGCATGGATTGGCTTCATTCCTGCTATGCCATAGTCGACTGCAGAAATAGGATAGTTCAGTTTCAGTTCCCGAATGAGACCTTCCTAGAGTGGAAGGGTAGCACTTCATCTTTCAGGGGTCATCTTGTTTCCTACCTTTGGGCAAGGAAAATGATTTCTAAGGGGTGTGTGTATCATCTCATGCATGTTAAGGATTCTAGTTCTGAATCTCCCAGTCTCAAATTAGTCCCAGTGGTTAATGAATATTCAGACGTCTTTCCCGAATATCTTCCAGGCATTCCTCCTGAAAGAGAAATAGACTTCGGCATAGACCTTATCCCAGATACTCAACCTATTTTTATTTCTCCATACAGAATGGCACAAGCAGAACTCAAGGAACTAAAAGATCAGCTGAAGGATCTCTCAGAAAAGGGATTCATCAGGCCCAGTGTATCCCCATGGGGTGCACCAGTCTTATTCAAGTCATACAGTATGGTCACTTTGAATTTCTAGTCACGTCCTTTGGTATTACCAATGCCCCTGCATCTTTATGGACTTGATGAACCGGGTGTTCAAGCAGTACTTGGACATATTCATCATAGTCTTCATAGATGATATTCTGGTCTATTCTAGCACAGAGCGTGATCATTCAGACCATCTCATAATTGTTCTTTAGACTCTCAGGGATCACCAGTTGTTCGCCAAGTTCAGTAAGTATGAAAGTTGCATCTAGTAGAGTCTTGTACATGGGTGTGTTGCGCGCCACATTTATGTATAGGAGGCTATGAGATGTTTTAGGAAAAGTTCCCTTTATTCAGTATTCATGTCGTGCTAGTAAGAAAAATTTCAAGTCAATCTCTCAGTCTAATCCGCTCTTATCTTATTTCAGAAACATACCTCCAAAGAGAAGAAATCAGCCAGCTCCTCAGCCCGAAGATCCTTTGGGCGAACATGTTTCTCACGCGGAGTTCAGGACCGCATTTACCGCTCTTGCTCATTCTGTAGCTGCCCAGAATGAATGACCAGCAGTCATTCCGGCCAACCCAGTGGCTAATTCAGCAGCCGCTAGGATTCGAGACTTCACCCGAATGAACCCTCCGTCCTTCTTTAGGTCTAATCCAGAGGAGGATCCTCAGGAATTCATTGACCAAGTCCAGAAGGTCATTGATATCATGGGAGTCACTTCTTCTTAGAGTGACGAGTTAGCCGCATACCAATTGTAGGATGTCGCTCACACTTGGTACAAGCAGTGGTTAGTAGAAAGGTTAGGGGATGCAGGTCCTATTGAGTGGGAAGAATTTGTCACGGCTTTCTTAGACAGATTCTTTCCCCAAGAGCTGAGAGAGACCAAAGTTCTTGAGTTCATCAATATCAGGCAGGGAAATATGACAGTTAGAGAGTATACATTAGATTTACTCAGCTAGCCAGATATGCCCCTCATGTGGTTGCAGACAACTGGGCTAAGATGAGCAAGTTCGTGTCAGGGGTGAATGATAGCATGGTAAATAAGTGTAGGTTTGCGATGCTGAATAGCGATATGACTTTAGCCAGGCTCATGACCCACGCTTAACAGATAGAGGAGTAGAAGGATAAAACTAGGCAGAGGCAGAACAAGAAAGCAAAAACAGGCAGTTTCAGTTTTACTTAGCCCAAATCAGAGGGAGGAAATCGTTCGCAGTTTCATCCTAAGTCAGCAGTTCCAGCCCCTTCCTCCGCTAGTGCCCCAGTGCTGAAGTTCAGGGACAGCAACAGAGACATAGCACAAGGCTCTAAATCTCAGGGCAGTGTTAGAAGTGCCCGAACAAACCCCCTTTGTCAGACTTGTGGTAAGAACCACAAGAATATTTGCAGAACCGGTAGTGATGTCTATTTTGGTTGTGGTAAGCCAGGCCACAGGATTAGGGAGTGTCCTCATCCAGGCCCTCAAGGTCAGCAGAATCATTCCACAATCCATTTCGGTCGCCCGAACAAGCAGGGTGCCACTTCCAGTGCTACCAGTGGGCAACGCCCAAATAAACTCTATGCTCTTCAGACCCGACAGGATCAGGAAAATTCTCCTGATGTCATTACTGGTATGTTATAGATTTTCCATGTTCATGTTTATGCTTTTCTAGACCCAGGTACATCCTTGTCTTTTGTCACTCCATACATAGCAGGCTATTTCAGAATCAAACCTAAAATTTTAGCAGAGTCCTTTTCAGTCTCTACCCAGTAGGTAAAACCATCATAGCTCAGAGGGTATACAGGAACTGCCCGGTTATGATATTTCAGAAATCCACGTCAGCAGATTTAGTCGAGTTAGAGATGACTAATTTTGATATCATTCTCGGCATGGATTGGCTTCATTCCTGCTATGCCATAGTCGACTGTAGAAATAGGATAGTTCAGTTTCAGTTCCCGAATGAGACCTTCCTAGAGTGGAAGGGTAGCACTTCATCTTTCAGGGGTCAGCTTGTTTCCTACCTTCGGGCAAGGAAAATGATTTCTAAGGGGTGTGTGTATCATCTCATGCATGTTAAGGATTCCAGTTCTGAATCTCCCAGTCTAAAATCAGTCCCAGTGGTTAATGAATATTCAGACATCTTTCCCGAATATCTTCCAGGCATTCCTCCTGAAAGAGAAATAGACTTCGGCATAGACCTTATCCCAGATACTCAACCTATTTTTATTTCGCCATACAGAATGTCACAAGCAAAACTCAAGGAACTAAAAGATCAGTTAAAGAATCTCTTAGAAAAGGGATTCATCAGGCCCAGTATATCCCCATGGGGTGCGCCAGTCTTATTCATGCGCAAGAAAGACGATTCTCTCAGAATGTGTATTAATTACCGTAAGCTCAACAAGGTCACAGTTAAGAATAGGTATCCGCTGCCTAGGATAGACAACTTGTTTGACCAACTTCAGGGTGCCAGTTATTTCTCTAAGATAGACCTCATATCAGGCTATCATCAGCTCAGAGTTAAAGAATGTGACATTCCGGAGACAACTTTTCATACTCTGTATGGTCACTTTGAATTTCTAGTCACGTCCTTTGGTCTTACCAATGCCCCTGCATCTTTATGGACTTGATGAACCGGGTGTTCAAGCAATACTTGGACATATTCATCATAGTTTTCATAGATGATATTCTGGTCTATTCTAGCACAGAGCGTGATCATTAAGACCATCTCATAATTGTTCTTCAGACTCTCAGGGATCACCAGTTGTTCGCCAAGTTCAGTAAGTGAAAATTTTGGCTAAGATCAGTAGCATTTCTTGGCCATATTGTTTTCGGTGATGGAATTAGAGTAGATCCTCAGAAAATCGAAGCGGTAAGAAACTGGCCTCTCCCTATATCTCAATCAGATATTAGGAGTTTCTTGGGTTTAGCTGGCTATTACCGACGGTTTTTCGAGGGATTTTCTTCTATTGCATCTCCTATGTACAGATTGACTCAGAAGAAGGTCAAGTTTTAGTGGACAGAACCTTGTGAGAAGGGTTTTCAGGAGTTGAAGACTCGACTCACCTCAGCTCCAGTTTTAGCTCTTCCCGACGGTTCCGATGGATTCATAGTATATTGTGATGCATCCAGAGTAGGTTTAGGTTGTGTCCTCATGCAGCATGGTAGAGTCATAGCCTATGTCTCTAGACAGTTAAAGCCCCATGAGAAGAATTATCCTACTCATGACCTTGAGTTAGCAGCAGTTGTCTTTGCCTTAAGGATTTGGAGGCATTATCTATACGGTGTTCATTTAGGCGTCTTCAAAGATCATAAGATCCTTCAATATGTCTTTTCCCAGAAAGATCTCAATCTTCATTAGAGAAGGTGGTTAGATCTCTTGAAGGATTATGATATGAGTGTCATTTATCATTCGGGCAAGGCCAACGTAGTGGCCGACGCACTCAGTAGACTGTCCATGGGTAGTGTTTCCTATATTGAGGATAGTAAGAAGAAATTAGCTCAGAAGATTCATCAGTTTGCCAGACTAGGCATTCTCTTAGTCGACTCTTCAGAGGGTGGTGTATGTGTGCAGAGTAGTTCAGAGTCATCTCTAGTTTCCGAGGTGAAAGAGAAGAAAGATAGGGATCCTAGCCTTGTAAAGCTAAAAGAGTCAGTTCAGAGTCAGAAAGTAGCGGTTTTCTCCCAAGGGGGAGATGGTGTTCTTTGTTTTTAGGGTCGTCTGTATGTTCTCGGTGTAGATGACTTGAGGCACCAAATTCTTGCAGAAGCGCATGATGCGCGATACTCTATTCATCCAGGGGCCACTAAGATATACCGCGACTTGCGGGAGATCTATTGGTGGAGTGGGATGAAGAGGGATGTTGCAGAGTTTATGGCTAAGTGCTCTACATGTCAGCAGGTTAAGATAGAGCATCAAAAACCTAGTGGTTCCATGCAGGAGTTCACTATTCCTACTTGGAAGTGGGAAGAAGTGAACATGGACTGCGTGATAGGTTTGCCTAGAAAACATCATCAGCATGATTCAGTTTGGGTCATTGTAGATAGAATGACCAAGTCAGCTCATTTCCTTCCAGTTCGTACCTCTTACTCAGCCGAGGATTATGCCAAACTCTATATCAGGGAGTTTCTCATATTACACAGTATTCCACTATCTATCATCTCATATAGAGGTACCCAGTTTACCTCTCACTTCTAAAAAGCATTCCAAAAGGGTCTTGGTACCCAAGTTCATCTCAGTACAGCGTTTCATCCTCAGACAGATGGTCAAGCAGAAAGGACCATTCAGACTCTAGAAGATATTCTAAGGGCGTGTGCAATTGATTTCAAGAGAAGATGGGATGACCACTTGCCTTTGATTGAGTTTGCATACAGCAACAGCTATCACTCTATTATTCAGATGGCTCCATTCGAAGCTCTCTATGGTAGGAGATGTAGGTCTCTGATCGGTTGGTTCAAAGTTAGTGAGACCACAGTCATAGGGCCTGACTTAGTATTCGATGCCTTAGATAAAGTTCAGTTGATCAGAGAAAGACTCCAGGCTGCTCAGAGCCGACAGAAGTCTTATGCGGATGTTCGTAGAAAGGATCTCGAATTCAAGGTCGATGACTATGTCTATCTCAAGATATCTACCATGAAGGGAGTGAAGAGATTCTGTAAGAAGGGAAAGATCAGTCCCCTATGTGTCGATCCCTTCAGGATTCTCAGTCGCTTCGGCAAGGTAGCCTATGAGCTCGAATTGCCTTCAGATCTAGCCTCAGTTCATCCAGTCTTCCATGTCTCTTTGCTCAAGAAGTGCATATGTGACCCATCAGTTATAGTCCTTATTCAGAGCGTTGACATTCAGAATAGCCTCTCTTATGATGAGATTCTAGTCGAAATCCTCGACTATCAGACTCGTAGGCTGAGGAACAAAGAAGTCCCTTTAGTCAAAGTTTTTTGGCGGAATCAGTCCATGGAGGGAGCTACTTGGGAAGCAGAAATAGAAATGCGAACCAAGTACCCTCATCTTTTCTCCACTAATTTAGACTTAGCTCTAGGTAACCATTTTCCTTAAGCTTATTCAGTTACATGTTCAAAATTCTAGTATAAAATTGGTATCAAGTATTAGTGCATAGCTTATCATGCATTCATGAGTTCATCTTATCAGTCATGCATCAGATATGCATGTTCAGTTGGGCTATATTCAGTTTAGAATTCAATTCAGTCCTAAATCATGTGCCAGTTGAGCATGATCAGTGTATGCGTCATTTATCTTTTCTCCCCTCTCAAGCAGTCATCATTCGAGGACGAATGTTTCCAAGGAGGAGATATTGTAATACCCCGAAAAATCCAAACCAATATTAGATCCATGTACCAAGCTCATGCATAGTACATAATGGTTATTTTATAGTTTTATGAGTAGGTTATGTGTATATTAAGGCTTCAAATAACTCCCAGCTATCAGACGATTCAAAACATTCCTTACCGATTGAATTCTTAAGAAGGATATTGGTATAGTCAACTTCAAACGAGAATATCTCTCATTATACTTGGAATTTTTCAGTACATGACCTATCAACAGATATATAATTTAATTATCTTTCCAACTATACCAATTTTCCCTAAATCCGACATCGGAGCAAAGAGTTATTCCTATTTTACTCCAGCATGTAAGGATGGAAACTGTGTGACGACATTTGTGGTAGCTTACCACATTTGTGACGCCCTACCACGAAGGTCGTCAGCCTTAGGTAGAAACCAGCTCCTAAGTGACGACATTCGTAGTAGCTTACCATATTTGTGATGCCCTATCACGAAGGTCATCAGCCTTAGGCAGAATCCAGCTCCTGTGTGACGACATTCGTGGTAGCATACCACATTTGTGATGCCATACCACTAAGGTCGTCGTCCTTAGGCAGAAACTAGCTCCTAAGTGACGACATTCATGGTAGCTTACCATATTTGTGACGCCCTACCATGAAGGTCGTCAGACTTAGGCAGAAACCATCAATTCCAGCTCCTGTGTGACGACATCTTTGACGGCTTGTCACATTTTTGACGCCTTGTCACAAATGTCGTCAGCTATGATTTTCAGCAATTGGGAATTTATTTCATAAGGGTATTTTGGTCTTTTCCTTCACCTTCCACGACTTATAACCCTAAAGCGGCGTAATTTTTCCCATTTTTCTTCAGTTAAGCATCTTAAAAGCCCTCTCTTACACTCTCAACCACAAGATTAGGGTTTTCTCTCAAGATCATCTCCTCAAGAGCAATCCTAAGGAATTCTTCAAGAACCTTCAGAAACATTAGATCTCTTTCAAGATTCAATCACTAATGTATGCGTAATGTTCATCTATGGATCTAATCCGTTCATAGAGCTCAAGAACCATGTTTTAAATATTATTTTGTAAACTTTTTGTGGTGATATGAGTATGTACATGTTGACGATTGTTGTTTAAGTTTCAATGTGATGTCTAAAGGTGTTTTCATGGAATATATATGTTTGTTATTTGAAAACCATGAACTTAAGGTGGTTTAATATGGTGCAAGTATGAAACCAACCTATGCCTTAAAGAATGCATGCAAGGTGTTTGATAAAATGCTTAGTATGCTAGAAATTCATGTTTGTATGGTTCTATGATGTCTAAATGACAAGTCCATGTTAGATATATACTTCAATATGAATTCCATGTTTTCATGTGTTTCTATTGTGGTAGTATGAAGCATGTAAGATAATGGAGATATACAATATGTACACGAAATATATCCATGCATTCCCTACAATATTTAAGATGTTGAATAACTATATGAAAAATGATACCCCCTACTTATGATATAATGAATTGTAGACTCAAATCTTATGATCAAGTCATGTCATGTGTGTCAGTTTCCTTCTATCGAGTCCTGGGGGTATTCGTACCCGAAAAACATAGTTGTGTGCCTAGAGCCATGTTATATTGTCACGATAATCTCATTCAAGCTATAATCTATAGAACTCAGTCAGTCATGTGACTCAGGAAACCTCAGAAATCTCATGATCTCATTTAACTCTCAGATAATAGTACTATTTCGTCAGTCAACGGAAGTCAGTTAATCTATCCATGTACAGACAGTTGAATCATGTTTAGTCTCTTCATATGGGAGTAGAAGTTATCACCGAGTGAACCCAATGATGGGGACTCACCTACCAGTTTTAGGGTGTGATTCTTAGCAGTCATCCTTATGTTCCAGAACTACGTAGCCAGCGTAGGTTGAGACATCTTATCCAGTTAGATTAGGGTTGATGAGGTGGCTTAACCTGTTAGTTTAGGGTTCCACCATTCTCACTTTAAGTACCTGCCAGATAAGGGTCACTCACAACTATCCTTACCAGTGGCGCGGTATTGACACCCCTCCAGTCGGGGCAGAGATTGGACCCTAGCTTAGCCGTAATGGTATACATGGGGCATGTCGGTTAAAAAACTACCTCCCACATTTTCAGTATCACTCTCAGTAAAGAACTCAGACAATTCTTTAGATATCAATATACTAGGACTGTTAGATACGATCAAATTCAGTTATAGCACGGAACTCAGAGAGTTCAACCAGATTCAGGGATGTTAGATACAGTCATCCATGTTTTCAGAACTACGGTTCTAGCCATTTAGCCATTACGTACTTACAATCTTAGTTACTATGTATGTATGTTTGCACTCTTACGTTCACATCAGTTAGTCAGTTAGCATTGTTCATGCATGCAAACCCTATTTATATTTAGCCTACCTCACTCGTATACTTAGTACATCCCCTCGTATTAACGCATTTGTGCTAAGGTGCTTTCTTTTCATGTTACACCATAGGTTCAAAGACACGACCTCCAGATCGGTAGTAGCCGTAGCATTTCCAGTCGTAGAGATTCAGTGAGTCCTCTTCATTCGAGGACAATATGATTGGATTTATTCATTATTATTTTAGCCAGTTATCAGTTTACGGAGTTAATTGGAGACATGTTCCTTCAACTCCTTATTTCAGACAGTACTTAGAGGCTTTCGGATTTAAGCTCAGATTTAGCTTTCAGATTCAGTTTTTCAGTTGTTTTGGGTATTTTTTGCCCATATGGATGTTATATTATTTCAGTCGAACCTTATGGCCTATTGTGCATGTTTTCCGCATTATTATGTCATGAATTGTAGTATACAGGTACAGATATCAGTCATGGGTTAGCTTGTGGTCCCTCGGGGTCATAAGCACCGTGTAGCATTCCAATTCAGAAAATCGAAGCGTTACATTATCTGTCAGCCATATTGTCCAGGCCACATAGTTCAATTCGAGTCCACTCTTTTTTTCTTAATTTAGTCTATATAAGACTTAGAAATAATAGTGAAAGGCAGATCAAAAAACTTTTAGAACCTCTAAGAAATATTTCCTCTCTCCTATGTATAAACCAATCCTCCTGTCCAACCACCTTCTCCTGATGTAAATCAAAGCTTGTAAAACATAAAGTTTGTGGAAGAATAAAGTTTTCAGTTTTTCAAAGTCCTTAAGGGGTTTCAGAAAGGAAAACCTCTATTCCAGTTACTTCATGTAAGTTCTTATTTATTCTATACTTCCCCATCAAAAAATATGTTTTTTATGTTTTAAAATTTTTGAATATGTTTGCTATACGTCATGTAAATTAAACTATGTTTGTTTCAATTCAGTACCCTTAGTATATGGTTAACCTCTTAATTTCTTAATAATAACGATGGATTAACCTGTAAATTTCTAGGATTTCTGGCCTTGATAAGTCCGCTATGTCTGCAGAATAGACGAAGGACAGGTGTTAGTTGCCAGATGAAGTTTTTTGGGGTGTGGTTGAAGAAGTAATTTTTTAAGAACATAGGTTAAGAGGAAGAGATGATTCGGGTAAAAAAAAATTATGAAAAATATAGAATATAAGAACTATAGACATGAAGAAACAACGAGAAAGAGGGAGTACTGAGTAGGATTTTTTTACAATATATTGATTTAAACAAGAAAAATTTGTCATTTATTGGAATAATTTAATCTGCCTATATTATTGGTATCAGAGCTTGAAAGTTTTTTGGGAACTCTAGCTAATAAGTAGACCATTACTAAATACTCGCATATAAATAGAAACTAAGAAAAATATTTAGAATATAAGAGAAGATAAATAATAAACTAGATTATTTAATCACTAGAATAGGACAATTAGAATATAAACTAAGTATATGAAAAGACATCGAGGTTTCCAAGATATAAGGTGTAGTTATTTCAGATACTGAAATAGATAAAGTTGTTAAAATAACATCAAGAAATTTAAAAGAATCACTAATTAGAGAACAGACAAGGTTGATAAAAAATATAAAAGAAGTAGAACTAGAGATTGCATATTCTAATAGTAGATTAGGGTATTTTAACAAAGCTAGTAAACACCTAATTAGTTATTATCATCTAGCATAACAAAATAGCTTCATTTAGACACCTTGAATATTTAGATCTTAGATTTCAACCTGAAAAGAAATACAGAGTGTTAAAAGATAATACGACTATAAGGTGTAATTTCAGCCAAGGAGAACACATTTTACATTCAGAAGATAAACAATTCAATACCATAATAGATTTAATAATAAATTTAAGCAAAAAAAATCAGAAAATAGATAATAATATAATAAGAATTTTTGAAGAAGTAGAAGTTACTCAAAATAAACAGAAAAATACTAGAAAATTTAGATTATTTAAAATCTCAAGAGTTAGAAATAGACAGGAAAATTCAGTAGTTAAATCAAAAATTCAATCTAGAAAAGATACCTACAAAAATAGAAATAGAAAAATTAATAAAAACTATAGCAGAAAAAACAAAAGAATTAGAAATTAAAACTACTCAACTAGTAACAAAAATTGTAGAGCAAGTAAAGTTAATAAATAAAGAAATAAGAGAGTTAAAAATAACAATATAAAGATTAGAAGAAATATCACTTTCATGAGTGAAGAAGATATAAATTATAGTAAGGCACTATAAAAATCAAAAAGCTATCATAGCGAACCAGAAGGATTATCTAAGCATATACCTTCAAGTATAACAGATAAAACTTTATTAAAACAAAACAATATTATAATAGAGTTATTATTAGACTTACATAAAAAGATAGATATTTTAATAAAGGGTAAAGAAGCTCAAAAAGTAGTTCAGCAAGAACTAGAATTACCAGAATTGCATAAAAATATAGATATCTTAATTTAAAGTAAGGAGGTTTCAGAACCCAAAAATACTGAAATAGACGAACTTATTAACCAACTAAAAAGAACTAAACTAACCTCGAGACAAGATAAAAGAAATATAATTAGAAAACCACAAAAATGAACTTTCTATCAAATAGACGGAGAACCATCAAAAACAACGAAAGACAAAGAATAATTTTTTCTGAGAATAGAATAGGACATAATACTATAGTATCTAGAATATTTAGAAGACAACCAACTACAGAACACAATCAAGAACTAAATGAAATAATAGATGTAGATAAAGACATACAAATTTTTCAACAACATCAGTTAAAATTATTAAATCCTAAAAGATTATATAATGCTGGATATTTTTCGACAGATAATCAATTATATAGACATTATAGAGAAGAACAGATATCAGCTATAGGAGAAATGATGACAGATGGTCAAACATTAAAAATGGGAAAAATGGGGTTAACAATTATAGGAATTAAAGGATTAACTAGAAAGAATCTAGAATCTAAAGTATTAATAACAATATATGATGACAGATGGTCAAACATTAAAAAATCG
This sequence comes from Capsicum pubescens, assembly GCA_030864215.1. NCBI lineage: Eukaryota > Viridiplantae > Streptophyta > Magnoliopsida > Solanales > Solanaceae > Capsicum > Capsicum pubescens. The sequence continues at coordinate 57,635,303 of CM061544.1, forward strand.
ATAATAGGATTAACTAAAGTAGATATGACAAATAATGGAGGAATATTCTATATAAGCCCAGACTTCTTAATGAACTTAAAAGAATTTGGAAAGAATATTAAAATAGGAATTCAAACTAAAGGATATGAAGAAATGAGTAGTGGTAATAATTTATTAATGTGTGTAGGATTTATAGGAAAATTAACTTTAAGCAGTAATACTAAATTTAAACTAAAAGTAAATGATGTAGTTGAAATAATGGGAAATAAAGGCATAAGGTTGATAAAACCAATAAAAGTAGATCCAGAAGCATATGCAGGTTTAGAATGAAATTTAAACAAATTTAATAAACCGAAAATCCTTACACCAGAATCCCATTTACTATACACTACAAGTAAAGGAGAAACTTCAATTAAATTTACAGATTATGATTATACAACTAGAAGAGATTTAGACGACGTTGAAACAGAAAGTACTATAGAAACAGAACAAGAATTTATGAATACAGAAATTCTACTAGAAGGCTACGAAGTAGATATAGTAATAGAAAAAGCTCAAAAGTTAGCAGAAGAATATAAACATATAACCTTTAAATGTAAAGGATGTCAGAAAAATAAAATGGAAATAAAAGAATGTATAGAACATTTCAAAAACTTCTTAGAAAGAAGTGATAACCTAGGATATAGAAATAACGAAGAATTAATCTCTGAAAAGAAAGATGAAGATACAAAATCCATACTAAGTTCCATAATGAGTTATAAAGAATTAGCAGAATTAGAAGCAACTAGTTCAACAAGTACTAGCCCTTTCCAACAGCCAAACCCGAATCCTCAACCAATAGATTATAGTACAGGTAATGTACCTAGGAGGCTAGCAGTTAGGATAAATCTAGATACAGAACTTAGAGGAGATAATATAAGACCAGCAGGAAAGAGAATGCTAATAGAAGAACCAATTAAACTACAAGGAGGTTGTAAAGGTAAAATATTGAATATAGCAGCACATGACCCACAAATGTGGGATACAGTAATAGATTTATGAAAAGGAATAGTAGCAGCAGATTATTTAAGACATTATACAGAAACTGATACAGAAACAATGTACAAATAGTTAGAAACTTTTTTAGGAGAATCAACAAAAGCTACGTGGGAAAGTTTTAAAACTAATTGCCCATATAACTTTCAGGTTCTGTTAAGTATGGGTCCAAATCCCTATAACTTCACAAATAAAATGCATATGTTATTAACTAGAAAAGATCCAAATAGTGGATTATTAGCATTACAAAAAGAAGCTTTAATAAAACTAGAACAACTTAGCATCTCACATTGGGTATATATAAAGAAATTTTTACAAGACTATTTCTATTACTGCACGGTCAGCGGAAATACTTTTAATAAAGAACTAGGTAAAAAACTATTTAATAAGCTACCAGGAGCCTTAGGAAGAGAAATAAAAGAATTATGGTATAAAAGAGACGGTGTAGTAGCTAGCCCAAACGTAAAATGGACCATAGGACATAGAACTCAACATATAATGGATATACTAACAAAAAAATGTACGAATATACAAATACAAAAATAACTAAAAAGAAATGAAATGAATTTCTGTAAATCTGTTATATACACAACTCAAAATTATGATAATCAGAAAAAACCTAAAAGATATAAGAAAAAATATAAACAAAAATCATTTAGTCATAAACAATACTTCCTAAGAAAATCAAAAGCTAAAAAACCATGTCTAAATAGAGATAGACATGTTAGAAAATATAGAAATGATAGAAACTATAAAAACAAATTAGAATGTTATACTTGTGGAAGCATAGATCATTTAGACAATGTATGTCCTAAAAGAAATAATAATAGAACTAGAAATTCTCAACTAATAGAAAATTTTCAAGAAACATTACTAAATGTAGACGAATACATGTCAGATACAGAAAGTGTATATTCAATAGTAAGTTTTGATATAGAGGATATTTCTAAAACTATCTCTTCAGATTCAGAAGAGGATAATTTAGTAAATGAGTTAGGACAAGAAATAGATGATCTAGATTTAAATAACCTAGTAATTAATAATGTAATGAATGTCACTCAAGAATGTGTACATAAATTTCAAAAACATAAAGGTCTAGACAGTAATAGATGTCGTATATGTAGTTGGTACCCAAGCAAAGAAAACAAAGATAAGTGTAGAAAATGTTATTTAGAAGCCTGTGTAAATTGTATAGAAAACACTCTAAAGATAAAAGTAGAATCAGTAACAAATAGAGAACAGAATTATACAAATAATCAAATTCTAAATTTAAGAGTAGCAACTCTAGAAGCCAGAGTAAATAATCTAGAACAAAGGTAACTACCTTCGAAAAAGGAAAAGCCAAAATAACTAGAGAAGAAATAAATACACAAGAAAATGTACATTTAGAAAAATTAGAAGCAAAACTTATGAACATAAAAGATAATGGCACTAGCCTAATATGTAATGAAGATAAAGAATTTTCTACCATTAAAGTATTAGTGAAAATTAGAATCCAAGATATAGAGCTAGAAACTCTAGCACTAGTAGACCCCGGATGTACCAGCTGTATAATTAATAAAGAAATAGCACCAGAACATTTACTAAAATATTTGATAAACCCATAGCAGCTACACAAATGGACAGATCGCAGAATATCTATAATTATTACATAGAAAAGGCACAAATAAGTTTCTTAAACACATGTAATGAATAGTACAAGCCAACTTACAATGTTAACATAATATTAGCGAGAGATTTAAACATAGGTTCAGACATTGTAATAGGATTACGTTTTTGCATACAAAATAGAAGAGGATGGAATGATACTATTTAAAAATCTAACCTATACTCCTGTACAAACAGTAACATTACCAACAGTATATAGAACACTAAGAACACACAAAAACGAAATAGCTTCTAAACCATGTTGTGAAGGATACTCAAATAATGACAAATGTCAAAATCAATGCCATGGTAACCTATTAAAAGAAAATAAAACGCTAAAGGAAAACATAGAAAAATTAAAAAATTACACACTAATTAATGCAATAGGATTAGAATATATAGAATAAATAGAACAAGATTATACATTAATAAATGTTGAAACTCAATTTTATAATTTTCAAAAAGGTATAAATAAAATAGGCATGATAAATAGTCCTAAAGATTTAGATAAAGTAATAAATATCCTAGATGAAATAGAAATAACAGGAGAAAAACCCTTAGCACATTTGAATTCTAACGAAATAATGTGTAAATTACAAATAATCAACCCAGAATACACCATAAAGACAGCATCTATAGAAGCTAACAATGAAGATATAGAAGAATTTGAGAAACAAATCAAAGAATTGTTAGAATTAGAAGTAATTCAAAGATCAACATCTAGACACAGATCAACAACATTCATGGTAAGAAACCATAGTGAGAAAATAAGGGGAAAAGCTCGTATGGTAATAAACTATAAAAGATTTATTGACAACACCAAAACAGACGCATATAAGTTACCTGATAAAAGTGAGTTAATTAATAAAATACAAGGTAAAGAGATATATAGTAAATTTGACTGTAAATCAGGATTTTGGCAGGTAAAAATGCACCCAGACAACATAGAATGGACAACATTCACATGTCCAGATGGTCATTTTGAGTGGCCTATTATGCCGTTCGGACTAAAAACAACACCACTTATTTTTCCAAGAAAAATGGATGATATTTTTAGAGATTATAAAATTTTTGTATTAGTATATGTAGATGATATTTTAGTATTTAGCAAAGATATGCAACAACATTTAGGACATTTACAAACGGTATTTAGACTATTTGTTAAACACGGAATAATAATTAGCAAAAAGAAAATGGAATTATGTAAAAAACATATTAATTTTTTAGGAATCACCCTAGGAAATGGGAAGATAAAACTTCAACCTCATATAGACAAAAAAGTATTAGAAATGCTAGACAAATTAGAAAATACTAAAGACCTACAAAAAAAATTTAGGATTATTAAATTACGCAAGAAACTTTATTCAAGACTTAGGAAAGATAGTAGGACCTTTATATGCTAAAACAGGCAGTAAAGGGCAGAGACATTTTAATCTAGAAGACATTAAATTAGTACAACAGATTAAAGAAAAGGTTAAAAACATCCCAGATTTAAAAATTCCACTAGAATCCGATTATTTAATCATCCAGACTGATGGAAGTAAATTAGGATGGGGGAGCAGTGTTAAAAGCTAAACCTAACAAATATAGTGATTAAAATGAAGAAAAAATTTGTGCATATCAAAGTGGACAATATAAAGAAAAAGGAAATATGCCTAGTATAGATTTAGAAGTATTAGCTATAGTATATGGTTTAAATAGTTTTAAATTATATATTTTAAATAAAGAAGAAGTTTTTGTAAGGACAGATTGTGAGGCGATAGTTAAATTTAGCCAAAAAATAAATGATAAAGCTAGTAGTAGAAGAAGATGATTAAATTTTATGGATACTATATCGGTATAAAAGAACATTGTTTTCGAATATATTAAAGGTAAAGAAAATGAATTAGCATACCAGTTAAGTAGGTAATAATTAAAAACAAAATCGGTTAACCAATACTAATGTTTGTTTCAGCATGCGACCAACTAGTCAACATACAACAGATAAGGGAAAGGGAGTAGCATCTTCCTCATCTCAAGAAATTTATTATCAGACAATGCTAGAAAATGTTAGATTTACACCCCAGAATTCTATAGGACTTCAAAATTCCATAGAACCAATGGAAAGAATAGACTTTGGACCTTTTAATTTAATTTCTTTTCCACCCAGTAATTATTCGTTCAAACTTAGACCAGAACATGTTTTAGACAGATCCCGAAAATGTTTGGTAGATAATCTTTGGATAGCACACCATAAGCCAGACCACAAATATATTTTAGCCTCTATAAATGCTTTATGTTAATATATATCAGACAAAACTAAGCCTAGATTTAAATATTATGTAATTATACATAGTCAAACAAATGGAATTTTTCAGACTTGGTTAGAAGTAATGTACTCTATAAACGGTGTAACAAATCCTCTTTACAAAGGTTTTAATATTTTTTTCGAAGCTTTAGACTATGCAAGAGGACACCTTGGACCAAATTTTTATTTATCACTGATAACGCCCAAACTACAGCTCTCGTAAGAGTGTAAGCGGTCGTTGTCAAATATAGAACCCAACTGGGTTGGGTGTCGAATCCCACAGGGAATACTTGGTCACTAAGTATGCAACGATTAGTAGACTGTTGATCGGAAATTCTACGAAAAAGGGGGGATTTAATTGTAGCGTGAATTAAGAGTATCAAAGTAACAAAGAAAAACGGAATGTTTAGTAGGTTTTAATCAATGAGAATTGTAAGTTAGGGTTATGTCCACCTTATGAGTTTTACGTATCTATTGTCTATGAGTTATGCGGAATTCAGACATGCATGCGCTTATAGAGATTCGTATTCTATGGTAAATCCTAGTGTCTTTCGACCATCAAGGATTATATCACTTTAACTCTTTCGAGCTTAAAGCGTATACTAATGGTACGAATTCTCCAAGAGGTTAATCCAGTTACGGCACTAACTTTTAAACAGGGGTTGGTAGCCCTATTTCCTTGTCATTCTCTCTTTTCCAGACATGTAACTTTTCTTTCGATCAAGTTAATGCTATACTGGCGTATTCTATATGTTTGCAACCACAAGAATTCAATTAAGATGAAGAGAGTAATGATATAAGCAGCATACGTATCAAGAATTCACAAACTCATAGCAACAGATAGTATCTCATAAGGCTTCCATAACCCTAACAGAGAAGTTTAGCTACTCATGAGCGCAACAGAGATTACAATAAACATCATCATCATATCAAAACTAGAATAATCTCACGTTGGAGAGGAGTGTGGCGTCACAACAAGGTTGACGTTTTTCCTCTTGGTGTTTCCCAAGAGTTAGCATTTTTCTCTGTTAACAATTGTAACGTGAATTAGGAGTGAAAGTTGAATGAAAAAGAATTGAATTAATGAATGAGTGAATAATAAAAAGCTTGCTGAAAAATTTAGCAAATAGGGTTTTTATAACATCCTTGTCCTAGTTCTACTGAAATAGGGTTTTTATCCTTGTCCTAGTCCTACTGGGTTACTGCATACTTGTCCTAATCCTACTAAGTTACTGCTGATCCCCCAAGTCTTTAGAAATGTTGTTTTTGCCCGGGACAAGTTCTCTATGCATCACTTTCAGTCCACAAGCTTCCAGAAGCTGCCTTCCTTCTTTCGTGAAGTTTCCTTTGGCGTCCAACAGTCCATTAAATGCTGAAATCTTCATCATAAATACCTGAAATCTTGCTAATCACGTTGGTTAGCTCACTTACAGGAAAATGGACTAAAAGTGCAGGAATTATATATTTTGTCCTCAAAACTTAGCTAAAATATGGGTACATTAAGGTTCTTTAGGCGTGTAAATACGCCTATCATCAATCACCATCCCTCAGAAAAAATCCAAAACAGACACCCCAATACAATATCTAAAGGGATTCAGGAAAAATAATTTTTTGTGACCATTGCACCTCAATGACCGACGCCTTCAAAGGATTAAATCTTCAGAAGGAGGCTCTTATTGTGGAAAATTCTAGACTCATGGAGCAAATACAGACTCTATAAGACAAGCTTAGTAAATATCAGACAAGAACGACTCATGCAAGTACTCAGGCACAAAGTTCTCCATCTCCACAAAAAATAGATGAGAAGGGTGTGCATTCCCCTTTGAATGCTCAGAAATTCACTATACCGAATGTTGGTACAGCTAGTCCGGTTCAAATGGTAACCGGTAAAGACAAATCAAATTCATTTATGGCTGTCACTTTGCCAAAAAGTGAAGATGAAGTAGGACCTTCATCAAAACCACCTAGAACTAGTACCTTAAAAAAGACAATAATGGCGAAAAAAAAAAATAAACAAATTGAGATTATCGTAAAACAGACATTAGAGAAATTCTTTAGTAGCCAAGAACAAGATAAGATTATGGATAGTAAAGACAAACCATGTACAAGAACAAATAGGGTAGTTCCAAAAATAAACAATACAACAGACATTAATGTTCCAAGATCGTCAAACGAAGAAGATGATAGATTTGAAGATAGTCTTCTCCAAGATGCTCAGGATCCCTATGAAGATGATGACTCTGGAATGAGCTTCGACACCATAGCCCTGCACAACTTAGATACAATGACAGAAAGAAGACAAGTGGAAAAGAAGATAGATACGTGGAATAATAAGATACAAGTATTATGATAAAAGTGCCAGGTGGGTATGCCCACTTCGAGTCTTGTAATTAGTCAAGTCTGTGTCAGAGTGATTCCTTTATCATTACTTTCCCAAAGAAAAGAAAAACTGTTGAAGCACACGTTTTGAAAAGAGGAATAATAATGCATGTGATGATGGGGCCCAATGTGTACCCGACCTGCATTATTAAAGAATCTTATCCTTATCTGTTGGCCATATTGTCCAGGCCACGTAGTTCAATTCGAGTCCACTCCTTTTTTCTTAATTTAGTCTATATAAGACTTAGAAATAATAGCGAAAGGCAGATCGAAAAACTCTCAGAACCTCTAAGAAATATTTCCTCTCTCTTATGTATAAAATAATCCTCCTGTCCAACCACCTTCTCCTGATGTAAATCAAAGCTTGTAATATATAAAGTTTGTGGAAGAATAAAGTTTTCAGTTTTTCAAAGTCCTTAAGGAGTTCCCGAAAGGGAAATCTCTATTCCAGTTACTTCATGTAAGTTTTTATTTATTCTATACTTCCCCATCAAAAAATATGTTTTTTATATTTTAAAATTTTTGAATATGTTTGTTGTACATCATGTAAATTAAACTATGTTTGTTTAAATTCAGTACCCTTAGTATATGGTTAACCTCTTAATTTTTTAATAATAACGATGGATTAACCTGTAAATTCCTAGGATTTCTGGCCTTGATAAGTCCGCTATGTCTGCAGAATAGACGAAGAACAAGTGTTAGTTGCCAGATGAAGTTTTTCGAGATGTGGTTAAAGAAGTAATTTGTTAAGAACATAGGTTAAGAGGAAGAGATGAACCGGGTAAAAAAAAAATTTGGGGGAAAATATAGAATATAAGAACTATAGACATGAAGAAACAACGGGAAAAAGGGAGTACTGAGTAGGATTTTTTACAATATATTGATTTAAACAAGAAAAATTTGTCATTTATTGAAATAATTTAATCTGCCTATATTATTGATGTTGACAGTGGGATAATATATTATTGGTGTTAAGAATATAATTTAGTTCTTATATTCTATATTTTTAGTAGACACACACACACACACACACACACACACACACACATATATATATATATATATATATATATATATATATATATATATATATATGAACACAAAGAGTATGTTCATTAGTCCATCCAAGTTGATTCTACTTTCGAATGAGTTTTTGCAAAGGATTTCTCTTCTTTGCAAGATCCGGAATAAATTCTCCTGCATAATTCAAACATCCAAGAAATTTTTGTATTTCTTATTTTGTTGTTAGCTTATCAGGAAATTCTGTTATTTTCTTTGAAATATGAGATTGTAATTCTATTCCATTCTTTGAAATTATCATTCCTAAGAATTCTATTTTTTTTTTGCTTATCTCCGCTTTCTTTTGGCTTAAAAAAATTCCATTTTTAACACAAATATTTGAAAATTCTTTCAAATGTGTTAAGTGTTCTTGGTAGTTTTCTGAACAGACTAAAATATCATCTATGTAGATTATTAGAAAATTCTTTTCAGAGAATATTCTATCCATTTTTCTTTGAAAAATTTGCATAGCAAACAAGCTAAAAATAAAAATAGGACTATAAGCAAACGGTGAACAAAGACAAGTAACAAATCAGATTATAAACCTAAGCGTAGAAACTCTAGAAACTAGAATAAATGATCTAGAACAAAGAATAATTACATTACAAAAAGGAAAAATCATAATAAATGAAGAAATAGATACACAAAAAAGGGTACATTTGGAACAATTGGAAACAGAACTTATGAATGTAGCAGAAAATAGTAGTTTAATATGTAATGAAGATAAACATTTCTCTACAATAAAGGTACTAATAAAAATCAGAATCCAAGACATTGAAACAGAAACTTTAGCTTTAGTTGACCCGGAGTGTACAAGTTGCTTAATAAATAAAAGAATAGTACCACAACACACACTAAAAACTTTTTAAAAACCAATAACTGCAATGCAAATGGACAGATCACATAATGTTTATAACCATTACATAGAAAAAGCACAAATAAGTTTTTTAAATACATGTAATGAATTTTACAAGCCTACTTATAATGTTCATAAAATACTAGCTAGAGATTTAAATATAAACACAGATTTTGTAATTGGATTACATTTCTGTATACAAAATAGAGGAGGATGTCTCTGTAACGCCCCAAAAATGGATCCCGAGATGTCACACGGTGCTTAGGGTCATAAGTGACCCCAAACTAACCCTTTTACTGGCATAACTCATAAGCAACTGAATAAAAAGTATAAATTTGTACAAATTAGCGAAAAACAACTCTTTTTTTAATCTGATCAATACAAAACTGAATTTACAAGATTACAACTTTGCTTTACAAATCAAAACTGAAACTGAATACATCAACTTCTACTGACTGTCTATGAAGCCTCTACTAGTACTGACTATGGGTAGCCGGGTCATGACTCTCAACTATCCTAACTCAATACGACTGAATAAAGAAAATACAATACTTCTTGAACTGTATAACTAACTCAAGCCCTTGAATCAAAAGGACTCATCACCTGCTGACTGGAAGCTTCAAACTGACTGAATATGGTATGTGTGCTACAACTTGTACCTACATTATGAGACAATGTAGCACACAAACATGTATGTGGATCAGTATTTGGTAATGTACTGAGTATATGGGGGTGTATGCAATTAAATAATCAATATCATAAATCCTTATAGAAAACATGCATGCTAGTATAGATGACTCACATAGCTTGAATTAAAACCATCATAACCATGAATAAGAAAACAGGTAATGTAAATCACGTGAGTCATTCCACTTCATTCTAAATCTGCATTCTTTCTTTGTTCTCAAACTTTTAGTATAGATAAAGTCTTAAAACAATCTTTCAGAACATACACTTAATCTCATGAAAACTAGGAACTTCTTTGAAAACTTAAAAAATTTGACACTTGAGAACCTTAGAAATTTTGGAATCATAGCTTTCAATATACATATACCTTTATCTTAGATAGAGTGGGGGACTACTTTGGGAGTTTCTTCTAACCGACATAAACCATGTGAGCTACATGGAGTCCAACGTCTTACCCACATTGGAGAGAGCTGTTCTATCCTTGCCATTGGATAGAACTTTAACTTTAGTGATCACTGTCTTAACCCACTTGGGATAAATCAGAAACCTACGGGGGCACGTAGTTCTGGGGCATGAGACCTCGAAATCAAGACCAACTCGGTGATAAATACTACTCCCTTACTTAGCTCAGAACTTAAGAAAATCAACCTTAAACCATTTCATCAATATGTGATGGGAGCCAAAATGCATCCCCTTTATCTCAAAAATCAAAGATGTGGATTTCTTTCTTAACTTAGGATCAAAACTCACTTCTTTCTTGAAATCTTGATAGACTTATCATCAAAGCTTTAAAGATCTCATAATAATGGAAATATGAACATACTTATTGAAATTCTTTAAAAGTCACCAACAAATCATTCTCAAAACTCATAATTCAACAATAAGGCTCAACTCATAACAACAAATCTTGGGAATACTTGAAAATATGAAATCAATATAGGAATGTGCAATTTATATCATGAACTCTTAATCTATATCATAATTAAACAAGATAATCATGCAATTCAAAACTTGAATAATTACATAATCTCATAAAATTGAAATATAGCAAAATAATATGAATTCATCTTGAAAATACGAAATTCTTTAAGAAAAACTAAAACTTTTGGGCACAAGAACGAAAGGGTGTTCTTATTCAAACCCCACATACCTTGAAATTGAAGCTTTGGATGAACTCTTAACTTCGGATTGCTATTCTTGAGATTAATGGGTACTTCTCATAGCCCTCGGAATGGGGAATATGAATCTTGAAAAATTATCAAAAACCTATGGTTGAATCTTGAGATATTTGGATTTTCAGGTTGAAACCCTAATGAATGTTCTAGGTGATTTTGAGAGAAAATAAACTTATTTTGATGTTTTGGGAGTTTAATCCCGTGTTATATCTGGATAGGGGTTGGAAAATACCATTTTTTCCCTTAAAAATGCGGAAACAGAACTTGAAAATTATTAGTGTGCGAGAGAGAGTGCATCGCACGCTTATCGCATGGTGCTACTGCCTTAGCCACTAAAATTGTCATAACTATTCGCTCGGGTATCGGATTTTTATGAAATTGGTATCATTCGAAAGCTAATTAAATTATATACAATTTGATAGGTCTTGAGATAAAAAATTCCATGTATATAAAGAGTTATACACGTTTGAAGTAAACCCTTGCAGAATCAAATGTCAAACTTTGGATGAATCAATTGATCTTAGCTCAACTTTGTTATAGGTCATTGCTATGAACATTTTTCACCTCTAAACTACTCCATAGACTAGGATAATGATCATGAAACTTATATTCACATGAGAATCACTTTTATTAGAGCTTAGACGCGTAGAAATGATGGTTAGAATTCTAGCACAAAAATACGGGGTATTACAGTCTCTTAACAAGAGATGGTATAATACTATTCAAAAACATTACCTATACTCCAGTACAAACCTCAAATTATCCAACAGCAGCAAGAAAACTTAAAATACACAAAAAAGACTTAAGATCACAACCATGTTGTGAAAATTGTACAAATAATGACAAATGTCAAGATAATAATTTATATGGAGAAGAATTAGAAAGAGAGGGTAATTTAAAAAAATTTAAAGATTATACTTTAATTAATACAATACAGAAGAACTTGAGTACCTAGAAAATATAGAAAAATATTATACTTTGATTAATATTGAAACCCAATTTTATAATTTTCAGAGAGGAATAAACAAAATAGGAATGATAAATAGTCCTAAAGATTTAGATAATATAGTAGCAATCCTAAACGAAATGGAAATAATTGGAGAAAAACCCTCGGTGCACTGGGACGCTAATCAAATAATGTGTAAATTAGACATTATTAACCCAAAATATACAATAAAAACAGTAGCCATAGAACCAAACAATGAAGACACTGAAGAATTTGATAAACAAATAAAAGAATTATTAAATTTAAAAGTTATTCGAAGATCGACTTCTAAACATAGATCAGCGACTTTTATGGTAAGTAACCATATGAACAAGTAAGAGGAAAGACTCGTATGGTAATAAATTACAAAGGACTAAATGACAATACTAGAACAGATGCATACAAATAACCTGATAAAAGTGAATTAATTAATAGAATACAAAGAAAAAGGATATTTAGTAAATTTGACTGTAAATCAGGATATTGGCAAATAAAGATGCTCCCAGATAGCATAGAATGGACAACATTCACTTGTCCAGGAGGACATTTTGAATGGTTAGTTATGCCTTTTGGTCTAAAAACTGCTCCACCTATTTTCCAGAGAAAAATGGATGATATTTTTGGAGAATATAAATATTTTGTATTAGTTTATGTAGACGATAATTTAGTATTTAGTCATAATCTGCAAGAACACCTAGCACACCTACAGACAGTATTTAGATTATTTGTTAAACATGGAATAATAATTAGTAAAAAGAAAATGGAGTTATGTAAAACTTATATTAATTTTTTGGTAACTTTAGGAGAAGGAAAGATAAAACTCCAACCACATATAGAGAAAAAGGTGTTAGATATGCCGGACAAATTAGATAATACAAAAGATCTACAAAAAATTTTGGGATTAGTAAACTATGCTAGAAATTTTATTCAAGACTTAGGAAAAATAGCAGGACCTTTATATGCTAAAACAGGCAGTAAAGGGCAAAAATATTTTAACATAGAAGATATTAAATTAGTACAACAAATTAAAGAAAAAGTTAAAAATATTCCAGACTTAAAAATTCCTTTAGAATCAGATTATTTAATTATTCAGACTAATGGAAGTAAACTAGGATGGGGAGCAATCCTAAAAGCCAGAACTAACAAATATAGTAATAAAAATGAAGAACAAATTTGCGCATACTAAAGTGGTCTATATAAAGACCAAGGAAATATGAGTAGCATAGATCTAGAAGTATTAGCAATAGTATATGGCTTAGATAGTTTTAAATTATATATTTTAAACAAAGAAGAAGTTTTAGTAAGAACAGACTACGAAACAATAGTTAAATTCCATCAAAAAATAAATGATAAAGCTAGCAGTAAAAGAAGATGACTTAATTTTATGGATACAATATCAGTCTATAAAAATATTGTATTTGAATATGTAAAAGGAAAAGACAATCAATTAGCAGATCAATTAAGTAGATTACAAATTAAAACTAAACAAATAAACTAATATTTGTTTCAGAATGAGACCAACTGGTCAATCTCCGGCAGACAAAGGCAAAGGAGTAGCTTCTTCTTCTCAAGACTCATATTATCATACAATGTTACGTAATATTAATTTTAGATCACAAGACTTTAGAATCAATGGAAAGAATTTATTTTGGACAATTTAACTTAATTTCTTATCCGCCTAGTAATTTATCCTTTAGAATTAGACCAGACTGTGTTTTGGACAAACCCCAGAAATGTTTAGTAAAAAATTTGTGGATAGCCCATAATAAAGGAGACCACAAACATTTTTTAGCTGCAATGGATGCTCTATGCCAATACATGTCAGACAAAAGTAGGACCAGATTTAAATATTATGTAGTCATACATGGTAAAACAAATGGAGTTTTTCAAATTTGGATAGAAGTAGTTGATTCTATAAATGGGTTAGAAACCTACTTTTTAAAGGATTTAATGATTTATCCAAAGCAACCGATTATGCAAGAGGATACCTTGGGCCTAACTATTACATATAACCAGCACTTACACAAAGCCCAAACCAAATACCCCAATACAATATTCAAAAAGACACTAGTAAAATATTTTTTTGTGACCACTGCTCTTCAATGACCGAAGCTTTTAAGAGACTCAATGCTCAGAAAGAAGCTTTTCTCATTGAAAACGCCAAACTATTGGAGCAAGTGAAGACATTGAAAGACAAAATTAATATCCCCAAAACAAATGTAAGTACTCAGACACAGAGTTCTCTATCTCCACAAAAAATGAATGAGAAGGGTGTGCATTCTCCTTTGAATGCTCAGAATCCACTGTATCGAATAGAGATACAGCTAGTCCAGTTCAAACGGTAACCGGTAAAGACAAATCAAATCCGTTAATGATTGTCACTTTGCCTAAAAGTGAAGATGAAGGTTGTTCTTCATCAAAACAAAACCCAGCTAAATCTTGTAAAAATACCTTAAGAAAGACTTTAATTTTGAAAAGAAAAAATGAAAAGATTGAGACTATAATAAAACAGACTTTAGAAAGATTTTTTAATAGCCAAGAACAAGATAAACATGTTGATAACAAAGATAACCCCAGCATCAGTTCAGACCGACTAGTCCCAGACATGGATAATGCAAAAAATACTATTCCAAGATCAAAAGAAGAAGAAGATGAATTCAATAGTAGTTTTGCATATCTCCAAGATGCACAGGACCCCAACGTGGATGATGATTCAGGCATGAGTTTTGATTCTATCACCCTGCACAACTTGGATACATAGTCATATGAAGACAATAAGACAGTAAAGCGGAAGAATAAGCTCCAAGTATTGTAAAGTTAAAGATAAGAAAGATAGATATAAAGTGTGCCATGTGGGCGTGCCCACATTAAGTCTTGTAATATATTAGAGTGCTTCTTTTATCACTACCTTCCAAAAGAAGGAAAAACTGTTGAAGCACGCGTCTGTTAAAAAGAATAATAATGCATGTGACGATGGGGCCCAATGAGTACCCGACTTGCATTATTAAGATTCCTTATCTGTTATTGTCGGCCATTTATTATAAGGCCACGTAGTGTGTTATAGTCCATTCCTTTTTCTTCACTTAGTCCTATATAAGGCTCTAGTACTAGTAGTAGAATTTAGAATTCAGAAAAACCTAAGTAAGAAAAACTCTCTCCGTCCTCCTTCATGTTAAAAACATTCCACCCAAACAAATCCTTCTTCGAAGTGTAAATAAGATTGTATAATATTAAGTGTGTTTTAATAAAGCATCCAAGTTTTTTTCGAAAAGTCCTTAGGGGTTCCCAAAAGGGAAACCTCTCTCTCAGTTACTTCATGTAAGTTCATATTTATGCTTCATTTTTCCCCACCAAAAATTTGCTTATATTTTAAATATACTTTGTGTTTATATGCATCATGTAAATTAAATTTTAACTTTGTTAATATTACCCTTAGTATATGGTTAACCTCTTAACTTCTTAATAACAACAATGGATTAACCTGTAAATTCCTAGGAGTCCTGGCCATAGTAGTCCACCGAAATCAAAAGATCAAAGGAGTAAGGTTAGTTGCCAGATAAATGATCCGGGGTGTGGTTCAATAAGAAGTTGTTAAGAATTAGGTTAAGAGAGAGAGATGAACGGGGTAAGTTAAAAAAAAGGGGAAAACATAGGCTAAAAGAGCTAAAAAAAACATGATAAAACTATCAGAGAGAGGGAGTACTGAGTAGGATTTACAACATATTTGTTTAAAACCAACCAGTCTATCTACCACTTTTTATTTAAACATTATTTTTTCCAACCGCCTCTTATAATTACGGTTAGAAAAAATAATGTTTCAATAAAAAGTGGTAGATAGACAGGTTGGTTTTAAACAAATATGATGTAAATCCTACTCAGTACTTCCTCTCTCTGATAGTTTTATCATGTTTTTTATCTCTTTTAGCCTATGTTTCCCCCCCCCTTTTTTTTAACTTACCCCGTTCATCTCTCTCTCTTAACCTAATTCTTAACAACTTTGTCTTTAATCACACCCCGGATCATTTATCTGGCAACTAACCTTCGTCCTTTGATCTTTTGATTTCGGTGGACTACTATGGCCAGGACTCCTACAAATTTACAGGTTAATCCATTGTTGTTATTAAGAAGTTAAGAGGTTAACCATATACCAAGGGTAATAATAACAAAGTTAAAATTTAATTTACATGATGCATATAAACACAAAGTATATTTAAAATATAAGCATATTTTTGGTGGGGAAAATGAATCATAAATAAGAACTTACATGAAGTAACTGAGAGAGAGGTTTCCCTTTTGGGAACCCCTAAGGACTTTTCGAAAAAAACTTGGATGCTTTATTAAAACACACTTAATATTATACAATCTTATTTACACTTCGAAGAAGGATTTGTTTGGGTGGAATGTTTTTAACATGAAGGAGGACGGAGAGAGTTTTTCTTACTTAGGTTTTTCTGAATTCTAAATTCTACTACTAGTACTAGAGCCTTATATAGGACTAAGTGAAGAAAAAGGAATGGACTATAACACACTACGTGGCCTTATAATAAATGGCCGACAATAACAGATAAGGAATCTTAATAATGCAAGTCGGGTACTCATTGGGCCCCATCGTCACATGCATTATTATTCTTTTTAACAGACGCGTGCTTCAACAGTTTTTCCTTCTTTTGGAAGGTAGTGATAAAAGAAGCACTCTAATATATTACAAGACTTAATGTGGGCACGCCCACATGGCACACTTTATATCTATCTTTCTTATCTTTAACTTTACAATACTTGGAGCTTATTCTTCCGCTTTACTGTCTTATTGTCTTCATATGACTATGTATCCAAGTTGTGCAGGGTGATAGAATCAAAACTCATGCCTGAATCATCATCCACGTTGGGGTCCTGTGCATCTTGGAGATATGCAAAACTACTATTGAATTCATCTTCTTCTTCTTTTGATCTTGGAATAGTATTTTTTGCATTATCCATGTCTGGGACTAGTCGGTCTGAACTGATGCTGGGGTTATCTTTGTTATCAACATGTTTATCTTGTTCTTGGCTATTAAAAAATCTTTCTAAAGTCTGTTTTATTATAGTCTCAATCTTTTCATTTTTTCTTTTCAAAATTAAAGTCTTTCTTAAGGTATTTTTACAAGATTTAGCTGGGTTTTGTTTTGATGAAGAACAACCTTCATCTTCACTTTTAGGAAAAGTGACAATCATTAACGGATTTGATTTGTCTTTACCGGTTACCGTTTGAACCGGACTAGCTGTATCTCTATTCGATACAGTGGATTCTGAGCATTCAAAGGAGAATGCACACCCTTCTCATTCATTTTTTGTGGAGATAGAGAACTCTGTGTCTGAGTACTTACATTTGTTTTGGGGATATTAATTTTGTCTTTCAATGTCTTCACTTGCTCCAATAGTTTGGCGTTTTCAATGAGAAAAGCTTCTTTCTGAGCATTGAGTCTCTTAAAAGCTTCGGTCATTGAAGAGCAGTGGTCACAAAAAAATATTTTACTAGTGTCTTTTTGAATATTGTATTGGGGTATTTGGTTTGGGCTTTGTGTAAGTGCTGGTTATATGTAATAGTTAGGCCCAAGGTATCCTCTTGCATAATCGGTTGCTTTGGATAAATCATTAAATCCTTTAAAAAGTAGGTTTCTAACCCATTTATAGAATCAACTACTTCTATCCAAATTTGAAAAACTCCATTTGTTTTACCATGTATGACTACATAATATTTAAATCTGGTCCTACTTTTGTCTGACATGTATTGGCATAGAGCATCCATTGCAGCTAAAAAATGTTTGTGGTCTCCTTTATTATGGGCTATCCACAAATTTTTTACTAAACATTTCTGGGGTTTGTCCAAAACACAGTCTGGTCTAATTCTAAAGGATAAATTACTAGGCGGATAAGAAATTAAGTTAAATTGTCCAAAATAAATTCTTTCCATTGATTCTAAAGTCTTGTGATCTAAAATTAATATTACGTAACATTGTATGATAATATGAGTCTTGAGAAGAAGAAGCTACTCCTTTGCCTTTGTCTGCCGGAGATTGACCAGTTGGTCTCATTCTGGAAACAAATATTAGTTTATTTGTTTAGTTTTAATTTGTAATCTACTTAATTGATCTGCTAATTGATTGTCTTTTCCTTTTACATATTCAAATACAATATTTTTATAGACTGATATTGTATCCATAAAATTAAGTCATCTTCTTTTACTGCTAGCTTTATCATTTATTTTTTGATGGAATTTAACTATTGTTTCGTAGTCTGTTCTTACTAAAACTTCTTCTTTGTTTAAAATATATAATTTAAAACTATCTAAGCCATATACTATTGCTAATACTTCTAGATCTATGCTACTCATATTTCCTTGGTCTTTATATAGACCACTTTAGTATGCGCAAATTTGTTCTTCATTTTTATTACTATATTTGTTAGTTCTGGCTTTTAGGATTGCTCCCCATCCTAGTTTACTTCCATTAGTCTGAATAATTAAATAATCTGATTCTAAAGGAATTTTTAAGTCTGGAATATTTTTAACTTTTTCTTTAATTTGTTGTACTAATTTAATATCTTCTATGTTAAAATATTTTTGCCCTTTACTGCCTGTTTTAGCATATAAAGGTCCTGCTATTTTTCCTAAGTCTTGAATAAAATTTCTAGCATAGTTTACTAATCCCAAAATTTTTTGTAGATCTTTTGTATTATCTAATTTGTCCGGCATATCTAACACCTTTTTCTCTATATGTGGTTGGAGTTTTATCTTTCCTTCTCCTAAAGTTACCAAAAAATTAATATAAGTTTTACATAACTCCATTTTCTTTTTACTAATTATTATTCCATGTTTAACAAATAATCTAAATACTGTCTGTAGGTGTGCTAGGTGTTCTTGCAGATTATGACTAAATACTAAATTATCGTCTACATAAACTAATACAAAATATTTATATTCTCCAAAAATATCATCCATTTTTCTCTGGAAAATAGGTGGAGCAGTTTTTAGACCAAAAGGCATAACTAACCATTCAAAATGTCCTCCTGGACAAGTGAATGTTGTCCATTCTATGCTATCTGGGAGCATCTTTATTTGCCAATATCCTGATTTACAGTCAAATTTACTAAATATCCTTTTTCTTTGTATTCTATTAATTAATTCACTTTTATCAGGTTATTTGTATGCATCTGTTCTAGTATTGTCATTTAGTCCTTTGTAATTTATTACCATACGAGTCTTTCCTCTTACTTGTTCATATGGTTACTTACCATAAAAGTCGCTGATCTATGTTTAGAAGTCGATCTTCGAATAACTTTTAAATTTAATAATTCTTTTATTTGTTTATCAAATTCTTCAGTGTCTTCATTGTTTGGTTCTATGGCTACTGTTTTTATTGTATATTTTGGGTTAATAATGTCTAATTTACACATTATTTGATTAGCGTCCCAGTGCACCGAGGGTTTTTCTCCAATTATTTCCATTTCGTTTAGGATTGCTACTATATTATCTAAATCTTTAGGACTATTTATCATTCCTATTTTGTTTATTCCTCTCTGAAAATTATAAAATTGGGTTTCAATATTAATCAAAGTATAATATTTTTCTATATTTTCTAGGTACTCAAGTTCTTCTGTATTGTATTAATTAAAGTATAATCTTTAAATTTTTTTAAATTACCCTCTCTTTCTAATTCTTCTCCATATAAATTATTATCTTGACATTTGTCATTATTTGTACAATTTTCACAACATGGTTGTGATCTTAAGTCTTTTTTGTGTATTTTAAGTTTTCTTGCTGCTGTTGGATAATTTGAGGTTTGTACTGGAGTATAGGTAATGTTTTTGAATAGTATTATACCATCTCTTGTTAAGAGACTGTAATACCCCGTATTTTTGTGCTAGAATTCTAACCATCATTTCTACGCGTCTAAGCTCTAATAAAAGTGATTCTCATGTGAATATAAGTTTCATGATCATTATCCTAGTCTATGGAGTAGTTTAGAGGTGAAAAATGTTCATAGCAATGACCTATAACAAAGTTGAGCTAAGATCAATTGATTCATCCAAAGTTTGACATTTGATTCTGCAAGGGTCTACTTCAAACGTGTATAACTCTTTATATACATGGAATTTTTTATCTCAAGACCTATCAAATTGTATATAATTTAATTAGCTTTCGAATGATACCAATTTCATAAAAATCCGATACCCGAGCGAATAGTTATGACAATTTTAGTGGCTAAGGCAGTAGCACCATGCGATAAGCGTGCGATGCACTCTCTCTCGCACACTAATAATTTTCAAGTTCTGTTTCCGCATTTTTAAGGGAAAAAATGGTATTTTCCAACCCCTATCCAGATATAACACGGGATTAAACTCCCAAAACATCAAAATAAGTTTATTTTCTCTCAAAATCACCTAGAACATTCATTAGGGTTTCAACCTGAAAATCCAAATATCTCAAGATTCAACCATAGGTTTTTGATAATTTTTCAAGATTCATATTCCCCATTCCGAGGGCTATGAGAAGTACCCATTAATCTCAAGAATAGCAATCCGAAGTTAAGAGTTCATCCAAAGTAGGTTTCTAACCCCATTTATAGAATCAACTACTTCTATCCAAGTTTGAAAAACTCCGTTTGTTTTACCATGTATGACTACATAATATTTAAATCTGGTCCTACTTTTGTCTGACATGTATTGGCATAGAGCATTTATTGCAGCTAAAAAATATTTGCGGTCTCCTTTATTATGGGCTATCCATAGATTGTTTACTAAACATTTCTGGGGTTTGTCCAAAACACAGTCTGGTCTAATTCTAAAGGATAAATTACTAGGCGGATAAGAAATTAAGTTAAATTGTCCAAAATAAATTCTTTCCATTAATTCTAAAAAGTCTTGTGATCTAAAATTAATATTACCTAACATTGTCTGAAAATATGAGTCTTGAGAAGAAGAAGCTACTCCTTTGCCTTTGTCTGTCGGAGATTGACCAGTTGGTCTCATTCTGAAACAAATGTTAGTTTATTTGTTTAGTTTTAATTTGTAATCTACTTAATTGATCTGCTAATTGATTATCTTTTCCTTTTACATATTCAAATACGATATTTTTATAGACTGATATTGTATCCATAAAATTAAGCCATCTTCTTTTACTGCTAGCTTTATCATTTATTTTTTGATGGAATTTAACTATTGCTTCGTAGTCTGTTCTTACTAAAACTTCTTCTTTGTTTAAAATATATAATTCAAAACTATCTAAGCCATATACTATTGCTAATACTTCTAGATCTATGCTACTCATATTTCCTTGGTCTTTATATAGACCTCTTTGGTATGCGCAAATTTGTTCTTCATTTTTATTACTATATTTGTTAGGTCTGGCTTTTAGGATCGTTCCTCATCCTAGTTTACTTCCATCAGTCTGAATAATTAAATAATCTAATTCTAAAGGAATTTTTAAGTATGGAATATTTTTATCTTTTTCTTTAATTTATTTTACTAATTTAATATCTTCTATGTTAAAATATTTTTGCCCTTTACTGCCTGTTTTAGCATATAAAGGTCCTGCTATTTTTCCTAAGTCTTGAATAAAATTTCTAGCATAGTTTACTAATCCCAAAAAATTTAGTAGATCTTTTGTATTATCTAATTTGTCCGACAGATCTAACACCTTTTTCGCTATGTGTGGTTGGAGTTTTATCTTTCCTTCTCCCAAAGTTACTCCCACAAAATTAATATAAGTTTTACATAACTCCAGTTTCTTTTTACTAATTATTATTCCATGTTTAACAAATAATCTAAATATTGTCTGTAGGTGTCCTAGGTGTTCTTGCATATTCTAACTAAATACTAAACTATCATCTACATAAACTAATACAAAATATTTATATTCTCCTAAAATATCATTCATTTTTCTCTGGAAAATGGGTGGAGCAGTTTTTAGGCCAAAAGGCATAACTAACCATTCAAAATGTCCTCCTGGACAAGTGAATGTTGTCTATTCTATGCTATCTGGGTGCATCTTTACTTGCCAGTATCCTGATTTACAGTCAAATTTACAAAATATCCTATTTCTTTGTATTTTATTAATTAATTCACTTTTATCAGGTAATTTGTATGCATCTGTTCTAGTATTGCCATTTAGTCTTTTGTAATTTATTACCATACGACCCTTTCCTCTTACTTGTTCACTATGGTTTCTTACCATAAAAGTTGTTGATCTATGTCTAGAAGTCGATCTTCTTATAACTTCTAAATTTGATAATTCTTTTATTTGTTTATCAAATTCTTCAGTGTATTCATTGTTTGCTTCTATGGCTGCTGTTTTTATTGTATATTCTGGATTAATAATGTCTAATTTACACATTATTTGATTAGCGTCCCAGTGCACCAAGGGTTTTTCTCCAATTATTTCCATTTCGTCTAGGATTGCTACTATATTATCTAAATCTTTAGGACTATTTATCATTCCTATTTTGTTTATTCCTCTCTGAAAATTATAAAATTGGGTTTCAATATTAATCAAAGTATAATATTTTTCTATATTTTCTAGGTACTCAAGTTCTTCTGTATTAATTAAAGTATAATCTTTAAATTCTTTTAATTTACCCTCTCTTTCTAATTCTTCTCCATATAAATTATTATCTTGACATTTGTCATTATTTGTACAATTTTCACAACATGGCTATGATCTTAAGTCTTTTTTGTGTATTTTAAGTTTTCTTGCTAATGTTGGATAATTTGAGATTTGTACTGGAGTATAGGTAATGTTTCTGAATAGTATTATACCATCCCTTGTTAAGAGACATCCTCCTCTATTTTGTATACAAAAATGTAATCCAATTACAAAATCTGTGTTTATATTTAAATCTCTAGCGAGTATTTTATGAAAATTATAAGTAGGCTTGTAAAATTCATTACATGTATTTAAAAAACTTATTTGTTCTTTTTCTATGCAATTGTTATAAACATTATGTGATCCGTCCATTTGCATTGCAGTTATTGGTTTTTTAAAAGTTTTTAGTGTGTGTTGTGGTACTATTCTTTTATTTATTAAGCAACTTGTACACCCCGTGTTAACTAAAGCTAAAGTTTCTATTTCTATGTCTTGGATTCTGATTTTTACTAGTACCTTTATTGTAGAGAAATGTTTATCTTCATTACATATTAAACTACTATTTTCTTCTACATTCATAAGTTTTGTTTCCAATTGTTCCAAATGTACCATTTTTGGTGTATCTATTTCTTCATTTATTATGGTTTTTCCCTTTTCTTATGTAATTATTCTTTGTTCTAGATCATTTATTCTAGTTTCTAGAGTTGCTACTCTTAGGTTTATAATCATATTTGTTACTTGTCTTTGTTCACTGTTTGCTTCTAGTCCTATTTTTATTTTTAACTTATTTTCTATGCAATTTACACATGCTTCTATATAGCATTTTTTACATTTAGCTCTATTTTCTTTACTAGGGTACCAATTACATATTCTACATTGGTTACTGTCTATTCCCTTGTATCTTTGAAAATCATGTATACATTCTTGTGTAATGTTCATTAAGTTATTAATTAACAAATCATTTAAAGTTAAATCATCTGTTTCTTGTCCTATTTCATTTACTAAATTATATTCTTCCAAGTCTGAAGAATCAAATTTAACATTATCATTTAAATCAAAGCTTACTATAGAGTATATACTTTCGGTGTCTGACATATATTCATCTACATTTAATAAAGTTTCCAGAAAGTCTTCTATTAATTGAGAATTTCTAGTTCTACTATTATTTCTTTTGGGACATAGATTTGATAAATGATCTATGCTTCCACATGTATAACATTCTAGTTTATTTTTATAATTTCTTTCATTCCTATATTTTCTGACATGTCTATCTCTATTTAAGCATGGTTTCTTAGCTCTTGATTTACGCAAGAAATATCTCTTACGCGAGTATGGTCTTTGATCATATTTCCTTTTATATCTTTTAGGTTTTCTTTCGTCATTATCATAGCTTTGGGTTATATATATAATAGATTTACAAAAATTCATTTCGTTTTTCTTTAATTGTTTTGTATTTGTATGTTTGTACATTTTTCTGTTAAGATATCCATTACGTGTTGTATTTTATGTCCTATAGTCCATTTAGCATTTGGACTTTGAATTACACCATCTCTTTTGTACCATCTATCTTCTATTTCTCTTCCTAAAGCTCCTGGTAGTTTATTAAATAATTTTTTACCTAATTCTTCATTAAATGTATTTCCACTAATTGTACTATAATAAAAATAGTCTTTTAAGAAATTCTTAATATGTAACCAATTTGAGATACTTAATTTTTCTAATTTTATTAATGCATCTCTTTGTAATGCTATTAAACCACTATTGGGATCCTTTCCTGTTGATAAAACTTGAAATTCATATGGGGAATTTGATTTAAAAGCTTCCCATGTAGCTTTTGCAGATTCTCCTAAGAAAGTTTCCATATATTTTATACATTGTCTCTATATTTGTTTCTGTGTAGTGTCTTAAATAGTCTGCTACTACTATTCTTTTCCATAAGTCTATTATTGTATCCCACATTTGTGGATCATGTGCTGCTATATTTAATATCTTTCCTTTACTACCACCTTCTTGTAATTTAATTGGTCCTTCTATTGGCATTCTTTTTCCTGCTGGTCTTATATTTTCTTTAATTTCTGTATTTGGGTTTAATCTAACAGTTGGTCTTCTGGGTACATTACCTGTACTATAATCTATTGGTTGAGGATGTGGATTAGTTTGTTGAAATGGACTTGCACTTGTTGAACTAGTTGTTTCTAATTCTGCTAGTCCTCTATAACTTACTATGGATGTTGTGTCTTCTTCTTTTTGAGGGATTGCATAGTTAGTGTCTATTTTTTCGGTCCTATATCCTAAATTATCGTCTCTTTCTAAAAAAGTTTTAAAATATTCTTTACATTCTATTATATCCATGTTATTTTTCTTACATCCTTTACATTTAAATCTCATATATCTATATTCTTCGGCTAATCTTTGTGCTTATTCTATTGTTATATCTACTTCATATCCTTCTTGTAATATTTCTACATTTATGAATTCTTGTTCTGTAGCTATAGTACTTTCATTTTCATTATCATCTAATCCTTTTTTACTAGTATAATTATAGTCTGTAAATCTAATTGGCGTCTATCCTTTACTGGTGGTGTATAATAAGTGAGATTCTGGTGTAAAAATCTTGGGTTTATTAATTTTTTCTAAATTCCATTTTAAACCCGCATATTCTTCTGGATTTATTTTTATTGGTTTTATTAATTTTATACTTTTATTCCCCATTACTTCGACCACATCATTTATCTTTAGTTTGAATTTGGTATTACTACTTAAAGTCATTTTTCCTATGAAACCTACACACATTAATAAGTTATTTCCGTTATTCATTTCTTCATATCCTTTAGTCTGAATTCCTATTTTAATATTTTCCCAAATTCTTTTAAATCTATTAATAAATCTGGGCTAATATAAAATATTCCTTCATTATTTGTCATGTCGACTTCGGTTAATCCTATTATCGATTTCTTAATATCTGACCATCTATCATCGTATATTACTATTAATACTTTGGTTCATAGATTTTTTCTAGTTAATCCCTTTATTCCTATAACATTTATTCTGAAAAATAGCAGGACCTTTATATACTAAAACAGGCAGTAAAAGGCAAAAACATTTTAACATAGAAAATATTAAATTAGTACAACAAATTAAAGAAAAAGTTAAAAATATTCCAGACTTAAAAATTCCTTTAGAATTAGATTATTTAATTATTCAGAATGATGGAAGTAAACTAGGATAGGGTGCGATCCTAAAAGCCAGACCTAACAAATATAGTAATAAAAATGAAGAACAAATTTGCGCATACCAAAGCGGTCTATATAAAGACCAAGGAAATATGAGTAGCATAGATCTAGAAGTATAAGCAATAGTATATGGCTTAGATAGTTTTAAATTATATATTTTAAACAAAGAAGAAGTTTTAGTAAGAACAAACTGCGAAGCAATAGTTAAATTCCATCAAAAAATAAATGATAAAGCTAGCAGTAAAAGAAGATGGCTTAATTTTATGGATACAATATCAGTCTATAAAAATATCGTATTTGCATATGTAAAAGGAAAAGACAATCAATTAGCAGATCAATTAAGTAGATTACAAATTAAAACAAAACAAATAAACTAATATATATATATATATATATATATATATATGAAGACCGTTAGAAAAGTGATTTGAACTTTTTGCCCTTCATTAAAATACTCTTCTTTAGATAAAATTGTCTTTTCAATATTTTTTTAATTTATTATTTAATTTATTATTTATTAGATTAACTAGACTTCCTAAAATATATGTTAGGAGAATTAATTAATATTTTCCTTTCTACTAGCCTAAAATATGTGGGACTCCTAAAATATATGGTATATATATATAGTAGACGATTCATAAACCAAAAAGACATTAATTATATTTTTGAGAAAAATCACGTATCCAAAATCAAAAAGGAGACAAACTAATAATTTTGGAGGAAATTTCTTGATCAGACGTACTCTTTTTTTTTTGTTGTGCTAAAGTGAATTTTTTAAAATATATTTTTGAAAAGGAAAAAAGGTGAAAACACTATAAGAAAAAAATGAAAATAACATGTAAAATAAGGAACAATGCTTAAAATAAACTCTTATTCAATTTTTTTTTTAATAAAGGCTATATGTATATTTACCAATTAATTAATTGCGTCTCTGTTTCTTCACTTGAAATTGAGGCTTTTTTTCCTATTAAAAAGTCTCTTAAATATAGAAAGAGTGGTTCAATATTAATTATAGGGACAAAAACCTACCAACATTAAAATAAAATCTATACGTTAAATTAGAGAACTCATCTAACATGATTCGATTGCATGTCTAGGTTGGTTGATGCTTGATTTTTTAATCCTCAAGTTCTTCGCTTTGACAAGAATTAGTTGGATCAAAATCGAAGCTTTGTGATCACTATTATATTTTTTTTATAGTTTACAAGTCATAGATGAATGTCGGTTGGCTTTGAAGAATTTGTTGTGTAAAGGTTAGGTTTAATTATATTTTTTTGATATCTTTATTATTATTGTTTTATTTTAGTTTACAGATGCTAGATGAATGTGGATCGTGTTTGAAATTTTTTTTAGGTAAAAGTTAGGTTTAATTGTATTATCGTAATATCTCTATTATTTTGTTATTTTGTGGTATTTTAGAGTTCGTAGATGAATCTTGATCGATTTTGAGAATTTTTTGTGTGTAAAATTTAAGTTTAATTGTATTGTTTTGATATCACTTTTATCGTATTATTTTGTTGCAGATTACAAGTGATAGATAAATGTTGATCGACTTTGAGTTTTTTTTATGTAAAGGTTAGATTTACTTGTATTATTTTGATATCTCTATTATCGTCTTATTTTGTTTATTATTTACAGGTGGTAGATGAGTGTCATACGATCGTCTTTGAAATTTTTTTTTAGGTAAAAGTTTGGTTTAATTGTATTATCGTAATATCTCTATTATTTTATCGTATTTTAGAGTTCTTAGATGAATCTCGATCGGTATTAAGAAATTTTTGTGTGTAAAATTTAAGTTTAATTATATTATTTTGATATCACTTTTATCGTATTATTTTATTGCAATTTACAGGTGATTGATAAATGTTGGTCGACTTTGAGTTTTTTTTTTATGTAAAGGTTAATTTACTTGTATTATTTTGATATCTCTATTATCGTCTTATTTTGTTATTATTTACAGGTGGTAGATGAGTGTCAGACGATTTTGAGAAAATTTTTATGTGTAAAAATTAGATTTAATTATATTATTTTGATGTCTCTACCATTGAATTATTTTGTTGCAATTTACAGATGGCAGATGAATGCCGATCGTCTTTTAAAAATATTTTTGATAAAGATTAGGTTTAATAAATAAATTCTCCATCTTTACATACTCAAAAGATATTAAATTTAATTATTATATTCATCTTTATTATTTAAGCAAATATATTGTTTAGTGTAATATTTGAACTCATTAAAGTGAGATACACGCGCAAGGTGCGTACACCTAAACTAGTATATATATATATATATGCACAGAGAAAATTCTTAGGAAGTAATAAAATCAGTAAAAACTGAAATAACTACTGAGAAATCAGAAAAAAGAACTAACTTCTCTCCAGGAAATAAGTTTGCTTCTTTTCAGGTAGGAAAAGTCCATTGAAAGAGGAAGAATATTTGACATTTACAAAGCATATTTACAATCTTCTAGAAACCTGTGGAGAAACTTTCGGAGTCATCGAAACAAAAAGTTTATATCCAAGGATTTCTATCTTCCCAGGAGGATCAGCTGGTTTCACAACCAAACTATTTGAATTCGGTTACTTAGACTGAGTTTATTCTAAACCAGATTTATCTGAATTAGAAGGACTGCCAATACATTTAACCAGTTCAATCAGAAACTATGCCAAAGAGGAAAAGGTCTATTATAGATTCTATAGCATTGCAATGGAATCTCAAAATGATCAACTATATTTCCCCACGTTTAACTATATAACGGTGGAGAAATTAAGAGATTTTAATATCAACGCGACAGGAGTTGATAAAAAGATCCCCTATTTTAATTAAAAAATGGATCCAAACCATACGAACTTTAGGGACGAAAGCAGTATATAACATCCTTAAAAACCAATATGAAGAAAATTATAAAATCCTCAATAGAGATACAAATTGGATTTTAATGACCAAAGGAAAATTGAAATCAGTAGTCTTAAGGGACAAAATCACAGAGTTCGAAACACACCAATTTTCTTAGAAACCTGGACCATGGCATGTAAATTCCTAGAATATGGACATCTCACAAGAAATGATGGAGAAAGCTCATTAATTTCTGAAGAAATGTAATTTACAGCTATAAAAGAGAATCCAATGAAAGAAAAAATGTAAGCACTTACATCAACATAATTGACGGCACCAGACGACAAAATGATGGAGAAGACTGTACCCTATGATCCAAAAGCAACCAATCAAAAAGGAGAAGAATCTTATCTCTTATCTTGATAAGGAACTAGATAAGAAATAAAGACTTTTAAAGGGATGACACTGATAAAAAAAAAATTATAATCCTACCTCTCCTTGTATCTATAAAATGAGAGATAGAAACCTCGTAGAAGACAGACTACATTTCTCTGAATATATATTTCTTAGAAAATGCTAGGTATCTTCTATATGAGTGAGTGAAAAACACTTCTCCCGATAGGAAAAAGTAACAAATAGTTTGTGTAAGAGTATAAGGAAGATCTGATTAAAGATTTTTCTTATGTTGTAATATGTTCATAAAATAAAAAAGTTTGGTTTATATCTTTTGTCATTCTTATGTGTTGGTGATAAATGAAGGTAGCAATCTTCAGCCTCGGCGGATGAAGAACGATACAGTAGCCTGAGATAGTGAGTCACAATAGGCTAAGTAGTTCTTCATAGCTGGAAGGATAAACATTGCGGTGTTGATACAACCAATATAGAAAGAAAGTTGAAAGGTATATACATAAACTCTGTCATTTCGTGAAGATATTAACGTAAGAAAATTTTGTCTTCATATCTACTTTACACATTCATACATATTATGTGTTACTAAGTACCTATAGGGAATTATGAATAATTTGTTCTTATCATCATGAGAGTGGTACAACCACGATTAAAGAAATTCAGAAAAAAGTTTTGGGAATTCAAAACAATTATAGAAACTATTAACAGAGATATGACAAATTTGAGAAATTATTGTCGTAAAATCTATCGTTTAAAAAATATTTCAAATAATTCTGAAATTAACAAATTAAAAATACTTTTACTTAGAGCTCTAAATTGAACTCATTCTCTTAAAAACCCACAGGTTTATCTGTTAAAAAGATACAAGGCTAAGATAAAGAAATACGTTCTTTATACTGCCTAATGAGTTATTACACTACTTTCTTAGATGAAAAAACATTAAACACCATCTTAAAGGTGATAAAATTAAATAAAGATTTACAAGAAAAAATTCTTGAAAAAATTATAGATCATCTTGTCCAAGAACAATGGTCCATTTATGACTATTCATATGTGAATAGTGATGATGATCCATACTATTGGTATGATGATGGTTATTTTACTGATTAAGTGAATAAAAATTCCGCATGCACACCCTGTTTACGAACAACCTCATTTTCTTGGTATCAGAGCCAAGTAACTAAATAAACAGTGATAACTAATGAGAAGACCATATAAAAATACACATTTTTTTAGAGAAGTCAAAAGAGATCTAGATAGTACTTATTTAGAATATAAAAGATTAAATGAAACACAGGAAGATCCACATAGGTTAGATCTTCTAATCACGGTAATATCTTGCTTAGAAGCAAAATTAATAGGACATTTAATGTCTAGAAGAATTAGGTTTATACCACCTAATTATAACAAGATTAGATTTAAACATAGTCTATTCAATGGATGAAGAAAAATCTTTAAAACTATTACCAGAATTAAAGCAAGAGCTTAACTTTCGAAAGGAACGTTATGCTTACAACTCATTTGCAGGAGTCTGCAAAAAATCATTATTCTTTCAAAAGAAAATTATATTTGAGCTAGAACAAGAAATCTGGCATCTAGAGTATAAATTAGAACATAATTTGTTTAAATGAGTAATAAAGAAATCATAGAAAAACTAGATGATCCCCTAGAAATGCAAAAGCATATAGTCCTTAAAATAAATCTAATAGAAGAAGAAATTAAAATCCTTAAAGATAGTTCACCAGCTAAAATAAACAGTTTTATTGAAAAAGCTGACACTTTTAATAAAGACTTAGGAAAAAGAATTAGGGATGAAATCTTTATTCTAAGAATTTCCAACAAAGGGATCTATCAGAAAGGAAGTCTTGATGAAAAAATTATATCTAATTTTCTTGAAAAAAGACAAAGAGAAGAACTAGAAAAACTTGAAGAAATCTAAAAAAATTCTAAAAATAAAAATATAGAAGAAGCCTCAACCTCTAAAACCAAAATAGAAAATCTTACAGAAATAAAAGATAATGAATGAACTAGACAAAGTGATCCATGCTCTAGAATAACTTGATCTTAACGATCAAAACTATCGTGTTCACACAAACCATGGGGATACAGGAGGACCCCATGGAAACTTTAGAGATCCTAAAGAAGAAGGAATCTCGTTCGGCGAGCCAGTACCAAGGAGTAACTTCCTACCTAAATCTAAGAAATGGAAAGACTATAATAGTCAATACCATATAAATTCTGAAGCTAAATTCATGCCAAACAGACTTCCTGTAAGAGACGCTGGATCTACCCAGTTTCTGGATTTAGATGGTAAAAGAGAACCTGGAGAATTTCTAGATTTATGGGCTAAGAATTTAGAACTATTTTTTATCCTAGGGAAAGGAAGAAATTATACCAGTGATGAAAAATACTTAATAGCCACAAACACCTTTACTGAAAAGGTAGACAATTGGTTTAGAAGAATATCAGAAGAAGCTGAAATAGTATTCAAAATAGAAGCCATAGAACATTTTAACAAATCAACTCGTGCAGGAATAGATCACATAGTGAGATATGTAGGAGTTCAATTTTTAGGAAGCCAAGGAGATATTTCTAAAGGAAAAGAAAAGAAAAGACTGTTAGCCGCAGAATGGCTAGAAAAACTTCAAATTTGTAAAATGAAGTATATTCAAGAATATACATGCGAATTTGAAACATACTATTACCAGTTATTTGATAGTAGTAAAAACATGACTCCATACGTTGAAAAATACTATCAAAAGTTACCAGGATATTGGGCTAGCTATTTTAGAGAAGAATATGCGAAAGAAGATCAAACGCATGACTCTCTAGGTAGAAGGATTTCTTTCCTTAACCAAAGACTTAGAAAGCTTTGCATGTTACATAATATGAAAAGAAAAGCTAAAAGAATTGGTACTCAAATTTACAGTAAAGACACAGAAGCAGCATCTCAATGGGGATGTCATGAAGGAAATTTTTAAAAAGAAAAAAGAAAAACCAAAGGATTAATAAAAATAAAAAACATTTCCAAGAAAAATTATGTACCGAGAAAAAGGTACTTTAAAAAGAAAAAAATTTCAACAAGAAATCAACTGATAAATGCAAGTTCTATAATTGTGGAGAAGAAGGCCACAAAAGTTATTAAGGTAACAAGAAAAGAGTAAAAATATCTAAAATAAATAGAGAAGAAATTGAGTCAGACTTAGAGTCAGTTTCTTCCATTAAAAGTGAAGACTTTTATATAGAACTCTATGAAGAATTCTCAGAATCTAGTACTGATTCAGAAGAATAAATCAAGAAATTGAAAACATAGAAGAAATCACTCAGGTTATAGAAGCTGAAGAAGATCAGCGAGGATATGCATTAAAATCAACATTCGGTGGAGAATTGCTAAGAAAAATTCAGGGATTAAAATTCAATCTTCGAGCAGAAGAAAGTATGTTCAATAGATTACAAAGAACTTTTTCAAGAAATAAAATCTCTTATCATGAATATCAAGAGATTGAAAAGACAATTGAAATCACTCAAACTACTGGAAAACATAAGCTTAACTTATTAAAAAAAGCCTATGATTGATCAAATTTTAAGAAAAATTCCAGAAATGAATAGAAAAAAAATGAATTATGTTCATCTCGGAGGAATCCAAATAATAGTTAAATCCACTTTTAAAGAAGGAATAGACTGTCCAATAGTAATTAACCTTTCACATAAAAGATCCATTAATATCAGAGAAGGGAACTTAGGTATTGTTGAAGGAAATTTGGATTATACCAAATTACTATTCACCTATTATCCCAAGTATTGTATATCAGTAAAAGATGCAACTTTTAAGGAAGTTTTAAATTTGCACTTCCAAATAAAATGAAAAGATTTATTTAAGCCAGGTAATCATATTATGAGCATATATTATCAAGCTCTGTCTACTGTTACCAATTCAAATTATGGAAATGTCTATAAAAATAAAAGCTTAGTCAAAATAGACCAAGAATGCACAAGAATAGCCAAAATAGTTGAAGCAGAAATTCAACAACCAAATATTCCTACAGAATATGAAATTTATGTGGGAAAAACTATAGAAATAGGAAGCTCCACAAATTCAAATACAAGACTCTCAATAGAATATGGGAGAAACTCTATTCGAAAAGGTAATTCCATGAGATTTAATAGTGAAAGCTCTAACAATGTTACAGAAGTTTCAGGAAGATTCTTTAACGAAAGCGAATGGAGCAAGCAAACAATCCTAATACAGTTAGGATCATCACCAAATCATGTCAAGGAAAGTATCCTAGACGGATTAGTTAGCTTTAGAGGTAAACCTTATATTTACAAAAAAAGATTGAAGGAAATAGTTACGAATGTTCGAAAATGGTAGAATTAGCAATACAACTTGGAACAATTAAAATGAGAGTTCCTTGATATATTAGTAGTCATGAAAATGATTACAATATAATTTTAAGAGGAACATTTCTTAATAGCTTGGATCAATACAATATCCAAAAAGAAGGAATCCAAATAACCTTAGGAAATGAAACGTGTTTTATTCCTAAAATCTAATGCCTAAAGAAACCTCTTTTAGAGTATCGGTATTTGTAGATTTTACAACCTACGAAACAAAATTGACTTCCTGTTGTCAAATAGATAACAGCTCTGAAACCAGTTTAGCAAAATCCTTTTTAATAAGAAATTGGGATATTAATAATATTAATACCTCTATTATCGGTATTACAGATGATAAAGAAAAATTAACACATGAAAAAAAAATGTAGAAATAATTTTGGGATCTAAAATTGTTTCTATAAAATATGTTTTTGCATACGACAAGCTTGAAACTGATTTATTAGTAGGAAATTATTTTATACAATAGTTTCAAAATTATCATCAAACGATATGCATGGTTAGTTTTAAAACCCCATGTAATCAATTTATAAAAATTCCAAGGAAACACAACCCTTATATTTTGATAAAAGAAAAGGGATTCTTTAAAAAAAAAATTTAATACCCCTAAAAACTATTCTTGTAAATGTCTCAACCTAGAGAAAATAAAACAAGACTTACAAGTTTCTTATGGAGAAAACCCATTAGAAAAATGGAATAATAACCATGAAAAAACAGTTTTAACTCTTAAAGATCCCAGTATCATCATAAGAGTTAAACCAATGTTTTATAACGAAGAAGATAAAACTGAATTTAAAATTCAAATACAAGAACTTATTAATCTTAAATTAATAAGAGCAAGTAGGAGTCCACACAGCAGTCCTGAATTTAAGGTAAAAAACCACACAGAACAAAAAAAAAAGGAAAAGCTCGAATGGTCATAAACTATAAAGAGCTGAATAAAAATTATGTTTTTGATGGATATTTTATCCCACATAAAAATAATTTAATTAACCTTGCAAAAGGAAAAAACTACTTTTCAAAATTTGATTGCAAAAGTGAATTTTGGCAAATTAAATTTTTAGAGGAATCAGTCCCTCTAATAGAATTTAGAACTCCTAATGGGCATTATGAATGGTTAGTAATGCCGTTTGGACTAAAAATGCACCATAGATTTTTCAAAGAAAAATGGATAGAATATTTTCTGAAAGGAATTTTCTAATTGTCTACATAGATGATATTTTAGTTTGTTCAGAAAACTACCAAGAACACTTAATACATTTGAAAGAATTCTCAAATATTTGTGATAAAAATGGAATTATTTTAAGCCAAAAGAAAATGGAGATAAGCAAACATGAAATAGAATTCTTAGGAATAATAATTTCAAAGAATGGAATAGAATTACAATCTCACATTTCAAAGAAAATAACAGAATTTCCTGATAAACTAACAACAAAACAAGAAATACAAAAATTTCTTGGATGCTTGCAAAGAAGAGAAATCCTTTGTAAAAACTCATTCAAAAGTCAAATCGACTTGGATGGACTAATGAACATACTCTTTGTATTAAAAATTAAAGGAAGAGTGTGCTAGACTACCAAAGCTTAGATTACCAAAATCAGAAGATAATTTGGTTTTACAAACTGATGCTTCCGACTATCATCAGGGAGCATTATTACAAATAAATTTAAATAAAATCTGTAGATATACTAGTGGAACATTTAACGAAGCTAAAGTTAACTATTCCACAAATGAAAAAGAATTATTAGCGGTAATAAAAGGAATACAAAAGTTTTCTACATTTTTATTACCAAAACCATTTGTCGTTAAAATGGACAATACACAAATATCAGGATTGATATTCAATAAACTACCTTCAGAGACACAATACAGAAGGTTACACAGATGACAGGTATTATTGTCATTTTACACTTTCAAAATTAAAAATGTTAAAGGATCTGACAATGTTTTTGCAGATTTTCTTTCAAGAAACGTCAAATATGGATGATAGAACTAAAGTACTGGTAAACAGAATATGGAAGAAAATGAATAACATTGATGATGCCATAAATGAGAAAAGCAACATGTTGTTCGAAATTCGAGACGAATTTGTAACCTAGTTTGAAAAGGAAAAGAAATTACAATTTGAATTGAGTCGGCTTAACACTGATCAAGCTTAAAACATGGTGGAATTCCAACTCCTATGCGAGCACTGGAAACAAGAGATGTAACGATCATGTCCTCAAAATCTGAAGGAACATGTCTCTAACTAACTCCCTAAATTAAAAATAAACTGAAATACTGGAATAATAAATGTAATGATCATGTCCTCAAAAGATGAGGACTCACTGCTTACTGAACTGCTACTGCTGATCTGGAATCTACACCTCAAAACCTATGGTGTAACATAAAAAGAAAGCACCATAGCGCAAATGCGTCAGTACAACTAAAGTACTGAGTATACGTGGGGGTAGGCTAAATGCATGGGGTTTATATGCATGAACATGCTGACTAATATGAATGTTAGAATACATACATACATACATACATACATACATACATACGTAACTGCTACTGAACTCGTGGAGATACTGAATGACTGAGTTTACTGATATTGATATGTAATTCACTAATAAGTGAGGAACTGATACTGTATTACTGAATACTGGGAGACTGATACTATATTACTGATAATGGAAAGATTGTTTCTGATAGTTCTGATTATGAAAAACTGATTTGAATTGACCGTATATAACAGTCCTGAAACTGAGCTCGTGATAACATGACTACTGAGTATGAATACTGATGACATGTATTTACTGATAACATATCATGAATGATAACTGAATTTTGATAATTGATATATCTGATAACATGAGTTCTGATAACTGAGATACTGAATGACTGATAACATGGATGACTGTATCTAATAGTCCTAATTCTGGGGAAAACTATCTGAGTTCCAAACTTTATCTGAACATCTAAGTTTGAGATCAGTCCTAGCTGACGAGTGATCTCTGAAATTGATAATGAGAATACTCGACTGAATCTGAGATTGAGATCAAGACTGTCTACCGGGTGACCTCTAGATCTAATAAAAAGCATCTGAATATGGGACCAAGCCTATCTGACAGAATGGTCCAGGAATCAATGGAACTATCTGAGTTCCTTACTGAGATCAATGACTGTATCTGACAGTCCTGATTCCTGATTTCTACTCTGAAGACTGATACTAAAACTGTAACTGTAATTGTAACTGTGGGAGGTATTAACCAAACCGACATGCCCTGATACTGTACTGGTGGGGTCCAATCTTTTCCCTAATTGGAAGGGTTTCAATACCATGCCATGGGTAAAGACCTCTACTATGGTCAAGCCTCTCTGATGGGTGACCCTGAATAGGAAATCAAGCCTAAGGCAATATAATAGTCAAGTATAGCCTTAATCTGATGGGTGACTCCTGTCCTGCGCTGTCTACGCAGTTCTGGAGCACAAGGATTTCTGCTAAGGGCTCTGCCTTTATAACGGGAAAACTGCCATCCCTACACTAGCTTGGTGCTAGTCCCTACTCCCAACTGAAAGACTCTGAAAAGATTAATTGCGCTGAATTGACTAACTGAACTGAACTGATTTATAAACTGACTAACTGAGCTAAACTGACTAACTGAACGGAACTGATTCTGAGTTTACTGAGTTCCTTGGACTGACGAAACACTACTAACATCTGATATCTAGCTAAGTCATGAGATTGCCGATCTTACTGAGTACTGAGTTTTCATGGGATTTCTGAGTCTTTCCTGAGTCACATGACTAACTGCAATCTATGGAACATAGCTTGACTAAGGATGTCTTGAAACATGACACTAGCTCTAGGCACACAGCTATAGTTTTCGAGTACAAGTACCCCCAGGACTCGATGGAAGGAAACTGACACACATGACTGACTTGATCATAAGAGTAGAGTCCATAATTCACAATATCATATGTAAGGATTTCATAATAAGAATGATTCTCAACAAACTATCACATGATCGGGAATGCACACAACATGTGTATACTTGCATGGCTTCAATAACATGGTCATTCCATATCACAACAATATCATGAGCATCTCATACAACATCTTCAATTCAATACAATAGCATGGGGATCACGTTGAACATAAACTTAGAACATGGAATAGTCATTTAGGACTTATTATGTCATAAAAGCATGATTTCTATTCTCTTAGGTATTTTCACAAACACCTTACATGCACATCTTAGGCATAGGTGGATTCATCAAGATTACAAATATTCAACCACCAATTTCACATATTTATACATTAAATACCACCATATCCTCACATAATACATACAAAGATACAATCTTAGGCATCATCAAACTCCAACCACATGAACATCAACCATCAATAACATAAACATCATAATACATAATTGAGAAGATGATTCTTGAGCTTCATGGACGAAAGGAGTCCATGAATCAACTCACGCATACCTTAGAAGGAAGATTCTTGATGATTGACGGAGGAATTTCCTTGAAATTGGATTTTCAAGCTTAATTATGCAACCCTAGTTGTTTTTCTCTTTTAGTGCTCTTAGATGATGAGCTTTGAGATGTTAATAGGGTTGTAATATGTTTAGAAGATATATATTTTGTAGGCTTAAGTTTAGGGACGTGTAAGGAGTGTTAAAAGACTTAATTAACCTCAAAACAACTCAAGATGGAGTGTTTTTGGCACTTGGAACTGACTTAGGCGGCGCCTAACCAATCGCCTAAGTTTGGTTGGGTGGCGCCTAACCAATCGCCTATCCTTACTATCTCTCACGAAAATGGGCATAACTTTTCGCTCGGGTATTGGATTAAGGAGAAATTGGTATCGTTGGAAAGCTAATTTGATTCTATACAACTTGGTGGGTCTAAATATGCAGAAATACCATATTAACATCAAGTTATACTCGTTCAAATATGACCCTTATGAAATCAAACACTAAAACTTGATGGATTCAAAAACTCTTAGCTTGTATTACCTTAAGTGACTCATATGAAAATGCTTAACGCATCATAAGCTATCCTATCGCTAGGATATTCATTGTAAGTCATGAACTAAAATGCTACTCACAGGATAGGAGGTTTCATACGTAGGAAAACTTATTCACTTCCTCGCTTACAAACATGCGGGGTATTACAAATCATCCCTAAAAAAGTGGCAGAAGATATCCCACTAGCACCTAGTGCCAAAAATAGCTCGATGGTAAGCAGCCCGGATTAGCCGATAGATGAGTCTTCGGACAAGGCTAAAAGCTGAGCTAATAAAGTGGCAGGATATGTCCCACTAGCACCTAGTGCCAAAAACATCTCGATGGTAAGCCCGAATATGCCGATGGTCGAGTCTTCAAACAAAGCCAAAAGCCGAGCACAAACAAAGAGAAAATTTTCTGAAATAATAAAATCAGTAAAAACTAAATAACCTTTAAGAAATCAGAAAAAAGAACTAACTTCTCTTCAGGAAATAAGTTTGCATCTTTTCAGGTAGGAAATGTCCATCCGAAAGAGGAAGAATATTTGACATTTACAAAGCATATTTACAATCTTCGAGAAACCTGGGGAGAAACTTTCAGAGTCATCGAAACAAAAAGTTTATATCCAAGGATTTCTATCTTCGCAGGAGGATCAGCTGGTTTTACAGCCAAACTATTTGAATTCAATTACTTAGATCGAGTTTATTCTAAACCAGATTTATCTGAATTAGAAGGACTGTCGATACATCTAACCAGTTCAATCAGAAACTATGCCAAAGAGGAAGTAGTCTATTGCAGATTCTATAGCATTGAAATGGAATCTCAAAATGATCAACTATATTTTCCCACATTTAACTACATAACGGTGGAGAAATTAAGAGACTTTAATATCTATACGACAGGAGTTGATAAAAAGATCTCCTATTTTAATAAAAAAAATGGATCCAAACCAAAGAAGTTTTAGGGATGAGATCAGTATATAACATCCTTAGAAACAAATACGAAGAAAATTATAGAGTCCTCAATAGAGACACAAATTGGATTTTAATGACCAAAGGAAAATTAAAATCAGTAGTCTTAAGGGACAAAATCGCTGAGTTCGAAATACACAAATTTCCAGCTACTCCAGAAACCTGGACCATGGCATATAAATTTCTAGAACATGGACATCTCAAAAGAAATGATGGAAAAAGTTCATCAATGTCAAAAGAAATGTAATTTACAATTGTAAAAGAGAATCCAATGAAAGAAAAGACGTAAGCACTTACGTCAACAAAATTGTCGGTACCAGACGGCAAAATGATAAAGGAGATCCAACAAACAAAAAACGGCCAATCAGAAAGGAGAAGAATCTTATCTCTTATCCTAATTAGGGACTAGATAAGAAATAAAGACTTTTAAAGGGAAGACCCTGAGAAAAAAAAATATTGTAATTCTATCCCTCCTTGTATCTATAAAAGGAGAGATAGAAACTCGTAGAAGACAGACTACATTTATCTGAATATCTTTTTCTTAGAAAATGCTAGGTATATTCTATATGAGTGAGTGAGAAACACTTCTCTCTCAAGGGAAAAACAACAAATAGTTTTTGTAAAAGTATAAGGAAGATTTGATTAAGGATTTTTCCTATGTTGTAATATCTCCATGAAATAAAAATATTTGTTTTATATCTTTTATCATTCTTATGTGCTGGTGATAAATGAAGGTTGTGACCTTCATCCTCGACGGAGGAAGAACGACACAGTAGCCTGAGATAGTGAGTCGTAATAGGCTAAATAGTTCTTCATAACCGGAAAAAGAAACACTGCAGTGTTGATACATCCAATATAGAAAGAAAGTCAAAAGGTATACACATAAACTCTGTCATTTTGTGAAGATATTAACATAAGAAAAATTTGTCTTCATATCTACTTTATATATTCATACATATTATGTGTTACTAAGTACCTATAGGGAATATAAAATTATGAATAACCTGTTCTTATCGTCATGGGAGTGGTACAATCACTGTTAAGGAAATTCAGAAAATGGTTTTGGGAATCCAAAACAATTATAGAAACTATTAACAGAGATATGACAAATTTTGAGAAATTATTGTCGTAAAATCTATCTTTTAAAATATACTTCAAATAATTATGAAATCAACAAATTAAAAATACTATTACTTAGAGCTCTAGATAAAAATCATTCTCTAAAGAATGGACAGGTTTATCTGTAAAAAAAATATAGGGCTAAGGTAAAGAAATACGTTCTTTATACTGCCTAATGAGTTATTACACTACTTTCTTAGATGAAAAAACATTAATCACCATTTTAAAGGTGATAAAATTAAATAAATATTTTCAAGAAAAAATTCTTGAAAAAATTATAGATCATCTTGTCCAAGAACAATGGTCTATTCATGATTATTCATATGTAGATAGTGATGATGATCCATACTATTGATATGATGATGGTTATTTCACTAATTAAGTGAATAAAAATTCCTCATGCACACCCTGTACCTATCGGGAGAAGTGTTTCTTACTCACTCATATAGAAAATGCCTAGCATTTTCTAAGAAAGAGATATTAAGAGAAATGTAGTTTGTCTTCTACGAGTTTCTATGAATGTAGTCTGTCTAAAAATGAGGTTGTTCGCAAACAGGGTGTGCATGCAGAAATTTTATTCACTTAATAAGTGAAATAACCATCATTATACCAATAGTATGGATCATCATCACTATCCACATATGAATAGTCATGAATAGACCATTGTTTTTGGACAAGATGATCTATAATTTTTCATGAATTTTTTCTTATAAATCTTTATTTAATTTTATCACCTTTAAAATGGTGATTAATGTTTTTTCATCTAAGAAAATATTGTAATAACTCATTAGGCATTATAAAGAACGTATTTCTTTATCTTAGCCTTGTATCTTTTTAACAGGTAAACCTGTGCATTTCTTAGAGCACGATTTCTATCTAGAGCTCTAAGTAAAAGTATTTCTAATCTGTTAATTTCAGAATTATTTGAAAATATTTTTAAACGATAGATTTTACGACAATAATTTATCAAAATTTTCATATCTTTGTTAATAGTTTCTATAATTATTTTGGATTCCCAAAACCTGTTTTTGAATTTCTTTAATCGTGGTTGTACCACTCTCATGATGATAGGAACAGATTATTGATAATTTTATATTCCCTATAGGTACTTAGTAACACATAATATGTATGAATGTATAAAGTAGACAGAGTTTATGTGTATACCTTTCGACTTTCTTTCTCTATTGGTTGTATCAACGCCGCAGTGTTTCTCCTTCCGGCTATGAAGAACTATTTAGCCTATTGCAACTCACTATCTCAAGCTATTGTGTCGTTCTTCCTCCGTCGAGGCTGAAGATCACAACCTTCATTTATCACCAACATATAAAAATGATAAAAGATATAAAACTAACCTTGTATTCCATGAACTTATTACAACATAAGAAAAATCTTTAATCAGATCTTTCTTATACTCCTACACAAACTATTTGTTACTTTTCCCTGTCGGGGGAAGTGTTTTTCACTCACTCATATAGAAGATACCTGAAATTTTCTAAGAAAGAGATATTCAAGAAATGTAGTTTGTCTTCTATGAGTTTCTATCTCTCCTTTTATAAATACAAGGAGGGGTAGAATTACAATATTTATTTTTCTCCAAGTCTTCCCTTTAAATGTCTTTATTTCTTATCCAGTCCTTAATTAGGATAAGATATAAGATTATTCTCCTTTCCTATTGGCCATTTTTTTTCCATGGGGTCTTCTTTATCATTTTTTCGTCTGGTTCCAATAATTTTGTTGACGTAAGTGCATACGTCTTTTATTTCATTGGATTCTTTTTTACAGCTGTAAATTACATTTCTTCGGACATTGATGAAGTTTCTCCATGATTTCTTCTGAGATGTCCATGTTTTAGGAATTTACATGTCATGGTGCTGGTTTGTGGAGTAGCTGGAAATTGGTACATTTTGAACTCAACAAATTTTTCCCTTAAGACAACTGATTTTGATTTTTCTTTGGTCATTAAAATCCAATTTGTGTCTCTGTTGAGGAATTCATATTTTTCTTCATATTTGTTTTTAAGGACGTTATATACTGCTTTCATCCCTAAATCTCTTCTTGTTTGGATCTATTTTTTATTAAAATAGGGGTTT
Organism: Capsicum pubescens; assembly: GCA_030864215.1. NCBI lineage: Eukaryota > Viridiplantae > Streptophyta > Magnoliopsida > Solanales > Solanaceae > Capsicum > Capsicum pubescens. Next base: position 57,678,061 of record CM061544.1, read on the forward strand.
TTATCAACTCATGTCGCGTTGATATTAAAGTCTCTTAATTTCTCCACCGTTATGTAGTTAAACGTGGGGAAATATAGTTGATCATTTTGAGATTCCATTGTAATGTTTTAGAATTTGCAATAGACTGCTTCCTCTTCGACATAGTTTCTGATTGAACTGGTTAGATGTATCGGCAGTCCTTCTAATTCAGATAAATCTAGTTTAGAATGAACTCGGTCTAAGTAACTGAATTCAAATAGTTTGGCTGTGAAACCAGCTGATCCTCCTGGGAAGATAGAAATCCTTGGATATAAACTTTTTGTTTTGATGACTCCAAAAGTTTCTCCACAGGTTTCTGGAAGATTGTAAATATTCTTTGTAAATGTCAAATATTCTTCCTCTTTCGGATGGACTTTTCCTACCTGAAAAGAAGCAAACTTATTTCTTGAAGAGAAATTAGTTCTTTTTTCTGATTTCTTAAAGGTTATTTCAGTTTTTACTGATTTTATTACTTCAGAGAATTTTCTCTGTGTTTGTGCTTGGCTTTTGGCTTTGTCTGAAGACTCGGCCATCGGCATATCCGGGCTTACCTTCAAGATGTTTTTGGCATTAGGTGCTAGTGGGACATCTCCTGCCACTTTATTAGCTCAACTTTTAGCTTTGTCCAAAGACTCGGCCATCAACATATCCGGGCTGCTTACCATCGAGATATTTTTGGCACTAGGTGCTAGTGGGACATCTCCTGCCACTTTGTGTCACGACCCGAACTGGGGCCCTAGCCTTGACGAGCATCCCGAGCCATAGTGTTCCGAACACTTTTCTACATCTGGACATCATGTAAAAAACTCGAATAATAAAGAAAAGATGCGAAAGTAAAATAAATGAAATCATGGTTATATTTTGAAATCTATTTAACAATACGAAAATAAGTTTGTCAACATCTAGACAACATCTTTTTCAGTCTGCGAAATCTCTACTACATACGACATCAATAAACTGTATGAATCTGGGACAAGGCCCCTCGTGAACCTAAACCAAAATATATAACAAATAACTGAAAAGAAATAGGCCTTCAGGAATAGAGAAGGCTCACCAACTGCACACTTCACTTCTGTCTGAAAACTCTATGGTTTATCAAGACCTCTAGACTGAGCCTCAAACCCTGAAATATAGGGGGTCAATACAATTGTACTGGTACGCACAGCAATCCAAAATAATGAATTTATACATATAAAATATAGGTGAGAGAAAGTCCTAAAAATACTATGCATGCATAGTTTAAAATCACATGGGCCATCTCAAAAGATCTTAAAACTGTCTTGTCAACCCAACTCTATACTTTGTATTACTTCTGAGCTAGGTGGTGCACCCTACATATCTGAAAGTATCCCACGGGCTATATGGGACCCACCTTTAACTCGACAGCCAAGCCCCCAACCTAAGTTTGTGAAAAGGGTTGGAGTATCTACTTATCTGCTATGCCACTGGGCCGTCATCAGCGTACAATAATAATATACCCGTATCGGCAAAACACGGTTTTGGGCAATGAGTTTTTTGGCTCATGCCTTCTTTGGGTAACCACCTAACATCTCTTAAGCCCATTTTTAGTCTTCTCTAAACATACATATTTCTGAAATCAAATTATGAAAGTCTAAGCAAAAATCTGTATCTTTAGTTTATTCTAAATCTGTTATGGAATTATCTGAATTTGGTATCGCCATACCAAGACTTACAAGTCATGTTTCTGAGCCATAAAATATCATATTACAGTTTCCTCTTTCAAAACATAAAGTTTGGAACACCATGTTCCAAATAATCACAGAAGCTTCATACTTCAAAACATTTATCAGATTATGTAAAGATCGTTCCTTTCAGTATTTCAACAAACATGTGGTGGTCATTTAACTTTTGACAAATCATGCAATCTTATAACAAACATCTTTAACCTTTAGCCCCAAGTAAAACACCCTCTCTTTGATTCAAATCCATAATCAAGTCATAAGAAAAATCAAGGCATTTAAAATATGATCCCAACAATACATTTCGAATAAATCAAATCTTACGAAACAAGATGCTTGTAAACAAGAGAGGGATTTCTAATAGTTCATGCTCTCAATTCATCATTCAAACACTTCAAACACATTTATATATACTTATACATGGTTATAAATCAAATTTGGGGAAAAGGCCTCAAGACCAAAACTTTATCATCAATACGGTTTCATAAGACATAAATGTAATTGTAAATCCAAAACCCCTTTGTAAGTTCATGATTTCTAAACATTTATTCATCATTAAAATAATTTCACCATGCCCATGTGTAATGCCCCAATTTTCTGAACCGGAATACTACACGGTGCTCATGACCTCGAAGGACCACAAGCTCACCCATGACTGATATCTGTACCTGTACACTGCATAAAATACTAAAAAATACGGAAACATGTATTGAACGCCATGAGGTTCAATTCTGAATAAACATCTGATAAGAACAATTTCTGAAAATGGTATAACAAAACCAAAACAAATCTGAAATAACTGTCTGACATGCTATAGTCTTAAAGCCTCTAAACGTGTCTGAATAAGGAGTTGATGGGACATGTACCCAACTAACTCCAACTACTGAAATAGACTGAAAAATGATATAGTAATGTAATCATCATGTCCTCAAAGGATGAGTACTCACAGTTGACTCTGACTGCTGAACTGGGATGTTACTGATGCTCTGTAGCTCGTGATCCTAAACCTATGGTATAAGACACCATAGCGCAAATGTGTCAATACTTTGAATGTACTGGTATGTAAGTGAGGTAGGCTGAGTGCAATAGGTTCATATGCATGAACAATACGAACTGACTGATATGAACGTGAGAATGCATACATGCATAAGTAACTGTAACTAAACTCGCGGTGATACTGACTACAGAGTCTGAATACTGACAACATGAGCTTACTGATACTGAGATACTGATTGATTGAGTTTACTGATATTAATATGTAAGTCACAAATAAGTAGGGAACTGATACTGTATTATTGAATACTGAAGGACTAAAACTATATTACTGATACATGACTAACTATTTCTAATAGTTCTAATTATGAAGAACTGGTCTGGTTTACTGTATCTGATAGTCTAATTATAAAAAATTAATCTAATTGACTGTATCTGACAGCCATGAATATGAAGAACTGATATATTTGACCCTCATCTAACAAACATGAATGTAAATACGGACAATATGAGTTCTGATAATTGATATAACCGATAAGATGAGTTGTTAGAACTGATATATGTAATACCCCGAGAAATTTTTTGTTGAAAATTTTGTGTGTAAACGTGTTGGGTTCTATCTTCTAGAATGAATTATAAATTTTCTGTGTGGAATGTCTTAGATTATGACCCACCATTACGTAGAGTATCGAATAATCTTTCCAACGATATGTGGATCATCCAAAATGGACACCCGAGCGATGAGTTATGAACATTCCGATCGAACCGTGAATAGTAGTGAACAGTAAAATGTGCAGGAAAAAAAGTACTGAGGCCTGGTGTATTTTTGCTCCAACTTTAAACGATAATAACTCCTTGTACAAAATGATCTAGGTGATATACTATATATCAACGGAAATCTCTGCGAGTCCTCTTTCCGATGAAATTGGTTTTATCCAATTTGTCTATCGGAGCAAAAAGTTATGGTCGATCTACTTCATCCTACCAAAAGTGAATTTTTGGGTCAACTTCAAACGATCATAACTCCTCGTACACAATGATCTGGGTGAGATACTATATATCAACAGAAATATATGATAGTCCCCTTTCTAATGAAATTGGTTTCATCAATTTGGATATTGGAGTGAAAAGTTATGGTTAATCTACTTCAGACTATCAAAACAGTCCACCAAAGGACAAATGCAAGAATTATTTGAATTTTAGGGGCATTTTGGTCATTCCCCCTCACCCAAAATCCATCCAAACCCTATATTAAAGCCTATTAGAAGCATTATATATTATATTTCATCAAATTCCCTCAAAAAGAAAACCCTAAGCTCCTACATCCAACTTCAAGAACCTCCAAAGTTCACCATTAATTCTGCAAATTTATTCAAGATTCCAAGTTCCTAGTTCAAGAACTCCAAGAACCATCATTCAAAGGAACGATTAACATCTCAAAAATGAGTATCGATCTAAAGTTCATCATTCAAGGTATGTGGGGTTTTTCAACAAGAACTCTCTTTCGTTCTTGTGCCCAAAAGTAATTTTCCTTACAAAGGCATGATTTTTATTTGATTTTTTTATGAATTTGAAGTATGAACCCATATCTTATGATGATTATTATGAAATCTTGATGTTTATGATTTTAAAAGATGAATTTACATGTGTGGTGATATAAATAAAGAATCTTGAACGATATTTATCATGATTTTGATATTTGGGTCGCGAACCCCATTTGAAATTGTGTTTTTGAGAAAATGTGTGTTATAAGCACGTTGATGTTGAATATTTGAGATGTTTTGAATGATTTGACCTTTTATTCGTGAATGAGTTATTTTGATCTCGACTGTGAAAGAAATCCACGTTTTTATTGATTATGATAAAGGGGTAGCAAATTGGCTCCCGATGAAAATTGTTGAAGTATTTATTGTGGATTTTCTTTAATGTGAGCCTGAGGCTGATTTAAATTTCTGAGCTAAGTTCGGGAGTAATCTTTAGCACTGAGTGGGAGGTATAAAGTGACCATACTTCCCTAGAACTACGTGCCCCCATAGGATGTGAGCCTGAGGCTGATTTATATAGTGATCACTAGTGTTTTTGAATTGATACTGGAAGTCCTACTCTGATGGCAAGGATAGGACGGCTCTCCACAACGTGAGTTGTACATTGGACTCCATGTATCTCACATGATTTATGTCGGTTATAGGATCTCCCAGTGTGTGTGTGTTTCCTTGTGTCTATGGTGAATGGTGAAGTGATTTGAAAGTGGAATTGTGAAAGTTATTCTTTCGAAAGATTTAAATGATATTTACATTATGAGAATTGATATTCTTGATGAACTGAAAGTAATTGACAAATTATATGATGACTCACATGTGTTATTATACTTATTTCATCCTCTCATGATTATGATGATTTTCTTTGGGCTATGTGAGTCCTTCATACATCCTGCATATTTCTTATAAATATTAATGATGATGATGTTTATACAACTGCATACACCCCCATATACTCGGTTCCTTTCCATGGTACTGACCCACATCTTCGGATGTGGGCTGCATTTTCTCAGAATGTAGGTACAAGGTATAGTTGTACCTTCGGATCCAGTCAGTTTGTGGTATCCAGTCAGTAGGTGATGAGTTCTTTTGATTCAAGGGCTTGGGTTAGTTATGCAGAGTTTATAGTGTTGTATTTTCTTTATTCAATCGTATTGAGTTGGGGTAGTCGGAAGTCATGACCCGGCTACCTACAGTCAGTAGAAGTTGATGTATTTTGTTTCAATTTTGGTTGTAAAGGAAGAATTGTAATCCTGTAAAATTCCATTTTTGTATCGATCAGATTCAGAAAAGAGTTAATTTCTGCTGATTTGTATGGATTTTATTTTTATTCAGTTGCTTATGAGTTATTCCAGTAGAAGGGTTAGCTTGGGATCACTTGTGACCCTAAGTACCGTGTGACGTCTCGGGACCCGATTTCAGGGCTTTACAAACTTGGTATCAGAGCACAGAGCTCAAGTGTCCTAGGGTGTCTATGAAGTCGTGTCTAGTAGATTCTTGTGGAACGGTACGGAGATATCTGTACTTTTCTTCGAGAGGCTACAGGGCATTTAGGAAATGTTTCCCTTCTTTCAAGTCTAAGATCGTGCTATAAAAAGGTTCTCCAAGAAGCTTATATAAATTCTCTTCTTACTCTATTTTGGCCAACTCTGCCTCATTTTCAAGGTATCAGAAACAGTTAAGCTTAATTCTTCGTATATAGTTATGGGGTTGTAAGAGAGCTAGAAAGTATCCTGTCAGTGCTTTTGAGTTCCAAAGATTGAAGTACTTTATTCATGTTCATAAAAGTCGTGAACTAAGCCTAGGTTAGGTGTGCTTTCAAATTTCTCCTCAGAATCTACAATGTTAATCTATACTTCTCCCTCTATGTATTATTTTGAGATAACATGATTCGCAAGCTCCAGTTCTTCCCCAGGTAATGCTTCTATATTTTCTAGAAGAAATTTCAAAAGTTACACAAAAGGGCTTGAGAGGAGCTCTCTAGTGTGTTAAGTTCCTTAAGTTGAAAGTTATGCCCTCATTCGTATGAGTTATTTAATTAAGACAGAGTAAGGTGTATTCTTAGATCGTTGAATGTTGTGTGTCAAGTTTCTATCTCTTGTATTATGTAATCTTGTTATCATTATGTTTGTGAAAAATCAAAGTCTAGTGAAGCCGTGTGGGGCTCTTTCGATTCACTAGCATAGCTTCTTTGTTATTCATCTCATTTTCTTGTTCAAAATACAAACCAAATTCTAGTGAAGCCGTGTGGGTCCTATTTCGATTCACTAGCATAGTTACTTTGTTATTCATATAACTTTCTTGATTAAAACACAAAACCAAAGTCTAGTGAAGCCGTGTGAGGCCTATTTTGATTCACTAGCAACTTGTTATTTATCTTGTTGTTCCTGTGTTAGTTGCAAGTATGGGTTTAGAAGTGTAGTGACAAGAAAGGTGGTAAGGGCAATTTATTGAATATGTATATCTGAATTTTTGCTTATGATTGAATTAGTAATGAAGTGATATACCCTTGTTTGTTAGTTTAGTGAAAGTTAGAGGAGGAGTTATTAGTTAAGGTGGATTGTTGTTTGCTTAGGGTAAGGAAAGAGTTATTGATGGTATTTGTGGTGTTAGAAAAGTATAGGTTATTGATGAAAGTACTTGGTGGGTAAGTGTTGTTAATCTAGGCGCTCTCCAGATTGCAAGAGGAAGTTAAGTTAAGACGTAGAGAGCTATGAACTATGTTAAGTTGTGTATGAAGGATAGATAGTAGTGACGGGTGAAAGAAGGATGTGTTAATGGATTGTGGATAAGATAGGCTATATGATTAGGACCAATTATTATTGTTATGAAGTTTAAGTGGGCTAGTGTTCATGGATGTGTTGTTTTATAATCTTCACGTGGGAGTTATGCGTGAGATGGAGTTGTAAATTATGTGAAGTGTGAGACCTTAAGTTTGAACGATTGGTGATCATGAAGCTGAATGTGATGGTTTCCGCATTAATGGTATTAGTTACCAGAAGTGACCTAATAGGCTTGAACAGTGTACACAAGAGTTTAAGTGTAGTTGACTTGTAATTAAGTTTAATATTATATTATGATGAGAAAGTTCACCCAAGATATTATGTGACTGCTTTAATTTCGAGGATTAGTGTATGTGGTGTAGTGAGTCGTGCCATGGGATTGTTAGATGGATAAATACTAGTTAGATGATGGATGATGTTTTGATGGCTAAGTTAAGGTAAGGCGTATGATTGGAAATGTTGAGCCTCTTAAGTGTGATTTTGATTCTTATGGGTTAGAAACATAAGTTCATAGGCATGGTATTAGAGGGAGAAGACAGAAGTAGCATGGTCTATCAAAAGGTTAGAAAGTATTCAAGTTGATCTAATATAAATAAGAGTTGAAGCACTAGATGGTGTACATTCCGGCGGTAGAGATGTTCGTGGAGATTTGAAATTAGTAAGCATTTGAGAATTTGAGTGGTGGCTTAAAGCTAAGGGGGAGATGATAGAACAAGTAGTTAAGTCAATCTTTTACATTTTAGTAGAAGTACCAGTAAGTTGTAAATTTGCTGTGAGAAAGATCGGTGCTTGACCCAACGTTATTTCAGTATTTTTAGTTGTCCGAAAACCTACTCATGCTTTACATTTCAGTTCCATGATCTTAATTCATGTTCATACACGTGATGGAGAATTACATACTCTTCTAGTTTCCAAAAATGAGAAATTCCAGTTCTTCTAGAAGTTGGAATCACATTCCATAAGTTATGAGCTCTAAATTAAGGGCATGCCGCCCATGACTTATATACTCAAGTTTTACAGTATTTTCAGTTCCAGTACTCAGGCAATACTCTTATTGATCAGTGAGATTCAGTTTCCGTTATGGGTGTCTTCAGTTTTGATACCTTAATGAACCCATTGTATTTGATATTTTATTCCTAAGGCCTCAATAGAGAGAGTCAAGTTATTTACACTATCCCTTCATGCTTCAGGTCTTCATGTTTTAAAATTTTGTGACCTTTTCATTAAGTCAAACTAATGGTGTTGAGCAGTTGTCTAGAAGGGAGAGAAGATACTTCCTTATCTATGATAGAAGGTGGTGTGCTCACGGCGGTGAAGTGAAGTTAGATTGAGGCTAAGTCCTTGATACATGTCGTGGTTAGTTGAAGTTTTAAATGTTTATTTGGAAAGATTGTTGTGCGTTGGTTTTATGCACTTCTATGAGGTTGTAGGAATAGTAATACAGAGTTTTTGTGTATAGTTCAATTGGTTGAGAAAATGTTATGCGTGTTGTTTAAAGAATTGACCAGTATGTGTGAATGATGTAGTTGATGGAATCTTAGAGAAAGCGAGGAAGATGCTTTATGAGTGTTCGTTTAGAGGTGCATGTGCGAAGTGCGTATGTGGTTATGAGTATAGGCTTGAATGTTATGGTTGTATATCTAAATGAATGCACCGCAAGTTAGCGGATCCCTAGTATAAGATTGTATGTGGTTGTTGGAGTAGCAATAAGAGTTATGTTTGAAGTGAGGAGTTGTGAGGCTCAGTGTGTATTGAGGTTCATGATATAGATTAATATTATAGTGTTATGTGGCGTATCTCATGAGTACTTGGAGTTAGGCTTGAACATAGTCGAGGGAGTAGTTGGGAAGTGTTGCTGAGTTTGGAAGCAAGGAGTTATGTTTCCCAAGACCTATAAATTCCTATCTTAATTTATGCCATATGGGTCCTTGTTCCCATACGATAGGATTGTATCAAATTATGGTTCATTTTCTCCCCGAACAATGTCATTTGAATCTTTTGGAGGGAGTGTTGAGGGACGTTTCATTTGGGCGAAAGTGTTCCTTCTTTTGATGAGATCCCCTTCGAGACCTTTGATTCTCAGTCTCCGAATAAACCAAGGAATCGATTCCTTAAAATCAGTCTCCTTTGTTTAAGATCCAACTATGTGACCATTCTCATTATGAATCGCATGTTCTATGAAGTATTCGAAAGTTTGGGGTGAAGTAAGTGGATTGACTTCATTATCCCAGCCTTTTGTCCTCATTTCCATGGTATTCTATACTTATTCATCAACATTCAAGGATGAATGTTTCCAAGGGGGGGATGATGTAATACCCCGGGAAATATTTCGTTGAAAATTTTGTGAGTAAACGTGTTGGGTTCTATCTTCTAGAATGAATTATAAATTTTTCATGTGGAATGTCTTAGATTATGAAACACCTTTGCATAGAGTATTGAATAAAATTTCCAACGATATGTGTATCATCCAAAACGGACACCCGAGCGACGAGTTATGAACATTCCGATCGAACCGTGAATAGTAGTGAACAGTAAAACATGCAGGAAAAAAGTACTGAGGCCTGGCGTATTTTTGCTCCAACTTTAAACGATAATAACTCCTTTTACATAATGATCTGGGTGATCTACTATATATCAACGGAAATCTCTGCAAGTCCTCTTTCCGATGAAATTTGTTTCATCCAATTTGTCTATCGGAGCAAAAAGTTATGGTCGATCTACTTCAGCCTATCAAAAGTGAATTTTTGGGTCAACTTCAAACGATCATAACTCCTCGTACACAATGATCTAGGTGAGATACTATATATCAACAGAAAGATATGAGAGTCCTCTTTCTAATGAAATTGGTTTTATCCAATTTGGATATCGTAGTAAAACGTTATAGTTAATCTACTTCAGACTATCAAAACAGTCCACCAAAGGACAAATGCGAGAATTATTTGATTTTTAGGGGAGTTTTGGTCATTCCCCCTCACCCAAAATCCATCCAAACCCTATATTAAAGCCTATTAGAAGCATTATATGTTATATTTCATCAAATTCCCTCAAAAAGAAAACCCTAAGCTCCTACATCCAACTTCAAGGACCTCCAAAGTTCACCATTAATTCTGCAAATTTATTCAAGATTCCAAATACTTAGTTCAATAAATCCAAGAACCATCATTCAAAGGCACGACTAACATCTCAAAAATGAGTATCAATCTAAAGTTCATCATTCAAGGTGTGTGGGGTTTTTCAACAAGAACTCTCTTTCGTTCTTGTGCCCAAAAGTAATTTTCCTTACAAAGGCATCATTTTTATTTGATTTTTTTATGAATTTGAAGCATGAACCCATATCTTATGATGATTATTATGAAATCTTGATGTTTATGATTTTAAAAGATGAATTTACATGTGTGGTGATATAAAGCATGAATCTTGAACGATATTTATCATGATTTTGATATTTGGGTCGCGAACCCCATTTGAAATTGCGTTTTTGAGAAAATATGTGTTATAAGCACGTTGATGTTGAATATTTGAGATGTTTTGAATGATTTGACCTTTTGGTCATGAATGAGTTATTTTGAATTCGGCTGTGAAAGAAATCCACGTTTTTATTGATTATGATAAAGGGGTAGCAAATTGGCTCCCGATGAAAATTGTTGAAGTGTTTATTGTGGATTTTCTTTAATGTGAGCCTGAGGCTGATTTAAATTTCTGAGCTAAGTCCGGGAGTAATCTTTAGCACCGAGTGGGAGGTATAAAGTGACCTTACTTCCCTAGAACTACGTGCCCCTGTAGGATGTGAGCCTGAGGCTGATTTATATAGTGATCACTAGTGTTTTTGAATTGATACTGGAAGTCCTACTCCGATGTCAAGGATAGGACGGCTCTCCCCAACGTGGGTTGTACGTTGGACTCCATATAGCTCATATGGTTTATGTCGGTTATAGGATCTCCCAGTGTGTGTGTGTTTCCTTGTGTCTATGGTGAATGGTGAAGTGATTTGAAAGTGGAATTGTGAAAGTTATTCTTTCAAAATATTTAAATGATATTTACATTATGAGAATTGATATTCTTGATGAACTGAAAGTGATTGACAAATTATATGATGACTCACATGTGTTATTATACTTACTTCATCCTCTCATGATTGTGATGATTTTCTTCGGGCTATGTGAGTCTTTCATACATCCTGCATATTTCTTATAAATATTTATGATGATGATGTTTATACAACTGCATACACACCCATATACTCGGTTCCTTTCCATGGTACTGACCCACATCTTCGGATGTGGGCTGCATTTTCTCAGAATGTAGGTACAAGGTATAGTTGTACCTTCGGATCCAGTCAGTTTGTGGTATCTAGTCAGCAGGTGATGAGTCCTTTTGATTCAAGGGCTTGGGTTAGTTATGCAGAGTTTATAGTGTTGTATTTTCCTTATTCAGTCGTATTGAGTTGGGTGATAACGCTCAATCTACAGCTCTCAAAGGAGTGTAAAGCGGTCGTTAGCAAATATAGAACCCAACCTGGGTTGGGTATCGATCCCACAGGAAATAGCTTGGGCAACAAGTAAGCAACGATTACTAGACTTTTAGTGCAAGTCTCGTAAGAAGGGGGGTTTGTAATGTGTAACCAAATTAGTAGAGAAAAATGGCAATAGCAAAGTAAAAAGAAAGAATGTTTAGTAGGTTGTGAAACAATGAGAATTGAGGAGTTGGGGTTATGTCCACCTTCTGAGTTATACGTCTCTATTGACTTTGAGTGTGTTGAATTCAGACATGCATGTGCTTATAGGGAATTGTATTCGATGGTAAATCCAGGCGTCTTTCGACCTATTCGAGGATTATTTCACTTTAACTCTTTCGAGCTTAAAGCGTGTCTAACGGTACGAATTCTCCAAGAGGTTAATCCAGTTACGGTACTAACTTTTTAATAGGGGATGGGACCCTACTACCTTGACAGTATCACTTTTCCAGACAGATAACCTTTCTTTCGAACAAGTTAAATGTTATACTGGCGTATTCTTGCGTTTGCTACCGCAAAGAATTTAGATTAAGATGAAGAGAATAATGATATAAGCAACATACGTGTCACGAACTCACACTCTCACAGCAATAGATAGTATCTCATTCGGCTTCCATAACCCCAACAGAGAAGTTTAGTTACCCATGAGTGCGAAGGAAATCATAATTGACATTGTTGTTTTCCCACAATTATGATTTCATGTTGATAATGGTGTGGTAGGCATTTAGGCGTGAATTCCTTAGCAAGGTAACGTTTCTCTTGTTGCGGAATTTAAGAATAGATGAGTAGAAGAAGAAAAATAGAATTAATTCGGAATTGAAAAGTAGAATTTCGATGTTGAGAAGTAAGATAAGAAGTTATAAAATCTCTAGCAAGATAGGGTATTTATAATACCCATATCCTATTCCTACTAAGCTAATGAAATGCTTAACCAAATCCTACTAAGCTAATGAAATACTTAACCCAATTGTACTAGGTTAATGTATCATTATCCTAATCCTAATAAGTTACTGCTAGTCCCCAAAGTCTTCAGAAATATTGTTTTAGCCCAGGACAGAATTTCCATGCGCCATCTTTAGTCCTTGGCGTCCAAGATTGGCTTTTCTCCTTTCGTGAAGCTTTCTTTGGCGTCAAGTTATCCATAAAATGCTGAATTCTGCATCATTTATACCTGAAACTTTGCTAATCATGTTCGTTAGCTCACTTACAGGAAAAAGGACTAAAAGTGCATGAAATATATAATTTGTTCTCAAAACTAGGCTAAAATACGGGCAAAATATAGTGCTATAGGCGTGTAAATTCGCCTATCATCAACACCCCACACTTAAAGCTTTGTTCGTCCTCGAACAAAATATCATGTCCCTCTAAACATCAACTTAGGGTTTCACAGCAACAACACAAAATATTCGTCACGACAAGCACAACAATTATCAACAAAGAGTAGTTTTTCGATCATTAGTAGAAACAGTTTAACCTCTAGCATAGACTCGTGATGGTGGTCAACTCATATTCAAAGGTTAAGTCACAAAGAATCATACACGACTACCCAAAACTCATCAACCATGTGTGTCTCACAATATATTACCCATAATCACTCACAAGTATAGCATATTCTTCAAACATGGGTATCAAAATATCCTTGCTCTCGCTCTCACAAAGAATTCATATGAAGCAACTGATGACCATAGGCTTGCCCTTAGTGTAATGCTCCACTAAATGTCAGAATGCCAAGCTTAGGATCAACTAGGTCTTTTGATAGTTTTATTGTAGGCTAAGGGACGGGTAGGACTATTTTGGCCAGAAATAGTGACTATGTTCCTAAGCGCTTTAATACATCACATTGTGTCATTAACACTTTTCTTTTTAACAACCTTTCTTTCATTTATTCTACCACCCTTTTTCTCCTCTTTTGTTTTTCGATTTTAAACATGACTAACTTTTCAGTTTTTTTTTTCTTCCTTTTTCTTTTCATAACATACCTTTTATGATAGCACTTCTTTTTCATAGCAATTTCAAGCACCAATGCATTCTAAAGCATCGTACTCACCCAATTTCCTCTTATTTTTTCACATGACTTTTTCACTTTAAAGCACTTAGGAATTTGGATCAAATTATGGTCTTGAAAAAAATGGATTAGGCTTACATATGAGGTTGTCAAAGAAAATAGGCTAAAGGCTCAAAAGGGTTAACTAGGATAATGTCCATGGGTAGGTAAAAATGAAGGTAAACAAATATAGGTTGCCAAAGAAATGCCTAAATCATCTCCTAAACTTACACTCCTTATTTTCGCTTTACATACATACCAGGCAAGTTCTAGCATCAGCCACAAGCACAGAATATACTATTAGCTCACACACACAAGGCACATGGTCAACTTTATTGATAGTAGTATAGACTCTTGTCCCAACAGGTGAAGGAATTGAACCAAACAATATCACATAGTGAGTCACAATTAGAGCCTAAATGTCTCAATAGTCATGATTTTAGCACAAACTCTTGTCATAATCTCGTGCTGCCTATTAGAATAATTTCATGCGAAGTTAAAAAAAAAAATTACTACTAAAAATGAAAAAAAAAATGAAACAAAAATAAAGCAAACAAACATAGATGCGCGTAGAGAAGTATAGCATGCAATACCACCACCCCACACTTATTCGGGACACTGTCCTCAGTGGAAAATAAATACGAAGAACCTGGTCAGTCGGACTCGTCCTCAATGTCGGGGGTCATACCCCCTTCGTCGGAGTCGTCGTCATCAGAATTCTCCTCCATGTCAGAGTCTGGCATTCGTCGATCATCATCGGTCGGCACGTCGTCATCGAGAGGTTCCTCAAAGTATGTACCTACTCCACACATCTCCCGTGCATGAATATTCATTGGATAGTCATGGCCCAGCTGTTGGAGCTCTGCAGCAGTGGGAACATGACCTCCACTCATCATTGTAAACCTTATCATGTCGTACATATGGCGGGAGAAACTCTCATCCCGAGCATGTCTCTCTGTCGTAGTAAGGTTGGTGCCATGTGTTGATTCAGCATCTTTGACCTTTGTGAGGTCAACCTTCTTCGGATTGTGTGGGATTTTATGGTCAGCTGGTTCCTCTTCGATGTCTTCATTCCTCAAGATTGCAGTCAACAGATTTCCGAAGCTGAAATGGGATCGCTTGTGTAGCCTAGCCTTCCGCATTGTAGATCGGATGATTACCCCAATGTTGATAGGGATATTCGTCATCATTGCGTATACCAAGCACACTCTATCTCTTGTTATTTTTGTGTATTGCGTCCCTGGAATGAGGCAACAGTTGATCATGCGCAACCATATCCTTGTTTCCCTATTCAAAGAAGCATATGGGAAAGTGTTGTATCGACCAGTGTCCTTGTGTCTACTCCAGCGTGCCATGGATATTGTTCCACAGAGTGTGTGTCGAATTGTTCTATAAGGAGGTCTGCTGTACAGCTCTTTGAATGGTGCTGGATCGACTGAAGGCAAGCCAAGAAAGGAGTTGAAGAAATCCGCATTGAGTTGTAACACTTGGCCCCGAATCTTGACTTCGCTGCCTGTGGTTTTTGGTGACCAGTTGGCATAAAATTCTCTTGTCAAATCAAGATTACATTCTCCCATGTCGCGGAAGATGAAATCCAGATTTAATGCCATGATCTTCGTCAACATGCGCGGCTCCTTCTTCGCTAGGCTTTCCTTGTTTATCACGTCGACATAAACATATTTTCTTTCCTTGTTGTTCCTATACCATTCCTTGGCTTCCTCCTCAAGAACCCATTTTATTCCAAATATTCGACGTGGTAATTGCATTGAGGATGATTCTCCTTGCTCCTTGCGGCCTCTTTTCTTGCCCTTTTGGGAAGTGGTAGCCTTCTCCTTGCCTTGTCTCGCTTTAGGTGCCATTGTACCTGAGATTTGAAATAGAGTTCACGTTAGCACAATCTCAATGGATACAGTCTATACATAAGCAGTAGGGGTACCACCCCACACTTAGTTTGTTGGTACGAATTAGTGAAGTGAAAGTGGTCGATTACTTAGACTTCATCGACATACGTTGTAGGAGCTATATTCCAACAAGAAAATCAGAGATGTATCACTTCTTGCAACCTTTGTAATACTATCATGTTAGGTATATCAAGACTTCTACCTAGGGATTTCATCATGGTATAATCACAATCGCCTATGTCGGTGGACAACTATAAGTCTTATTCCGATGAACGGGACATTCTAACATGTAAGTATTCAAGTGACAAGAGTATGCAATGTTCATGACTGTAGCAATTCCGCAAGTAGCATAACAATGCATCAAAATGAAATTCAAGTCGGAAACAAGTTAAGAGTATCCTAACGTTCATGTTCACTCACTTGGTTTTGTATCAACAATTCAAACACATTAACATCACCAATATTTCTTCAAGATGTAGCAATTCATAATAGACATAGCAACATAGCACTTACGAAAAAATAGATGAAGAACAAAAGAGTACTTACGTGATTGAAGCCTTTGGAGATGTTCTTGTGAAGTGGGAGAGCAAAAAGAAAAGTTTTGAGATGATTTGGAGAGTATGTGCGGCGCCTAGGTCAAGTTTTCAATGTGTTTATGTTTTAAGACTAAGTCTCCTTTATATAGGAAAAGAATGGGTCGGGTTTTGACCCATTTAAAATCGGTTTTTGGAGACAAAAAGTGACCATAGGCGGCGCCTTTAGCTTTGCCTATGGTGACCATAGGCGGCGCCTAGTGCAATGCCTTTAGTGAGCATAGGCGGCGCCTAATGCAATGCCTTTAGTGACCATAGGCGGCGCCTTTAGCATGGCATATGAGATTCAGAGACCAAATTCTATAGCATAGGCGGCGCCTATGCTATGGCATACTTGAGCATGGACAGCGCCTATGCTATAGCACACTAGATTCCGAGACCTTGGGCTATAGTATAGGCCATGCCTTGTTCGTGGCCTAGTTTTACCTAGGCCTAGCCTTGCTCGATGCCTATTTTGTCATGAGTAATGCTCAATCCATAGCCTTATGCATCTTAATTCCTAACTTATCACCTTTACCATGCAATACGTCCAAATCGAACTTTGAAACCAATCACCTCGTTTTACACCTCTTACACCTACATTTGCTCAAAAACACTAAAAACGATTAGAACGATAGGTTGCCTCCCATCAAGCGCTTGATTTATTGTCGCGGCACGACATAGTTACCTCGAGTACTTAGACTTCGTCGAGATAAGTGATGGCCATGAAGTTTGTCGAATCAAGAGGACCGATATAAGGTTTCACACGTTGGCCATTCACTTTAAAGATAACACCATTATTGTCTTCCAATTCAACTACTCCAGACGAGTAGACTTGGATAACTTTGTATGGACCACACCACTTGGATTTTAACTTACCTGGGAAGAGCTTCAATCTGGAGTTGAAGAGAAGTACCATATCATCCTTTTGAAAGTTTCGACGAACAATCCGCTGATCATGATACTTTTTCATCCGCTCCTTGTATAGGTCTGATTTTTCATAAGCATGTAGACGGAATTCATCCATCTCGTTCAGTTGCTCCATCCTCAGCTTCATTGCATCATCCCAATTCAAATTCAATCGCTTCAGCGCCCACAATACCTTGTGCTCGAGCTCAATGGGTAAGTGACAAGCCTTCCCATAAACTAGTTGATAAGGGGACATGCCAATTGGCATTTTGAATGCAGTCCTGTACGCCCATAGTGCATCGTCCAGCTTCCGAGACCAATCCTTCCTATTAGCATTTACCGTCTTCGCAAGGATTTGCTTGATCTCTCGATTGGAAACCTCTACCTGTCCGCTAGTTTGTGGGTGATAAGGCGTGGCTACCTTATGTTGCTTGACACCATATTTTGCCAACACGGACTTGAATAGCTTGTTGCAAAAGTGAGATCCTCCATCGCTTATGATAGTACGTGGTACTCCAAAGCGAGAGAAGATATTCTTCTTCAAGAACGCCACAACACGCTTTCCCTCATTGTCGGCCAACGCTACAGCTTCAACCCATTTCGAGACATAATCCACAGCACTAAGATGTATTTCATTCCGAATGAATTTACGAATGGACCCATGAAATCAATACCCCATACGTCAAAGAGCTCTACTTCAAGGATTTTCGTCATAGGCATCTCATGGTGTTTTGAAATAGCACCTTGTCGCTGACATTGGTCGCATCTTCTAACAAAGTAATGAGCATCTCTAAATATCGAAGGCCAATAGTATCCGCTTTGCAATACCTTTCTTGTTGTCCGATTACCTGCGTGATGTCCCCCAACTTGGGAAGTGTGGCATGCTTCCAATATATTTGGCACCTCTTCATGGGATATACATTATCGGATAACACCATCCGCGCATCATCGAAACAAATATGGCTCATCCCAAAAGTAGTGTTGTACATCATGCATAAACTTCCTCTTTTGATGGTAAGATAAATTTTTAGGTATCATATTACTCACCACAAAGTTTGCAAAGTCGGCATACCATGGTAACTCTTCTATTATCGTGGCTAAGATCTCCTCATCAGGGAATGCATCATCAATCTCGATTTCAGGTTGCGCCACATGCTCGCTCTCGAGTCTAGAGAGATGGTCGGCTACTTGGTTCTCGCAACCTCTTCTGTCTTTAACTTCGAAATCAAACTCTTGCAGCAGCAATACCCATCGAATTAGTCTTGGTTTTGCATCCTTCTTTGTCATTAGATACCTAAGAGCTGCATGGTCTGTATGAACGATCACCTTAGTACCCAATAGGTAGGCACGAAACTTCTCAAACGCATACACAACCGCTAGGAGCTCTTGTTCAGTAACAGTGTAGCTCCTTTGGGCTTCATTTAGGACCTTACTCGCATAGTAGATAGGATGAAATAGCTTCTCCTTTCTCTGACCAAGTACAGCAACAACGGCTACACCACTAGCATCACACATGACTTCGAACGGGAGAGACCAATCTGGTGCTACCATGATAGGGGCTTCAATGAGTTTTCCTTTGAGGCATTCAAATGCCTTCAAACAATCGTCATTGAAGTCAAACTTTGCATCTTTCTCCAAGAGTTTGCACAATGGACTAGCGATTTTGGAGAAGTCTTTGATGAACCGACGATAGAAACCTGCATGGCCGAGAAAACTACGAACACCCTTCACCGAAATTGGAGGCGGTAGCTTCTCAATGACTTCAATTTTTGCTCGATCAACCTCAATTCCTTTTTCGGAGATTTTGTGCCCAAGAACAATACCTTCTTTTACCATGAAGTGGCACTTTTCCCAATTCAGCACTAGGTTGAATTCTACACATCTTTGCAACGCCATACTTAGGTTTGTCAAGCACGCTTCAAAAGTCTCACCAACAACTGAAAAATTTTCCATGAATACCTCCAAAGTGTCTTCAACCATATCAGAAAAAATGGACATCATACAGCGTTGAAAGGTGGCTGGTGCGTTACATAGCCCGAATGGCATACGCTTGAAGGCAAACGTACCATATGGGCATGTAAACGTTGTCTTCTCTTGGTCTTCGGGAGCAATACAAATCTGATTATAGCCTGAATACCCGTCAAAGAAACAAAACCATCCTTTCCCCGCTAATCGATCTAGCATTTGGTCCATAAATGGCATTGGAAAGTGATCTTTGAGCGTCCAAGAATTCAGCTTCCGGTAGTCCATGCATACTCTCCATCCAGTGACGGGTCTGAGTGGAATAAGTTCATTTTTCTCATTCGCGACCACCGTCATGCCTCCTTTCTTGGGAACACATTGTACCGGACTTACCCATGTACTATCAGAGATTGGATACACAACCCCTGCGTCTAACCACTTGATAATTTCTTTCTTCACCACTTCTTGCATAGGTGGGTTTAGACGTCTTTGATGCTCAATGGTTGGTTTGCAATTTTCTTCAAGCTGAATCTTGTGAGTACAAATCCCAGGTGGAATACCAATAATATCCGCAATGGTCCATCCAATGGATCTAATATACTTTCGTTGAATAGTAATAAGAGCTGCAACTTGTTGCTCACCCAAATCTGCTGCCACAATGACTGGAAGTGTTCTTCCGCTTCCTAAGAATGCATACTTTAAATGACTTGGCAGCTCCTTCAATTCTAACGTGGGTGGCTCTTCAATAGATGGCTTAGCTGGTGGTGTGAGTCGATTTTTGAGATCAAGGTCCAGCTTCTTGGGATCATAGCGATATGTCCCTAAACCTGATAGAGCACAAATAGCTTCATTGCAATTTTCAGCATCCTTACTTTCTTCATTCATGAGCACAACTGCCAAAGGGTCAACAATAATTTTCTCTTCTTTAAGTAATTCTTCCGGATCATCAAAGAAAACATCATCTACCGAAAATACACTCGGATCTTTGGGTTGCTTCATTGATTTGCAAATATCAAAGCGAACCACTTCGTCATTTATTCGGAATGAAAGCTCATTATCTCTCAAATCAATGAGCACACTTCCTGTAGAAAGGAAAGGGCGTCCCAAGATTATGGGAACCTCTGAGTCCGCTTCACAATCCAAAATAACAAAGTCTGCTAGAAAGATGAATGAAGAAACCTTTACCAAGACATCACATAGGATACCAACAGGTCATTTTACCGACCTATCCGCCATGACGAGCCTCATATTGGTTGGAGTAGGATCACCCAACCCCAACTTTTTATAGATAGATAATGGCATCAAATTGATGCTGGCTCCTAAATCACATAATGCTTTGGCAAAATTCAAAGATCCAACGGTGCAAGGAATAGTGAAAGCTCCGGGGTCAGCCTTCTTCTGAGCTATTGATCGGGTAGCGATTGCGCTGCAGTGATGGACATCATCTTTCAACTCATAACTTGCTGCCCGCTTCTTTGTCAAAAGATCCTTCATAAATTTGGCATACCCAGGCATTTTTTCAAGTGCTTCCACCAATGGAACATTAATGGTCAGCTACTTTAACATAGTCATGAATTTGCTGAACTTCGTATCATCCGCCACCTTCTTCAATCTTTGGGGAAAAGGTGGTGGTGGGTATGGCATTGTTCTCTACACGGCTTTCTTCTCCTCTTGCTTCCGTTTTTCAGCTTTTCCAGGCTGCACGTCGTGAGGAGTGACGTTAAGGACATTAGGATCGGCTGTTGCGGCATCTTCCCCTTTCGCCTTATCATCAATTTCCGCCTCTTCGTCAGCCACTTGCTTGCCTTTTTCTGAAGTTTCCAGCACCTTACCACTTCTGGTAGTAATGGCCATGCATGACCCATCATTCCTTGGGTTTTGCACGGTGTCGCTAGGTAAAGTGCCAGCCTTTCTTTGATTGAGTGCTGCTGAAAGTTGGCTCAATTGCTGCTCTATTTTCTTGATTGAAGTGGAATGAGAATCAACTAATTGCTTCATAGAGGACAAATCATTTATTACCTCCGTTACTCCCGCGCTAGTTGCTTCCACTCCTTTCAGTAGTTTAGCCATCATGTCTTCCATACTTGCCGAATTAGATGTGGTGGTGTCACGTCTTCCAGGGGGAACATATACACCACTCTTTTCATTGTTTTTTCTCCAACTACCTTGGTCCTTGTTTCCAGAATTATCATAATAGTTCCGACCTTGGTTTCCTTGGGTATTACCTCAGAAACCCCCTAATTGTTTAAGTAGTTGGCTTCTTCTTCCGAATCAGATTCGTCTCTTCCTTTTGACGCAATAGCTTTCACTTTTTCGGTCTTCCCTGATAATAAATGCTTTGTAAGAAGATCCACTTGTGTTTTCATGTGCGTCATATCTTGATCACGTTCTTCTTGTCTTCTTCTTTGGTCTGCAGTCATGCCAATAGATAAAGTGGGGCTTGCTACCTCAGAATCCCTGGTATGCCAAGCTCTACTTTGTTTTGTCATACGATCTAGCATATTGCTTGCTTGACCAAAGGTGAGATCCATAAAGGATCCTCCAGCCGCGTTATCCACCACTGGTTTAGTTATTGAATTCAGGGCTCTATATAATATCTCCATTAGGTGAACATTAGTCATATGATGGTTTGGGCACCTCGCTAGCTTTGTCTTGAACCTCTCCCATGTTTCATGAAGAGCTTCAGTGGGAAGCTGACGAAAGTTGCTGATTTCATCTCTCAATTGTGCTCTTTTGGATGGCGGAAAGAATCTTTCTAGGAAAGCGTCTCTCAATTGCCTCCAATTTGTAATAGAATCAGGAGTCAGCCCATTCAACCATAGAGTTGCCTCCCCAGACAGAGACAATGGAAATAGACGTAATCGAATTACATTCTGACTAACACCAGGATTGTCAAATGACTTGCATGTAGAAATAAAGTTGATGAGATGTATATTCGGATCATCGCCTGCCAGTCCACCAAATAATCCCTTGAGTTGCAATAACTGAATCATGGTGATTGTGATGTTGAACTTGGCTCCGGGCGCTAATGGTGGAGGAATAATGGCTCTTGTGGCTCCGGCTCCATCAAGATCATCATCATCGTCGTCCAAAGCTGGTTGCATGGGTTGGCGATCATACCTAAACCGAGCTTGTCGACCTCTTCTGTTGGCAGGTGTTGTGATTTCAGCATCATGCCTTGGGTTTAGTAACTCGTCATCACCTAAATCCTCATCGTCAGGGTTTGTTGCTAGCCCAGATTTATCAATGTTTTGTTGGTGTACTTGGGCGGCGGCAAAAGCAGTTAATCTCGCCTGCTCGTGTTGAGCAGCCATTCTTTCGATTTCCGTTTATGCCTCCATTCTGCCAATTCGTTGTGGTTCAGGATTGATTGGTAATAACGGTTGACCAGAACTTCGAGTATGGGGCATGCACTGAATAAAAAAAAAACTGCAGTAAACAAAAACAAAAACTAAAAGTAAAAGTACGAGAATCTTTGACCAAAGGGTCTAGTAATTATCACGAACTTAATTGACACTTGTATTCCCCGGCAGCGGCGCCAATTTTTTATAACGCTCAATCTACAGCTCTCAAAGGAGTGTAAAGCGGTCGTTCGCAAATATAGAACCCAACCTGGGTTGGGTATCGATCCCACAGGGAATAGCTTGGGCAACAAGTAAGCAACGATTACTAGACTTTTAGTGCAAGTCTCGTAAGAAGGGGGGTTTGTAATGTGTAACCAAATTAGTAGAGAAAAACGGCAATACCAAAGTAAAAAGAAAGAATGTTTAGTAGGTTGTGAAACAATGAGAATTGAGGAGTTGGGGTTATGTCCACCTTCTGAGTTATACGTCTCTATTGACTATGAGTGTGTTGAATTCAGACATGCATGTGCTTATAGAGAATTGTATTCGATGGTAAATCCAGGCGTCTTTCGACCTATTCGAGGATTATTTCACTTTAACTCTTTCGAGCTTAAAGCGTGTCCATCGGTACGAATTCTCCAAGAGGTTAATCCAGTTACGGCACTAACTTTTTAATAGGGGATGGGACCCTACTACCTTGACATTATCACTTTTCCAGACAGATAACCTTTCTTTCGAACAAGTTAAATGTTATACTGGCGTATTCTTGCGTTTGCAACCGCAAAGAATTTAGATGAAGATGAAGAGAATAATGATATAAGCAACATACGTGTCACGAACTCACACTCTCACAGCAATAGATAGTATCTCATTCGGCTTCCATAACCCCAACAGAGAAGTTTAGTTACCCATGAGTGCGAAGGAAATCATAATTGACATTGTTGTTTTCCCACAATTATGATTTCATGTTGATAATGGTGTGGTAGGCGTTTAGGTGTGAATTCCTTAGCAAGGTAACGTTTCTCTTGTTGCGGAATTTAAGAATAGATGAGTAGAAGAAGAAAAATAGAATTAATTCGGAATTGAAAAGTAGAATTTCGATGTTGAGAAGTAAGATAAGAAGTTATAAAATCTCTAGCAAGATAGGGTATTTATAATACCCATATCCTATTCCTACTAAGCTAATGAAATGCTTAACCAAATCCTACTAAGCTAATGAAATACTTAACCCAATTGTACTAGGTTAATGTATCATTATCCTAATCCTAATAAGTTACTGCTAGTCCCCAAAGTCTTCAGAAATGTTGTTTTAGCCCGGGACAGAATTTCCATGCACCATTTTTAGTCCTTGGCGTCCAAGATTGGCTTTTCTCCTTTCGTGAAGCTTTCTTTGGCGTCAAGTTATCCATAAAATGCTGAATTCTGCATCATTTATACCTGAAACTTTGCTAATCATGTTCGTTAGCTCACTTACAGGAAAAAGGACTAAAAGTGCATGAAATATATAATTTGTTCTCAAAACTAGGCTAAAATATGGGCTAAATATAGTGCTATAGGCGTGTAAATTCGCCTATCATCATTGGGGTAGTCGGGAGTCATGACCCGGCTACCTACAGTCAGTACTAGTAGAGGCTTCATAGACAGTCTGTAGAAGTTGATCTATTTTGTTTTAATTTTGGTTGTAAAGGCAGAATTGTAATCCTGTAAAATTCCATTTTTCTATCGATCAGATTCAGAAAAGAGTTAATTTCTACTGATTTGTATGGATTTGTATTTTTATTTAGTTGCTTATGAGTTATTCCAGTAGAAGGGTTAGCTTGGGGTCTCTTGTAACCCTAAGCACCGTGTGACATCTCGGGACCCGATTTCGGGGCGTTACAATATAACTTATATGACTTTGATGATCGGCATAACTGATGTAACTGATACTGAGCGACTGTATTTGATAGTCTAAGTTCTAATGGAACCAACTGAGTTCCATACTGTATCTGAGTTGACTGTATCTGATAGTCATGAAATCTGAAGAACTATCTGAGTTCTTTTATTGAACTGAGAATGAGACTGAAACTGAGA
Source organism: Capsicum pubescens (assembly GCA_030864215.1). Lineage (NCBI taxonomy): Eukaryota > Viridiplantae > Streptophyta > Magnoliopsida > Solanales > Solanaceae > Capsicum > Capsicum pubescens. The sequence goes on from CM061544.1 coordinate 57,702,411, forward strand.
TTATGGAAAGTAATCATCTAACTGACATGCCCCGAATCTGAACTAGTGGGGTCCAACCTATAACCCCAGCTGAAAGGATGTCAATACCATGCCACAGGTAGAGACAACATGTGAGTGAACCCTATTTTGTTTGGGAGCTCTTTCCATCTGCCCCTACTATTAGGTAAACTCAAATGAGATGTATTAGCCCTATGTGTAGGGACATCTCAACCTACGCTAGCTACGTAGTTATGAAACACAAGGATTGATTCTAAGGATCTCACCCTACATTGAATAACAGGTGAGTCCCCATCCTTGGGTTCACTTGGTGCTGAATTCTACTCCCAACTAAATAGACACTGAACTGATTAATTGAACTGGACTGATTAGCTGAACTGAATTGATTAGCTGAACTGATACTAGTGGTATTGTTTAGTGGATCTAAACTGAGTTTACTGAATTCCGATGACCAACAAAATGTACAGATTTCTGAGGACTGATTGAGAGTACTGAAGTTACTGAGATTGACTGTGAATACTGAGGTTATAGAGATTACTGAGTACTGAGATCACTGAGATTACTGAAATACTGAGATTTCTAAGTTTTCCTGAGTCACATGACTGGCTGAATTCTATAGATCATGGCTTAACTGAGAGTATCGTGAAACCATGACATGGCTCTAGGCACACAGCTATATTTTTCGGGTACAAGTACCCCAAGGACTCGATGGAAGGAAACTGACACACATGACAGTTCTTGATCATAGGAATAACATCCACAATACATAATACCTTAAGTAAGGGATTTCATACTACACATGTTTCTCAACACCATATACATGAAAGGGAATGCGTATAACATGTAAATACTTGCATAACTTCAATTTCATGAGCATTCCATATCACAACAACAATTAGCATGGAATTCATGTTGAGTCGTAAGGAATAGAGCATGGTCTTCTCATTTAAGTTCTATTTAGCTATAATACATGATTTCTAGTCTCTTAGGTATTTTATCAAACACCTTGCATGCACACCTTGTGGCATAGGCATATTCATCACCTGAATGATTTAAACCACCCAAATTTCATAAATTTCAATTTGCATGTCATTCTAGCTTCATAAAATCACATAAAGATTCTAATTTGGAAGTTGTATAACAATCAATCACACAATCATAATCAACCCACAACATAACTTCATGATTCATAGTTTAAAAGAGGGTTCTTGAACTCCACGGATGAAAGAAATCCGTGGATGAACACTACGCATACCTTAAAGCTTGATCTTGAAAGAGATCTAATGTTTGTTGAAGGTTCTTGAAGAAATCCTTAGGCTTGCTCTTGATTTTTCTTGACGAGGGTTTAACCTCTTTAGGAGAGAATGTTCTTTTTCTTGAGGAGATGATCTTGAGAGAAAACCCTAATCTTGGGGTTGAGAGTGTATGAGTGAGTTTTTGAGATGTTTAACTGAAGAAAATAGGAGAAAGTTACGTCCCTTGAGGGTTTTAAGTCATGGGAGGCGAAGGAAAAGACCAAAATACCCTTATGAAACCACTTCCCAATTGCTAAAAATCTTAGCATACGACCAAGGCTGAAATGTCGTCAGATTTGTGATAAGTCATCACAAATGTCGGCACTTGGGAGCTGGTTTCTGCCTAAGGCTGACGACATTCGTGATAAGCCATCAGACTTGTGATAAGTTATCACAAAATGTCGTCACTCAGTTTTCAGGCTGACATGCTGGAGTAAAATGGGCATAACTTTTTGCTCCGATATCGGATTTAGGCGAAATTAGTATCGTTGGAAAGATAATTAAATTATATGTCTGTTGGTACATCATGATCTCAATAATTAGTAGTATAACAAGAGATATACACATTTAAAGTTGACTATGGCAATATCCTTCCCAAGAATTCAATCGGTAAGGAATATTTTGATTCGTCTGATAGCTGGGAGTTATTTGAAGACTTAATATACATCTAACTTGCTCATAAAACTATAAAAGAACCATGATGTACTATGCATGATCTTGAAACATGGATCTAATATTGGTTTGGATTTTTTCAGGGTATTACACCATGTAGTTTTAGGAGAACCCCACATACCTTAGATTAATTAGTTTAAAGAGAAGAACTCAAACCTAGACTCGTTCCTTGGAAATCTTGAACTTAGAGGTTGGTTCTTGATTCCTTGCTCTTGGAAAAAAATCCTAATTTTGATGTTATGGATGAATGAGGAGTTATGTCCTTTGATTTGATCTAATTAGGTGTTAAAAAGGGTGGAAAAAGCCCAAAAATCCCTTTAAAAATGGCTTTAGATCGCTAAACGGAGGTGCGGGATGGTTTGGGCGATGAACCATCACCCTAGGGATGGACCATCCCTCAAACCATCGTTTTAAGGGCAGAAAACAGGCTTACTGCCTCAGTTGTGATGGTTTGGGCGACGGTCCGTCGGCCTTCCCGTCGCACTTTGGCAGTTCAGATATCTTACTGTAAAATAGCCATAACTTTTTACCCCAAAAACGGATTTAGGAAAAATTAGAAGCGTTGGAAAGAGGACTCAAAGAACTTTCATTTTATATGTAGTAGACCCTCTAATTCATTATATACAAAAAGTTATGGTCAATTGAAGTTGACCCAAGTTTAGACGCTCACCAAAACTCAATCGATAGAAAAGTTTTCAACTCGTCCGTGCATTATGGGACCTCTATGATCTCAATTCATGATAAACTAGATTAACACACTAAAATTGATCAACACACTAAATTTAAATAGGATTTATTGGCTTTTGGAACCTTTACGCATAGGAATGACGGGTTACATTCTAGCCCAAAATGCGGGGTATTACATTATCTCCCCCTCAGGATCATTCATCCCCGAATGATGGGTAGGGACTTGTTGAATCTCTAAAGGGATGGAATAAGGAACGTAACCTCGCATTGAACATTTTTCCTCAATGATATATGCAAAGGCATCGAAAGAGCTTCATGATAACCCCTAGTGAAACGCGTAAGCACGAAGTATGAGGTAGTGAAACTTTATATAGGGATGATCTTGCACTGTTCCATGAATAATTATCATCACAACATAAGGCATGAGTTTATTTGGTGATCATAGGCCCTATTTACATCAGTACTAATCATGAAATGAAATTTCACAGGAGACAGGATTTAGAAGCATTTTCCACCTTACAAGATACAATGAATGGACCTTAAGTTTAGAGACACTATTCATTTATGCCAACATTAATCAACATACTTCATCATTTCCAACCTACGATTCTCCCATAACACATCTAATCACAAGAATTTTGCGTCCCATCGTATAATAATCCTATGTTGAAGCCCAACTCGAAGGGAAGAGGTGCTAACTTAAACTACGGGACCCTGCACTCTACATCACATTAAGAAATCACCTCACCCTATCACTATAACCCAACAACCTCAAGTCTTAGTTCAAGGAATACTAACCACACAATACATTGGTTTGTGTTTTCATCAATCACAAAATTTAGGCCTATCATTACTACACCCACTTCATGGATCTCACAACTAAGACCAAATAATTCAATCGTTCTCATTAAGATTTTCACCACATAAATCCTTCTTAACTATCTCGCGTAACAAAAGCCCATCTCCCTCTTCCCCTTCTCCTATAACCTTATCTCTCGAAGTCACATCAAAATATCTGTCTTTAAAAACATCTACTTTCCCACCCAACATTCTACCATGCTTTCACAACCACCGTCATACTGACATACAGAGGTTCATTGAGGGATCCGAGCCTAAACATCATAAATGGATGCAACACTTGTCAATTCATAGCTTATTTGAAGGAAAGACATGAAAAGAAGACACGATAGAATAGACATGGAGTGCTTCAGATATCAAGTGTCTGGATCATAAGTAAAGGGTCGTTCATCATAACCACAACACAACATGATTTCTTGATACATACTACGGTGAAAAACATGGGTACACATATCTCATAATTTGTATAACATAAGGTCGGAATTCATAAAGTCAATGATTGAGACAAAGATTGATACTTGAAGCTATTGCTTCTCATTTCCAGAGCTGAGGCAGTCATAAGTTTGCACAACTCTATCACTTTGGCTAATTTCGGCATAAAATGATTCAGTGACAATACAGAAACATATTTTCTTAGGACGAGGCATATTGTTAGACATAGGTTTGGATCGTGAGAAACATAACATATGGCCTGGATACTTGGAATATTGGATCACTGGGGGGCATTATTGCTCCTTGTTTGGACATCGGAACATGACATGACTTACATAGAGAACTAAAACCTTAGACATTGGCAGGACTTGAATACATAAGACATTGGTAGAATAAACTCTTAAACTGAAGTAGAAGGAACATGCTTGAATAGGAGTAGGTTTATCATGACTCTTCCTAACTTGCCACAATGAGAAAATTCAAAAACCACCCTAAATCCCCCTTAGATCAAAGTCACAATCCTAGACTTGAGAACATAACTTCTTATCAATCTATAATCACAATTCTTAATACAATAGGGGTTATCGATATACACATGGACATAAACTTCCCTCAACAATTTAACATAAAGACACTAAATTCTTTCTGGGACATCCCCCCTCAAGGATACTAATCATAACTTCCTCTAACCCCAAAATCACCAACTCATGAATAACATCATTATGGGCATGGACATCCACGCTTCTAAACACTTAGCACTCTATCTTCAACTCCATAGAATACTCGCATTACACCTCTAATCACATAACTTACAACTTAATAAAATTTGTAAAACCACCCCCAAGTCTTATATCGTCTACCAATATTTCCTTAATTCAACTCTAACGAACACCGTACAACAACTCACCAGACTTCTCCGTACTACAATTTTTAAGAACACAAACTAGGTGCGTAAAATACTTATACACATAAATGCTAAACTTTTCCTTTTAAGTACACTCTAAAGGCATTGCTTTCCAAGAATGCTACTCTTAAATTTTTTTATTTTCACTATCCTCTATCATCGTCAACCTATAATTCACAGTCTCTTGAGCATACACATCCTCATTCCTTATCATATAAAAATCCACTCTCCACTACTTAACCTTCTAACGTTAGACCGTTAATCACATAACTTATATCATAAAATCTTACCTAATGCCATACTACCAGGGGTGCAACTTATTCTTATATACTTACGCCCTTATCCAATTAATGACTCACCCATAATTCATCATTTTAACACTAGTCCTCATATACATATATACCTCACAATTACCACTTAAATTTTCATAAATTACCAACCTAGATCTTTCACAAATCCCATTAATCCTATCAGTTCATTCCCACAAAACATACATCATTAACCTTAAGCTACTACTCTTACCACCACATTCTACATCTAAAGTTCAAGCCTATAGTCTAGCAACAACCACGTACCACTGGTGAAGCATGCAATATACTATACTAGTCCATCAAATTAGGAAATCAACTGTAAAAACTCATTTCATTTAACTACTACCTACAATCGTAACCCCTCCATGACATCACTATTACATCTCAAAATCAACTACATACCTTCTTACATGAAGTACTAGTTTACGACTACTAAGATAAAGACAATCAAAAAGGGGTAAATTCATAATAGGGGTATTCGATTCTAATCATATAACATAACCCAACCCGATCTTAGCTACGTATTCTACTTTCTCACATCATACTTACTTACCCAAGCATACATTTAGACTACCTTCAAATTCTACATACAACAATGAACCTATAATTATAACTTATTGGCTAATCTAATCATTTTCATTCACATCCTATAAGAGGTTTCTATAACCACCATGACTATCCACTCTAGGCTCCTTCCCTAGTTTTGACTAGATAATGATCACAGCCAAACACTTCATCTATCGAATACCTCACAATCTACCACTATTACTACCATATTAATCTATCAATATAAAATAACAAATCATCTCTCAATTGACGGTTATACAACTAAAAATATTTATTTACACAAAGCAAAAGTCCCCTTCACTCTGACTTCTAACCTTGTGGCTTCATATCACCAACTTCTTGGTCCAATCTCACTACCAATAGGTCATGAAACTTTAACATACACTACTACTCGGGTGGAAGTACAGTTCCAATATTTTGCTACACATCATTCCCCTTATGCATGAGATCCACAACAAAAATTTTGAAAGGGACTGGTACACTTAAATACCTCAGGCTGAAAAGCACAATTTCATCAGGATCAAAGTTTACACTTGAATCAATACACCTTGAAGCACTAACAGACTCTTCCCAAGTCCTTGCACAATTTTATAATCTTTCATGACTCAATCAAAAAGGACCATACCATTTAGGTTCTAGACTTCTGCACTTGAATCACCTGAACAATGGGATATATCTAAGGACATCAGAGTAAGATTTAGGATAACTTTACTTTCGTATAGGCGACACCATAGCACAAACTTCAGTATGAAAGAGGAATATTCTGACTCCATAGCACGAACTAAAACATGAAGAAAGTAAGACATTTCTAAACACCTTATAGCCTCCTACTTATAAGTATGGCGCACTACACACCGATAAATAGGACTCTACTCGATGTGATTTTGCAGACACCCTAGGACTAGAACAGTGCTTTGATACCAATTTTATCATGACCCAAACCAGGGCCCTAGCCGTAAAGAGCATCCTGAACCATAGTGATCCGGACACTCTTCTACATCTGGTCATCACGCACAAAACTCGAATAATAAAGAAAAGATGCGGAAGTAAAATAAACTAAATCATGGTCATATTTTGAAATCTGTTTAATAATACAAAAATAAGTTTGTCAATATCTAGACAACATCTTTTTCAATCTGCAAAATCTCTACTATATATGACATCAATAAAATATCTGAATCTGGGACAAGACCCCAGTGGACCTAAATCAAAATAAATAACAAATAACTAAAAAGAAATAGGCCTTTCGAAATAGAGAAGGTTCACCAACTTCACACTTCACTTCTATCTGAAAACTCTACGGCTTAGCAGGACCTCTAGACTGAGCCTCAGACCCTAAAATATAGGGGGTCAATACAATTGTACTGGTACGCAGAGGAATCCAAAATAATGAATTTATACATATAAATTACAGATGAGAGCAAGTCAAAAAAATACTATGCATGTATAGTTTAAAATCACATGGGCCATCTCAAAAGATCTTAAAACTATCTTGTCAACCCAACTCTATACTTTGTATTACTTCTGAGCTAGGTGGTGCATGTGTATCTGAAAGTATCCCACGGGATATATGGGACCCACCCTTAACTCGACAGCCAAGCCCCCAACCCAAGTTTGTGAAAAGGGTTGGAGTATCTATTTATCTACTATGCCACTGGGCCATCATCAACGTACAATAATAATATACCTGTATCGGCAAAACACGATTTTGGGCAATGAGTTTTTTGGCTCATGCCTTCTTTGGGTAACCACCTAACATCTCTTAAGCCCAATTTTAGTCTTCTCTAAACATGCATATTTCTGAAATCAAATTCTGAAAGTCTAAGCAAAAATCTGTATCTTTAGTTTATTCTAAATCTGCTATGGCATTATCTGAATTTGGTATCGCCATACCAAGACTTGCAAGTCATGTTTCTGAGCCATAAAATATCATATTACAGTCTCCTCTTTCAAAATATAAAGTTTGAAACACTATGTTCCAAATAATCCAAGAAGTTTCATACTTCAAAACATTTATCAAATTATGTAAAGATCGTTTCTTTCAGCATTTCAACAAACATGTGGTGGTCATGTAACTTTTGACAAATCATGCAATCTTATGATAAACATATTTAACCTTTAGCACCAAGTAAAACACCCTCTCTTCGATTCAAATCCATAATCAAGTCATAAGAAAAATCAAGGCATTTATAATAGGATCCCAACAATACATTTTGAATAAATGAAATCTTACGAAAACAAGATGCTTGTAAACAAGAGAGATATTTCTAATAGGTCATTATCTCAATTAATCATTTAAACCCTTCAAACACATTTACATATACTTATACATGGTTATAAATCAAATTTGGGGAAAAGGCCTCAAGACCAAAACTTTATCATCAATACGATTTCATAATCTATAAATGTAATTGTAAATCCAAAACCCCTTTGTAAGTTCATGATTTCTAAACATTTATTCATCATTAAAACAATTTCACCATGCCCATGTAGTTTTAGGAGAACCCCACATACCCTAGATTAATTAGTTTAAAGAGAAGAACTCGAATCTCGACTCGTTCCTTAGAAATATTGAACTTAGAGGTTGATTCTTGATTCCTTGTTCTTGGGAAAAAAATCCTAATTTTGATGTTATGAATGAATGAGGAGTTATTTCCTTTGATTCGATGTAATTAGGTGTTAAAAAGGATGGAAAAGATCTAAAAAACCTTTTAAAAACGGCTTTAGATCGCTAAACGGAGGTGCGGGACAGTTTAGGCGATGAACCGTCACCCTAGGGACGGACCATCCCTCAAACCATCACCTTATGGCCATAAAATAGGCTTACTACCTCAGTTACGATGATTTGGGCAATGGTTCATCGCTGGTGTGACGGTCCGTCGGCCTTCCCATCACACTTTGGCAGTTTGGATAGCTCACTGTAAAACAACCATAACTTTTTACCCCGATATTAAATTAAGGAAAATTTCACGGCATTGGAAAGAGGACTCAAATACCTTTCATTTGATATGTAGTAGGACCTTAATTCGCTATATACAAAATATTATGGTCGATTGAAGTTGACCCAAGTTTAAACGCTTACCAAAACTCAATCGATAGAAAAGTTTTCAACTCGTCCTTGCATTAGGGGACCTCTATGATCTCAATTCATGATCAACTAGATTAACACACTAAATAATTGATTAAACACTAAATTTGAATAGGATTTATTGGCTTTTGGAACCTTTATGCGTAGGAATAATGGGTTATATTCTAGCCCAAAATGCGGGGTGTTACACTTTGTTATGGATGATTTGTCGTCCCTTTGGTCTGGTTTCCAAATGCTTGCATAGGAATTAGAATTCCTTCATGTTTTCAGCTTGATCAGTCTTAAGCCGACTCAATTCAAATTGTAATTTCTTTGCCTTTTCAGACAAGGTTACAAGTTCGTCTCGAATTTCGAACAGCATGTTGCTTTTTTCATTTATGGCATCATCAATGTTATTTATTTTCTACCATATTCTGTTGACCAATACTTGAGTTCTATAGTCCATATTGGACATTTTTTGAAAAAAAATCTGCAAAAACATTGTCAGATCCTTTAACATTTTCTATTTTGAAAGTATAAAATGACAATACTACCAGCTTTCTATGTAACCTTTTGTATTGTGGCTCTGAAGGTAGTTTATTGAATATCAGTCCTGATATTTATGTATTGTCCGTTTTAATGAAAAATGATTTTGGTAATAAAAAGGTAGAAAACTTTCGTATTCCTTTTATTACCGCTAATAATTCTTTTTCATTTGTGGAATAGTTAACTTCAACTTCGTTAAATGTTCCATTGATGTATCTATAGATTTTATTTAAATATGTTTGTAATAATCCTCCCCAATGATAGTCGGAAGCATTAGTTTGTAAAACCAAATTATCTTCTGGTTCTGTTAATCTAAGCTTTGGTAGCCTAGCACACTCTTCCTTTAATTTTTGAACACAAAGAGTATGTTCATTATTCCATCCAAGTCGATTTTACTTTCGAATGATTTTTTGCAAAGGATTTCTCTTCTTTGCAAGGTCCGAAATAAATTCTCCTGCATAATTCAAGCATCCAAGAAATTTTTGTATTTCTTGTTTTGTTGTTAGTTTATCAGGAAATTCTGTTATTTTCTTTGAAATGTAAGATTGTAATTCTTTTCCATTCTTTAAAATTATCATTCCTAAAAATTCAATTTCATTTTGTCTTATCTCCGCTTTCTTTTGGCTTAAAACAATTCCATTTTTAACACAAATATTTGAAAATTCTTTCAAATGTGTTAAGTGTTCTTGGTAATTTTCTCAACATACTAAAATATCATCTATGTAGACGATTAGGAAATTCTTTTCAGAAAATATTCTATCCATTTTTCTTTGAAAAATCTGTGGTGCATTTTTTAGTCCAAACGGCATTACTAACCATTCATAATGCCCATTAGGAGTACTAAATATTGTTAGAGGAAATGATTCCTCTGAAAGTTTAATTTGTCAAAATTCACTTTGGCAATCAAATTTTGAAAAGTAGTTTTTTTCCTTTAGCAAGATTAATTAAATTATTTTTATTTGGGATAAAATATCCATCAAAAACATAATTTTTATTCAACTCTTTAGAATTTATGACCATCCGAGCTTTTTATCTTTTTTGTTCAGCGTGGTTTCTTACCATAAATGCAGGACTACAATCGGACTCCTTCTTGCTCTTATTAATTTAAGATTAAGGAGTTCTTGTATCTGAATTTTAAATTCAGTTTTATCTTCTTCGTTATAAAGCATTGGTTTAATTCTTATGATGATACTAGGATCTTTAAGAGTTAAAACTGCTTTTTCATGGTTATTATTCCATTTTTCTAATGGGTTTTCTCCAAAAGAAACTTGTAAGTCTTGTTTTATTTTCTCTAAGTTGAGACATTTACAAGAATAGTTTTTAGGGGTATCTAAAAATTTCTTTTTAAAGATTCCCTTTTCTTTTATCAAAATATAAGGGTTGTGTTTCTTTGGGATTTTTATAAATTGATTACATGTGGTTTTAAAACTGACCATGTATATTGTTTGATGATAATTTTGAAACTGTTGTATAAAATCATTCCTAATAATAAATCAGTTTCAAGTTTGTCGTATGCAAAAACATATTTTGTAGAAATAATTTTGGGAAAATAATTTTAGATCCCAAAATTATTTCTATGTTTTCTTTTTCATGTGTTAATTTTTCTTTATCACCTGTAATACCTATAACAGAGGTATTAGTATCATTAATATCTCAATTTCTTATTAAAAAGGATTTTGCTAAACTGGCTTCGGAGCCGTTATCTATTTGACAACAGGAAGTCAGTTTTGTTTCGTTGATTGTAAACTCTACGAATATCGATACTTTAAAAGAGGTTTCTTTAGGCATTAGATTTTAGGAATAAAACAAGTTTCATTTCCTAAGGTTATTTGGATTCCTTCTTTTTGGATATTGTATTGATCCAAGCTATTAAGAAATGTTGCCCCTAAAATTATATTGTAATCATTTTTATGGTTACTAATATATCAAGGAACTCTCATTCTAATTGTTACAAGTTGTATTGGTAACTCTACCATTTTAGAAAATTCGTAACTATTTTCTTCAAACGTTTTGTAAATATAAGGTTTACCTTTAAAGCTAACTAATCCGTCTAGGATACTTTCCTTGACATGATTTGCTGATGATCCTGACTGTATTAGGATTGTTTGTTTGTTCCTGTCGCTTCCGTTAAAGAATCTTCCTGAAACTTCTGTAACATTGTTAGAGCTTTCACTATTAAATCCCATGGAATTATCTTTTCGTATAGAGTTTCTCCCATATTCTATTGAGAGTTTTGTATTTGAAGATGTGGAGCTTCCTATTTATATAGCTTTTCCCACATGAATTTCATATTCTGTAGGAATATTTGGTTGATGAATTTCTACTTCAACTGTTCTGGCTATTCCTGTGCATTCTTGGTCTATTTCGACTAAGCTTTTATTTTTATAGACATTTCCATAATTTGAATTGATAACAGTATACAGATCTTGATAATATATGCTCATAATATGATTACCTGGCTTAAATAAATCTTTTCTTTTTACTTGAAAGTGCAAACATAAAGCTTCGTTAAAATTTGCATCTTTTAATGATATACATGACCTGGGATAATAGGTGAATAGTAATTTTGGTATAAGTCAAATTTCCTTCAACAATACCTAAGTTCCCTTCTCTAGTATTAATGAATCTTTCATCTAAATGGTTAATTACTATTGGACAGTCTATTCCTTCTTTAAAAAGTGGATTTATCCATTATTTGGATTCCTTCGAGATGAACATAATTCATTTTTTTTTCTGTTCCTTTGTGAAAGTTTTCTTAAAATTTGGTCGATCATAGGCTTTTTAATAAGTTAAGCTTATGTCTTCCAGTAGATTGAGTGATTTCAATTGCCTTTTCAATCTCTTGATATTCATGATAAGATATTTATTTCTAAAAAAGTTCTTTGTAATTTATTGAACATACTATCTTCTGCTCAATGATTGAATTTTAATCCCTAAATTTTTCTTAGAAATTCTTCATCGAATGTTGCTTTTAGTACATATCCTCACTGATCTTCTTCAGGTTCTATAGCTTGAGTGATTTCTTCTATGTTTTCAATTTCTTGATTCATTCTTCTGAATCAGTACTAGATTCTGAGAATTCTTCATAGAGTTCTATATAAAAATCTTCACTTTTAATGGAAGAAACTGACTCTAAGACTGACTCAATTTCTTTTCTATCTATTTTAGATATTTTTACTCTTTTCTTGTTACATTCATATTTTTTGTGGCCTTCTTCTCCACAATTATAGCACTTGCATTTATCAGTTGATTTCTTATTGAAATTTCTTTGCTTTTTAAAGTACCCTTTTCTCGATACATAATTTTTCTTGGAATTTTTTTCCTTTTAATTAATCAGTTGATTTTTATTTTTATTTTAAATAGTTTCTTTTATGACATCCCCATTGAGATGTTGCTTTTGTGTCTTCAATGTAAATTTGAGTAACAATTCTTTTAGCTTTTCTTTGCATATTATGAAACATACAAAGATGGCTAAGTTTTGGTTAAGGAAGGCAATCCTTCTTCCTAGAGAGTCATGTGTTTGACCTTCTTTCGCATATTCTTCTCTAAAATAGCTAGCTCAATATCCTGGTAGCTTTTGATAGTATTTTTTGATGTATGGAGTCATGTTTTTACTACTATCAAATAACTGGTAATAGTATGTTTCAAATTCACATGTATATTCTTGAATATACTTCATTTTACAAATTTGAAGTTTTTCTAGCCATTCTGCGGCTAACAGTCTTTGCTTTTCTTTTCCTTTAGAAATATCTCCTTGGCTTCCTAAAAATTCAAATCCTACATATCTCACTATGTGATCTATTCCTGCACGAGTTGATTTGTTAAAATGTTCTATGGCTTTTATTTTGAATACTTTTTCAGCTTCTTCTGACATTCTTCTAAACCAATTATCTACCTTTTCAGTAAAAGTGTTTGTGGCTATTAAGTATTTTTCATCACTCGTATAATTTCTTCCTTTCCCTAGGATAAAAAATTGTTCTAAATTCTCTACCCATAAATCTAGAAATTCTCTAGGTTCTCTTTTACAATCAAAATCCAAAAACTGGGTAGATCCAGCGTCTCCTACAGGGAGTCTGTTTGGCATGAATTTAGCTTTAGAATTTATATGATATTAATTATTATAGTCTTTCCATTTCTTAGATTTAGGTAGGAAGTTACTCCTTGGTACTGGCTCGCCGAACGAGATTCCTTCTTCTTTAGGATCTCTAAAGTTTCCTTGGGGTCCTCCTGTATCCCCATGGTTCGTGTGAACACGGTAGATTTTATCATTAAGATCATATTCTTCTAGAACATAGACCAGTTCGTCTAGTTCATTCATTTTCTTTTATTTCTGTAAGATCTTCTATTTTGGTTTTAGAGGTTGAGGCTTCTTCTATATTTTTATTTTTAGAAATTTTTTAGATTTCTTCATGTTTTTCTAGTTCTTCTCTTTGTCTTTTTTCAAGAAAATTAGATATAATTTTTTCATCAAGACTTCCTTTCTGATAGATCCCTTTGTTGGAAATTCTTCGAATAATGATTTCATCCCTAATTCTTTTTCCCAAGTCTTTATTAAAAGTGTCAGCTTTTTCAATAAAACTGTTTATTTTAGCTGGTGAACTATCTTTAAGAATTTTAATTTCTTCTTCTATTAGATTTATTCTAAGGACTATATGGTTTTGCATTTCTAGGAGATCATCTAGTTTTCCTAAGATTTCTTTATTACTTATTTAAACAAATTATGTTCAAATGTATACTCTAGATGCCAAATTTCTTGTTCTAGCTCAAATATAATTTTCTTTTGAAAGAATAATAATTTTTTGTAAGACTCCTGCAAATGAGTTGTAAGCATAACGTTCCTTTCGAAAGTTAATGTAATGCCCCAATTTGCTGAACCAGAACGCTACACGGTGCTCATGACCCCGAAGGACCACAAGCTAACCCATGACTGATATATGTTCCTGTATACTACATAATATAACATGATAAATGCGGAAACATGCACTGGAACTCCATGAGGTTCAATACTGAACATAAATAAATTATATAACATCTATATGGGGTAATAGAATACCCAAAACAAAACTGAAAATACTGAAGTCTGAACATGATAGTCTGTATCTAGTCTGCATTTAGTCTGAAAGCCTCTACTGTCTAAAGAATCTGAATAAGGAGTTGGTGGGGCATGTCCTCAACTAACTCCAACTAATAAGCTAATCAATGAGATAATAGAAAATCATTATGTCCTCGAAGGATGAGGACTCACTTCTACTCTGACTGTTGAAACTGGAATCTACTGCTGATTTGGAACTCGTGTCTCTGAACCTATGGTGTAACATATAAAGAAAGCACCATAGCGCAAATACGTCAGTACAATGGAATGTACTGAGTATACATGTGAGGTAGGCTATATGTAAGGGTTTGCATGCATGATCAATACTAACTGACTGTCTAACATGAACGTGAGAATGCATACATAAATACGTAACTATAACTGATAATGTGATAACATGATATTGATACCGTGGTAGCTTGACTACTGAATCTGGATACTGATAACATGACATAACTAATAACTGATATGACTGATAATATGAAAGACTGTATCTGAATAATACTGATAACATGGATGATTGTATCTAACAGTCCTGAATCTGATGAAACTATCTGAGTTCTGTATTGTATCTGAGTTGACTATATCTGACAGTCTTGAAATCTGAAGAACTATCTAGGTTCTATTACTGAGACTGATTGACTGTATCTGACAGTCCTGATTCTGTAACATGAAACTGTGGGAAGTAGTATCTAACCGGCATGCCCCAAAGGTGCTATAATAGCTGAGCTGGGGTCTAATCTATGCACTGATTGGAAGAGTGTCAATATCGTGCCACTGGAAAGGAAAACATGTGAGTAACCCTCATTTAACATGTAACTCTAGCGAGAATGGTGGGAACCCTTACATAACAGGTTAATCCACCTCATCTACCCTCATATAACAGGCTACGATGTCTCAACCTATGTTGGCTACATAGTTCTGGAATGCAAGGATTTCTTCTAAGAATCACACCCTCATATAACAGGTGAGATCCCATCCTTGGGTTCTCTCGGTGCTAATTTCTACTCCCATCTGAATAGACACTGAACATGATTTACTGAACTAAACTGAGCATGGACTGAGTTACTGAATTTCCTTGGCTGACGGAATACTACTGATATCTAAAAACTGACTGAGTTATGAGACCATTGATATTTTTCCTGAGTCATAAGACTATCTGAAGTCTAAGAGTTCATAGATTGACTGATAGTATCGTGAAAACATGACATGGCTCTAGGCTCATAGCTAATATTTTGGGTACAAGTACCCGCAGGACTCGATGGAAGGAAACTGACATGACTTGATATTCTTGAATACGTGATAATCACCACAATACATTTATTGAAGCATTTCATCAAAAGTCTAATAGGCATAAGCTTGTACATTTATGGGGATTTTCATGATATCAAGATAGTTAGGCAAATTTCCTTCATCTAGGCATTTAATCAAACATATGGCAGGCATAATACATGTAAACATCATGGTATAGCAATTAAACATCATGGTTCACTTCCAATTTCATCATACAAGGTTTTAGTCATGAGATTTCGTAAATCTTTATCTATACTAATCAACCCACATGGAATTTATCATCAAATCATGGAATAGAAATCAATTCCTCATTTATCAACATAAAAGAGAACATACAAAGCATGAAAACATGAAGAAAATCCATAACTTGTAGTTGAAAAGGGATTCTTGGACTTCATGGACGAAAGGATCCCATGAATGAACACTATGCATACCTTAGATCGTGATTTTGTGAAGATTGATGGTGAAACCTTCCTGAATTTGAATCCCCAATAGAAACCCTAGCTTGTTCTTGAGATAAACATGAGAGAATCTAATATGTTTTGGGGGAAAAGTGGCCGAATCACGTGTTAAAGGGATTATATAGGGGTAGGAAGTTGACCCTTTTTAACCCTGGACACGTCATTAAAATTTCAGTAAAATTTCCCGAGTAAGGCCCTTGGCATGATGCAGCGCTATCGTGCCGTGTCACTGGAAATTGACAATTGGGAAACTGAGGGATGGCGCGATGCGGAGCCATCGTGTTTTCCCTCCTTTTGTGATCTGGAACCTTAGCGCGACGCGGGGTAATCGCGCTGAGTCACTAGAAAAAGGACAATTCTGAATTTTAGCGCTGGCGCGACGCGCCATAATTGCGGACACCCACTGGAAATTGCCGAATGCCATTTCCTCTTGTGGCGCGATGCGCCACTGACTAATATGTCATTTTTTTACTATTGGAACTTGAAATAGTCATAATTTCTTACACGGTTATTGGATTTAAGCGAATCATATATTGATGGAAAGCTTATTCAATTTTCCACATGATAGGAAGTGAAAATTATAAAATACCACATGTACAAAAATATATTTGTAATTCAAAGCAAGTTCTAACATCCTTAAGATGGTTTTTAAGCTAAGAAAAGGCACGGGGATTACAATATCTCCCCCTTGAGAACATTCGGCCTCGAATGAGACTAACTGAGAGGGGAAACAATAAACTGAACATGAACTGGACATAAATAACTGGAACATGATCACATGAATGAATTGAATGACAAACTGAACATAACAAACATACTGAACATATAGGACTGAACATACAGATCTGATGCATGCATAACTAATTCATGAATGCATAATTGAGTGCTCTAAAGAGCTAAGTTTCTCATAATAAGAATACATGTCTGATGCATAATTATATAACTAAACTAATACATGAGTGAATGACTGAATATGCAATGGTACTTGATACCAAGTTTATCATGGGGACATGAGCATGAGACTGAATACTAGGTTAGTGATGCACACTAATCCTGAAACTGTGTAAGCTTAAGGAGAACTGTTACCTTGAGCTTGATCTGAGTCAACGGGGAAAGGAGAGGGTACTTGGTACGCATATCTTCTTCTGCTTCCCAAGAATCTCCCTCTACGGATTTATTTTGCCAAAGAATTTTAACTAGAGGGACTTCTTTGTTCCTCAATCTACGGGTTTGATAGTCTAAGATTTCAACTGGAATCTCTTCATAAGAGAGGTTGTTCTAAAGATCTATGCTCTGAATAGGGACTACGGCTGATGGTTCACCTCTACACTTCTTGAGCAAAGAGACATGGAAGACTGGATAAACTGAGGCTAAATCTGAAGGCAATTTGAGCTCATAGGCTACCTTGACGAATTGACTGAGAATCTTGAAGGGACCGACATATCGGGAACTGAGCTTTCCCTTCTTGCCAAATCTCTCCACTCCCTTCATGGGAGAGATCTTGAGGTAGACATAGTCACTAATTTCAAACTCGAGATCCTTTCTACAAACATCTGCATAAGACTTCTGTCGGCTCTGAGCAGCCCGGAGTCTTTCTCTAATTAACTGAACTTTCTCTAAGACATTGAATAATAAGTTAGGACCTATGACTGAGGCCTCACTAACTTCGAACCAACCGATTAGAGATATACATCTCCTACCATAGAGAGCTTCGAATGGAGCCATCTGAATACTGGAATGATAGCTATTGTTGTATGCAAACTCAATCAAAGGCAAGTGGTCATCCCAACTACCCTTGAAATCAATTGCGCACGCCCTTAGCATATTTTCAAGAGTCTGAATGGTCCTTTCTACTTAACCATCAGGCTGAGGATGAAAGGTTGTACTGAGATAAACTTGGGTACCAAGACTCTTTTGGAATGCTTTCCAGAAGTGAGGTGAACTGGGTACCTCTATCTGAGATAATAGATAATGGAACACCGTGCACTCTGACCAGCTCCTTGATGTAGAGCTTAGTGTAATCCTCAGCTTAATAAGAGGTATGAACTGGAAGAAAAGGAGCTGATTTGTTCATTCTGTCTATAATGACCAGACTGAATCATGTTGATGACGAGTTCGAGGCAACCCATCACGAAGTCAATGTTTACTTCTTCCTACTTCCAAGTAGGAATGGTGAAATCCTAGATGGAACCACTAGGCTTCTGATGCTCTATCTTAACTTACTGATATTTTGATCACTTAGCCATAAATTCTGCAATATCTCTCTTCATCCTACTCCACCAATAGATCTCTCGCAAGTCGCGGTATATCTTAGTGTCCCCTAGATGAATAGAGTAATGCACACCATGCGTTTCTGCAAGAATTCGCTACCTTATGTCATCTACACCTGGATCACATAGACAACCCTAACAAAGGAGGACGCCATCTCCCCCTTGGGAGAAAACCTCAACTTTCTAATTCTGGACTGACTCTTTCAACTTGACTAGGATGGGATCTCTATCTTGTTTTTCTTTTACCTCGAAAACTATAGATGATTCTAAACTACTCTGAACACATACGCCACCCTCTGAAGAATTGACTAAGCAAACGCCTAGCTGGCAAGTTAGTGGACTTCCTAGACTAACTTATTCTTACTATCATCAACATGATAAATACTACCCATGGACAGTCTACTGAGAGCGTCGGCCACTACGTTGGCCTTGCTCGAATGATAGAGGACACTCATGTCATAATCTTTCAAGAGCTTTATCCACCTTCTCTAACAAAAATTGATATCTTTCTGGGAAAAGACATACTGAAGGCTTTTATGATCTGTGAAGACATCTACATGAACACTATATAGATAATGCCTCCAAATCTTCAAGGCAAATACTACGGTTGCTAATTCAAGATCATGAGTAGGATAATTCTTCTCATGGGGTTTAAGCTGTCTGGAGGCGTAGGCTATGACCTTACCATGCTTCATGAGGGCACAACCTAAACCCACTCTAGATGCATCACAATACACCATGAAATCTTCTGGACCATTTGGAAGAGCTAGAACTGGAGCTAAGGTGAGTCAAGCCTTCAATTCCTAAAAACTCTTCTCGCATGGATCTGACCACTGAAACTTGACCTTTTTCTGAGTCAATCTGGACATAGAAGATGCAATATAAGAAAATACCTTGACAAACCATCTATAATAGCCAGCCAAACCCAAAATACTCCTGATATCTGATGGAGAGACAGGGCGAGGCCAGTTTCTTACCGCTTCGGTCTTTTGAGAATCTACTCTAATGCCATCTCCGGAAATGATATAACCAAGGAATGCTACTGACCTTATCCAAAATTTGCACTTACTAAATTTGGTGAATAATTGATGATCTCTGAGAGTCTGAAGAACAATTCTGAGATGGTCTGAATGGTCTTACTCACTGCGGGAGTAAACAAGGATGTCATCTATAAAGACTATCATGAACATATCCAATTGATGCTTGAACACACGGTTCATCAAGTCCATGAAAGCGGCTGGGGCATTGGTAATACCAAAGGACATAACTAAGAATTTGAAGTGACCATACCGAGTACGGAAAGCTGTCTTCGGGATGTCATATTCTCTAACTCTAAGCTGATGATAGCCGAATCTGAGGTCTATCTTAGAGAAATAACTGGCACCCTGAAGTTGGTCAAACAAGTCATCGATTCTGGGAAGAGGATACTTGTTCTTCACCGTAACCTTATTGAGTTGACGGTGATCAATGCACATTCTGAGAGAACCATCTTTCTTGCGCACGAATAAGACTGGTGCTCCCCATGGGGAAGCGCTAGGTCTGATGAATCTGTTATATAAGATATCCTTCAACTGTTCTTTCAGTTCCTGGAGTTCTGCTAGTGTCATTCTGTATGGCAGAATAGAGATAGGCTGAGTACCTAGAAGAAGGTCTATGCCGAAGTCTATTTCCCTTTCTGGAGAAATGTCTGGAAGATCTTCGGGAAAGACATCTAAATAATCATTAACCACTGGAACTGATTTAAGACAGGGAGATTTAGAACTAGAGTCCTTAACATGCACGAGATGATAAACACACCCCATAGATATCATTTTCCTTGCCTGAAGGTAGGAAACAAGCTGGCCTATGAACGCTGAAGTATTACCCTTCCACTCTAGGATGGGTTTATTCGGAAACTGAAACTAAACTATTCTATTTCTGCAGTCGACTGTGGCATAGCAGTAATAAAGCCAATCCATGCCGACAATGACATCAAAATTAGTCATCTCTAACTCGACTAAATCTGCTGACGTGACATTCTAAAATATCATAATCGGGAAGTTCCTGTATACCCGCTAGGCTATGATAGTTTTATCCACTGGGTAGAGACTAAGAAGGGCTCTGCTAGAATTTCGGGACTGATGTCGAAATCAACTTCTATATAAGGAGTAACAAAAGACAAGAAAGCTCCTGGATCTAGCAAACCATAAACATTAACATGAAAGATCTGTAACGTGCCAGTAACTACATCAGGAGAACTTTCCTGATCTTATCGAGTTTGAAGAGCATAGAGACGATTTGGGCGTTGCCCACTAGTAGCACTAGAAGTGGCACCCTACTTATTTGGGCAATCGGACTGAGTTGAGGAGAGATTTTGTTAACCCTAAAGACCTGGATGAGGATAGTTTATAACTCTGTGGCCTGGCTTGCCACAACTGAAACAAATACCACTACCCGCTCTACACACACCCTGATGGTGCTTACCTCAAGCATGGTAAAGAGGATAGGTGAGGGAACTACTAACACTGCCCTGGGTCTTAGAGCCTGGTGCTCTATCTTTGTTACCCTCTCTGAACTTAGGAACTGGAGCACTGACTGTAGAGGGAGCTGGAACTGATGACTTAGGATGAAACTGAGAACGGTTTCCTCCTTCTGATTTAGGTTGACTAAAATTGAAGCTACCTATCCTAGCTTTCTTATTCTGCTTCTCCCTCTGCTTAACTTTTTGCTCTTCTATCTATTGAGCATGGGTCATAAGACTAGCTAAGGTCATGTCGCTATTCAACATGGCGGATCTGCACTCATTAACCATGTTGTCGTTCACCCCTGAAGTGAACTTACTCATCTTAAATCTACTGTCTGGAACCAAATGAGAGGCATACCTGGCTAATTGAGTAAACTTTAGAGAATACTCTTTCACTGTCATATTGCCCTGGCTGAGGTTGATAAATTCTAGCACCTTGTCTTCTCTAAGCTCTTGAGGAAATAATCTGTCTAAGAAAGTAGTGACAAACTCCTCTCACTCTATAGGTCCTGCGTCATCTGATCTTTTAGACTTCTACTATTTGAACCAAGCATGAGCCACATCCTATAACTGGTATGCTACTAACTTAGAACTCTCAACAGTAGTCACCCTTATAATGTCTGTCACTTTATGGATCTGATCAATGAATTCCTGAGGGTCTTCATCTACCTTAGACCCGAGCAAGGTTGGAGGATTCATACGGGGGAAGTCCCAAATCCTCGCTGCAACTGAGTTGACCACTGGGTTGGCTAAATTGACTGTTGGCCATTCATTATGAGCAGCGACTGATTGAGCAAGAGTGGTAAATGTGGTCCTGAACTCCGCATGAGAAACATGATCGCCCAAAGGTTCTTCGGGCTGAGGGGCTGACTGGCTTCTTCTCTTAGGACACGTATTCTGAAATAAAGATAAGAAACAGATTAGACTGAGAGACTGACTTTTGATTATGCTCACTAGAACGACATGAATACTGAAAGAGGGGAAACTATTCTTAAAATATCTCATAGGCTCCTGCACATAAATGTGGCGTGCAACACACCCATGTACAATACTCTACTAGATGCGGCTTTCAAACTCTCTAGGACTCTAATGAACCTTAGGCTCTGATACCAAGTTTGTAACGCTCCGATTTGCTGAACCAAAATGCTACACGGTGCTCATGACCCCGAAGGACCACAAACTAACCCAAGACTGATATATGTACCTGTATACTGCATAATATAACATGATAAATGTGGAAACATGCACTGGAAGGACATAAGGTTCAATACTGAACATAAATAAATGATATATAATCTGTATAGGGTAATAGAATACCCAAAACAAAACTGAAATTACTAAAATCTGAACATGATAGTCTGTATCTAGTCTGCATCTAGTCTGAAAGCCTCTACTGTCTGAAGAATCTGAATAAGGAGTTAGTGGGGCATGTCCCCAACTAACTCCAACTAATAAGATAATAAAAAATCATTATGTCCTCGAAAGATGAGGACTCACTTCTACTCAGACTGCTGAAACTGGAATCTACTGCTGATCTGGAACTCGTGTCTCTAAACCTATGGTGTAACATAAAAATAAAGCACCATAGAGCAAATGCGTCAGTACAATGGAATGTACTGAGTATACATGTTAGGTAGGCTATATGCAAGGGTTTACATTCACGATCAATACTAACTGACTGTCTAACATGAACGTGAGAATGCATACATAAATACGTATCTGTAACTGACAACGTGATAACATGATACTGATATCGTGGTAGCATGACTATAGAGTCTGGATGTATCTAACATGACATAACTGATAACTGATATGACTGATAACATAAAAGACTGTATCTGAATAATACTAATAGCATGGGTGGTTGTATCTGACAGTCTTGAATCTGATGGAACTATCTGAGTTCGTACTGTATCTGAGTTGACTGTATCTGACAATCCTGAAATCTGAAAAACTATCTAGGTTCTATTACTGAGACTGATTGACTGTATCTGACAATCCTAATTCTGTAACATGAAACTGTGGGAAGTAGTATCTAACCAACATTCCCCAAAGGTGCTATAATAGCTGAGCTGGGGTCCAATCTATGCTCTGATTAGAAAGGTGTCAATACCGTGCCACTGGTAAGGACAACATGTGAGTAACCCTCATATAACAGTAACTCTAGCGAGAATGATGGGAACTCTCACATAATAGGTTAATCCACCTCATCTACCCTCATATAACAGGCTACGATGTCTCAACCTATGTTGGCTACATAGTTCTGGAATGGAAGGATTTCTTCTAAGAATCACACCCTCATATAACAGGTGAGTTCCCATCCTTGGGTTCACTCGGTGCTAATTTCTACTTCCATCTGAATAGACACTGAACATGATTTAGTGAACTGAACTGAGCAAGGACTAAGTTACTGAATTTTTGTGGCTGACGGAATACTACTGATATCTGACACCTGACTGAGTCATGAGATCATAAAAAATTTTCCTGAGTCATAAGACTATCTGAAGTCTAAAAGTTCATAGCTTGACTGAGAGTATCGTGAAAACATGACATGGCTCTAGGCACACAGCTAATATTTCAGGTACAAGTACTCCCAAGACTCGATGGAAGGAAAATTACATGACTTGATATTCTTGAATACGTGATAATCACCACAATACGTTTATTGAAGCATTTCATCAAACGTCTAATAGGCATAAGCTTGTACATTTATGGGGATTTTCGTGATATCATGCTAGTTAGGCAAATTTCCTTCATCTAGGTATTTAATCAAACATATGAAAGGCATAGTACATGTAAACATCATGGTATAGCAATTAAACATCATGGTTCATTTCCAATTTCATCATACAAGGTTTTAGTCATGAGATTTCGTAAATCTTTATCTATACTAATCAACCCACATGGAATTTATCATCAAATCATGGAATAGAAATCAATTCCTCATTTATCAACATAAAAGAGAACATACAAAGCATGAAAACATGAAGAAAATCCATAACTTGTAGTTGAAAAGGGATTCTTAGACTTCATGGATGAAAGGAGCCCATGAATGAACACTATGCATACCTTAGATCGTGATTTTGTGAAGATTGATGGTGAAACCTTCCTGAATTTGAATCCCCAATAGAAACCCTAGCTTGTTCTTGAGATAAACTTGAGAGAAACTAATATGTTTTGGGTGAAAAGTGGTTGAATCACGTGTTAAAGGGATTACATAGGGGTAGGAAGTTGATCCTTTTTAACCCTGGACACGTCATTAAATTTTCTGTAAAATTTCTCGAGTTGGGACCTTGGCGCAATGCGTTGCTATCGCGCCATGTCACTGGAAATTAACAATTGAGAAACTAAGGGATAGCGCGA
Organism: Capsicum pubescens; assembly: GCA_030864215.1. NCBI lineage: Eukaryota > Viridiplantae > Streptophyta > Magnoliopsida > Solanales > Solanaceae > Capsicum > Capsicum pubescens. The sequence goes on from CM061544.1 coordinate 57,726,729, forward strand.
TGCAGAGCCATCGCGTTGCCCCTCCTTTTGTGACCTGGAACCTTAGCGCGACGTGGGGTAATCGCGCTGAGTCACTGGAAAAAGGATAATTCTAAATTTGAGTGCTTGTGCGTCATGCCATAATTGCGGACACTCACTGGAAATTGTCGAATGCCATTTCCTCTTGTGGCGTGTCACGCCACTGACTAATATGTCACTGTTTTACGATGAGAACTTGAAATAGTCATAATTTCTTACCCGATTATCGAATTTAACCGAATCATATATTGATAGAAAGCTTATTCAATTTTCCACATGATAGGAAGTGAAAATTATAAAATTACCAAGTGTACAAAAATAGATTTGTAATTCAAAGCAAGTTCTAACATCCTTAAGATGGTTTTCAAGCTAAGAAAAGGCATGGATATTACAGTTAAGCTCTTGCTTTAATTCTGGCTATAGTTTTAAAGCTTCTTCTTTATCCATTGAATAGACTATGTTTAAATCTAATCTTTTTATAATTAGGTGGTATAAACCTAATTCTTCTAGACATTAAATATCCTATTAATTTTGCTTCTAAGCAAGATATCATCGTGATTAGAAGATCTAACCTATGTGGATCTTCCTGTGTTTCATTTAATCTTTTATATTCAAAATAGTTACTATCTAGATCTTTTTTTACTTCTCTAAAAGACTGTGTATTTTTATAAGGTCTTCTCATTAGTTATCACTTTTTATTTAGTTACTTGGCTCTGATACCAATAAAATGAGGTTGTTCACAAACAGGGTGTGCATGCAGAATTTTTATTCACTTAATCAGTGAAATAACCATCATCATACCAATAGGATAGATCATCATCACTATCCACATATGAATAGTCATGAATAGACCATTGTTCTTGGACAAAATGATCTATAATTTTTTCAAGAATTTTTTCTTGTAAATCTTTATTTAATTTTATCACCTTTAAGATGGTGATTAATTTTTTTCATCTAATAAAATAGTGTAATAACTCATTTGGCAGTATAAAAAACGTATTTCTTTACCTTAGCCTTGTATCTTTTTAACAGATAAACCTGTGCGTTTTTTAGAGCACGATTTCTATCTAGAGCTCTAAGTAAAAGTATTTTTAATTTTTTAATTTCAGAATTATTTGAAATATCTTTTAAATGATAGATTTTACGACAATAATTTCTCAAATTTGTCATATCTTTGATAATAGTTTCTATAATTGTCTTGGATTCCCAGAACCTTTTTCTGAATTTCTTTAATCGTGGTTGTACCACTCTCATGATGATAAGAATAGATTATTCATAATTTTATATTTCCTATAGGTATTTAGCAACACATAATATGTATGAATGTATAAAGTAGATATGAAGACAAATTTTTCTTATGTTAATATCTTCTTGAAATGATAGAGTTTAAGTATACCTTTAGACCTTCTTTCTCTATTAGCTGTATCAACGCCGCAGTGTTTCTTTTTCTGGCTATGAAGAACTATTTAGCTTATTGCAACTCACTGTCTCAGGCTACTGTGCCTTCCTTCCTCCATCGAGGCTGAAGATCGCAACCTTTATTTATCACCAACACATAAGAATGACAAAAGATATAAAACAAACTTTTTTTATTTCATGAACATATTACAACATAATAAAATCTTTAATCAGATCTTCCTTATACTCTTACACAAACTATTTTTACTTTTCCCTGTCGAGAGAAATGTTTCTCACTCAATCATATAGAATATACCTAGCATTTTCTAAGAAAGAGATATTCAGAGTAAATGTAGTCTGTCTTCTACGAGTTTCTATCTCTCCTTTTATAGATACAAGGAGGGGTAGGATTATAATTTTGTTTTTATCAGGATCATCCCTTTAAAAGTCTTTATTTTTTATCTAGTCCCTTATCAGGATAAGAGATAACATTCTTCTCCTTTCTGATTGGCTGATTTTGGATAGTAGGGTCCAGTCTTCTTTATCATTTTGTCGTCTGGTGCCGACAATTATGTTGACGTAAGTGCTTACGTCTTTTCTTTCATTGGATTCTCTTTTACATCTGTAAATTACATTTCTTCGGACATTGATGAGCTTTCTCCGTCATTTCTTATGAGATGTCCATGTTCTAGGAATTTATATGTCATGGTCTAGGTTTCTGGAGTAGCTGGAAATTGGTGTTTTCGAACTCAGCGATTTTGTCCCTTAAGACTACTGATTTTGATTTTCCTTTGGTCATTAAAATTCAATTTGTGTCTTTGTTGAGAACTTTATAATTTTCTTCATATTTTTTTTCAAGGATGTTATATACTGCTTTCATCCCTAAAGGTCGTCTGATTTGGATCATTTTTTTATTAAAATAGGGGATCTTTTCATCAAATTCTATCGCGTTGCTATTAAAGTCTCTTAATTTCTCCACCATTATATAGTTAAACGTGGGAAAATATAGTTGATAATTTTGAGATTTCATTGCAATGCTATAGAATCTGCAATAGACTGCTTCCTCTTCGGCATAGTTTTTGATTGAATTGGTTAGATGTATCGGCGGTCCTTTTAATTCAGATAAATCTGGTTTAGAATAAACTCGATCTAAGTAATCGAATTCAAATAGTTTGGTTGTGAAACCAGCTGATCCTCCTGGGAAGATAGAAATCCTTGCAAATAAACTTTTTGTTTTGATGACTTCGAAAGTTTCTTCACATGTTTCTGAAAGATTGTAAATATGCTTTGTAAATGCCAAATTTTATTCCTCTTTCGGATGGACTTTTCCTACCTGAAAAGAAACAAACTTATTTCCTGAAGAGAAGTTAGTTCTTTTTTCTGATTTCTCAGAGGTTATTTCAGTTTTTTACTAATTTTATTACTTCAGAGAATTTTCTCTGTGTTTGTGCTCGGCTTTTAGCCTTGTCCGAAGACTCGGCCATCGGCATATCCGAGCTTACCGTCGAGATATTTTTGGAACTAGGTGCTAGTGGGACATCTCCTGCCACTTTATTAGCTTAGCTTTTAGCCTTGTCCGAAGACTCGTCCATCGGCATATCCGGGCTGCTTACCATTGAGATATTTTTTGCACTAGGTGCTAGTGGGACATCTCCTGCCACTTTGTTAGGGATGATTTATCATCCCTTTGGTATGGTTTCCAAATGCTCGCATATGAGTTAGAATTGTGCCATGTTTTCAGCTTGATCTGTGTTAAGCTGACTTAATTCAAATTGTAATTTTTTTGCCTTTTCAGACAAGGTTACAAGTTCGTCTTAGATTTCGAACAGCCATTTCGGCAGGTATTATTGTCATTTTGAACAGATGACAGGTATTATTTTCATTTTATACTTTCAAAATTGAAAATGGTAAGGGATCTGACAATATTTTTGCAGATTTTCTTTCAAGAAACGTCCAATATGGACGATAGAACTCAAGTACTGGTTAACAAAATATGGCAGAAAATGAATAACATTGACGATGCCATAAATGAGAAAAGCAACATGTTTTTCGGAATTATTGTCGTCTTTATCATAATTTCTATCGTCCATATTGGACGTTTCTTGAAAGAAAATCTGCAAAAACATTGTTAGATCCTTTAACATTTTCAATTTTGAAAGTATAAAATGACAAAAATACTTGCCATCAATTCGAAATGGCGTGAATACCTACTGAAATGGTTGTTCGAAATCTGAGATAAACTTGTAACCTTGTCTGGAAAGGAAAAGAAATTACAATTTGAATTGAGTCGGCTTAACACTGATCAAGCTAAAAACATGGCAGAATTCCAACTCCTATGTGAGCATTTCGAAATCAGACCAAAAGGACGACAAATCATCCCTAACAAAGTGGAAGGAGATGTCCCAGAAGCACCTAGTGCCAAAAATATCTCGATGGTAAGAAGGCCGGATATGTCGATGAACGAATCTTCAGACAAAGCTAAAAGCTGAGCTAATAAAGTGGCAGGAGATGTCCCACTAGCACCTAGTGCCAAAAATATCTCGACAGTAAGTCCGGATATGCCGATGGCTGAGTCTTCAGACAAGGCTAAAAGCCGAGCACAAACACAGAGAAAATTCTCTGAAGTAATAAAATCAGTAAAAACTGAAATAAAATCTGAGAAATCAGAAAAAAGAACTAACTTCTTCTTTTCAGGTAGGAAAAGTCCATCCGAAAGATGAAGAATATTTGATATTTACAAAGCATATTTACAATCTTCCAGAAACCTGTAGAGAAAATTTCGGAGTCATCGAAACAAAAAGTTTATATGCAAGGATTTATATCTTCCCAGGAGGATCAGATGGTTTCACAGCCAAACTATTTGAATTCGGTTACTTAGACCGAGTTTATTCTAAACCAGATTTATCTAAATTAGAAGGACTGTCGATACATCTAGCCAGTTCAATCAGAAACTACGCCGAAGAGGAAGCAGTCTATTGCAGATTCTATAGCATTGCAATGGAATCTCAAAATGATCAACTATATTTCCCCATGTTTAACTATATAATGGTGGAGAAATTAACAGACTTTAATATCAATGCGATAGGAGTTTATAAAAAGATCCCCTGTTTTAATAAAAAATGAATCCAAACCAGACGAGCTTTAGGGATGAAAGCAGTATATAACATCCTTAAAATCAAAAATGAAGAAAATTATAAAGTCCTCAGCATAGACACAAATTGGATCTTAATGACCAAAGAAAAATTGAAATCAGTAGTCTTAAGGGACAAAATCGCTGAGTTCGAAACACACCAATTTTCAGCTACTCCAGAAACCTGGACCATGGCATGTAAATTCCTAGAACATGGACATCTCAGATGAAATGATGGAGAAAGTTCATCATTGTACGAAGAAATGTAATTTACAGAGGTAAAAGAGAATCCAATGAAAGAAAAGACGTAAGCACTTACGTTAACAAAATTGTCGGCACCAGACGATAAAATAATAAAGAAGACCCCACGAACAAAAAACAGCCAATCATAAAGGAGAAAAATCTTATCTCTTATCCTAATTAGGGACTAGCTAAGAAATAAAGTCTTTTAAAGGGAAGACCCTGAGAAAAATAAATATTGTAATTCTACCCCTCCTTGTATCTATAAAAGGAGAGATAGAAGCTCGTAGAAGACAGACTGCATTTCTCTGAATATCTCTTTTTTAGAAAATGCTAGGTATCTTCTATATGAGTGAGTGAGAAATACTTCTCCCTACAGGAAAAAGTAACAAATAGTTTGTGTAAGAGTATAAGGAAGATCTGATTAAAGATTTTTCTTACGTTGTAATATGTTCATGAAATAAAAAAGTTTGTTTTATATCTTTTGTCATTCTTATGTGTTGGTGATAAATGAAGGTTGCGATCTTCAGCCTCGACGGAGAAAGAACAGAACAGTAGCCTGAGACAGTGAGTCGCAATAGGCTAAATAGTTCTTCATAGCTGGAAGGAGAAACACTGCGGTTTTGATGCCAATATAGAAAGAAAGTCGAAAGGTATACCTAAACTCTATCATTTCAAGAAGATATTAACATAAGAAAAACTTGTCTTCATATCTACTTTATACATTCATACATATTATGTGTTACTAAGCACCTATAGGAAATATAAAATTATGAATAACCTGCTCTTATCATCATGAGAGTGGTACAACCACGATTAAAGAAATTCAGAAAATGGTTTTGGGAATCCAAAACAATTATAAAAACTATTAACAGATAGATGACAAATTTTAGAAATTATTATCGTAAAATCTATCGTTTAAAATATACTTCAAATAATTCTGAAATCAACAAATTAAAAATACTATTACTTAGAACTCTAGATAAAATCGTGTTCTAAAAAACGCACAGGTTTATCTGTTAAAAAGATATATGGCTAAGGTAAAGAAATACGTTCTTTATACTGCCTAATGAGTTATTACACTATTTCTTAGATGAAAAAAACATTAATCACTATTTTAAAGGTGATAAAATTAAATAAAGATTTACAAGAAAAAATTCTTGAAAAAATTATAGATCATCTTGTCCAAGAACAATGGTCTATTCATGACTATTCATATGTAAATAGTGATGATGATCCATATTATTGGTATGATGATGGCTATTCCACTGATTAAGTGAATAAAAATTTCGCATGCACACCCTGTTTGGGAACAGCCTCATTATATATATATATGATATTTATGTATATGAATTCTTGAATGCGTACTATATATATCACATCCATAAGTTTATTACCTTATAATAGACCATGTTCATTATATTCTGATAAATTATCGTTTATATATTACATTATTATGACTGGAATAGTAACATAATATCATTATCTAAACGGTATGATATATATACACATATTCATTATACAAATATTATGCATGTTTAACGTCATTTAACGTATATACAAAGAAAAATATTTATTTTATATATTGAAACATAAGTAAAAGATAAAGATTATGTTTAACGTAATTTGTTTATTTTGTTTGATATATTTTTTAGTGTAATTTTTTCACAAAATTTAAGAATGATTGATTTTTATTGTTATTATACTGGTTATCGACTACGTGTGATCAGTGTAATTTCAAAAAATTATATATATATATATATAATTATATATATAATTATTTTTAAGGAAAATAATATATATATTTGATTACATATATATAATTATTGGTTACTAAAAATTATTTACTTTTTATTTTTTTTAGTTCAAAAACCGACCACAAGTGGTCGGTTTTTAAATGGATTTATTTATTTTAATAAAAAACGACCACAAGTGGTCGATATTTTTAAAATATTTTCTTTTTTAAAAAAAAATAAAAACCGACCACTAGTGGTCGGTTTTTAAAAATATTTTTTAATTATATTTTTTTAAAAAGACCGACCACAAGTTGTCTATTTTGTTATTTTTTTAATTTTTATTTGTAAAATAAATAATAATTAATATAAAAATTATTGAAACAATTATTTTAAAAATTTTAAAATATAAAAGCAACCACATGTGGTCACTTTTAAAAAAAAAAAATAAAAAAAATCGACCACTTGTGGTCGCTTTTTTAGTAGTGTTTATTTAAGAAGATTTATCCATAGATTATACATCTTTCATTTTATTGTATTATGCTTTGACAAAGTGGAAGGGGAGTCTTAGAGTAACTGGTAAAGTTGTTGTCATGTGACCAAGAGGTCATGAGTTCAAGCCTTGGAAACAGCCCTTACGTATTACAGAAATGTAAGGTGAGGCTTCATACAATTGATTCTTGTGGCCGGACCCTTTCTCAAACCCTATGAATAGCGGAAGCTGAGTGTACCGAGTTGGTTTTTTTTATGCTTTGACAAAAATGTTGTTGGTGGACAGATATTATGTAGGCAACCACGTCTTGATGATGATACATACAACCAACTTCTCGAAAAGGCTAAAGGAGAAGGGTATGATGTAAGAAAACTCCACAAGACACCTCATTCTGAGTCTCCACCAGAGGGTGATAATGCACCAACAGACTCAAAAGGAATTTGGTGGCTCAAATCAATCTTTGGAAGATAATCGTATATATTAGTAAATATGTTTTTTTTTTTTTAAAAAAAAAGTAGAAAATTACAATATAAATTATGAGAAGTTATCTTGTAAAAAGAGCTTCTTGTTTTAAATTCCAAATGTTAGTAAGGTTGTAATATCCTTTGGTGTGCTTGTAAAGTTGATAGTAGTACGTTGTAGTAGTAGTAGTAGTTTGGTGTTGCAAGAGAGTTTGTTAATTAATTTTCCTTATGAATTTATGAGTGTGAAAAATGTGGAATCTTATTTGTTTCTTTCTCTAGCATTAAAGGGTTGTTTGGTTGGGGAGACCTTAGTTATCTTATCCACAATATCAAATAAAGAATCATTATAAATTTGGAATAAATTATCTTGAAATGAGTTATTTGCATTTTATAATGAGAATGTTGTTTTTAAAGTTCTTTAAAGATCATTTTCTTTTTATGTTAATTAGAAAACCTTGAAGATTCGGTTTCTTTTTGGTTTTCATTTTTGAGAAATCTACTAAACAAGTTTTGATTATAGAATAACCATTTCAAGTCATGATGATACTACAAATCAAAATCAGAATATGAAGTCATCTTTGTTAAATACAGGTTCATTCTTAATGTGATATTTTCAATGTCTCAATTTACGTGACACTTTTCGCTTCTCGTGAGTCAAATTGACTGTAAATTTGAGCATAAAAGCTTTTGAAAACTACGTAAGAAATACTGTAAGTCCTAATTATTGACAAATCAAAGCATTTACCAAATAAATTGAGACCGGAAAGTATTATTTAACACAAACTTCAAATTTAGTATAGTCCAAATGCAATTTGATATTGGATTATCAAATGAAAATTTTCAAAAAAGAATCATAAAATGTCTTAATTAATACTCATCATCATCATAATTATTTTAGAATGTTAGTTCATTCCTTCTCTATTATATAAGCTAGCAAGAAAAAGGACCAACAGAATATTACTAAGTTGAAGAAAATATTACCTCACTTGTACCTTATATTTGACCTTGGTACTTGATTTCTTTTCCTTTATTTAACTAACACATGTACTTCGTCTTTCCTAGCAAACCACGTGTATCCACTTTACATAAAAAAATAAATTATATCAAAACTCAATTTTCACACCGTAGTTCTCTTCTCAACTTTCTCTTTCTTCTTCACACTCTTCAGTGATCTTTAATTCCTAGCCGTGGCTAAAAGCAACAATTGTAGTTGTTCCATTCCTACGTAGTGTCACTACTATGGCTGTGAGATTCTGTTGGTTTTGTTCAAGCAACAATTGCGGTTGTTCATTTCCAGGTAATGTCACTGCTATGACTTGTGGTATTTTGTTGGTTCGGTTCATGTACATGTTGTTTTCTCAATTTTATGAATTGATTTTTTATTTTTTTTATTAGTTGTCAAGATCTTATTTTTTTAGATGGGGATGGACAGAAGGTCCATCATTTGGTGAAATTCTATGTTAAAAGATTGAATCTTTAAGAAAAAGCTCGATTTTTCTATTATCCTTTTGAAAGATTTTGAGGTTTTAGCTGTGAGATTTTGCTTTTTGGTTCATGTACATGTTATTTTCATTCATGTGTTTGAGTTTTATGAATTGGAGGTTTCCTACGTACATGTTTTACGAGTTTTATGAATTATCTTTTTTTTTTTTTCTGTTTTTACTATTTATTGTTGAGATCTCTTAGCTAGTGAAATTCTATGTTAAAAGATTGATATTTTAAGACAAAGTTGGGTTTTGAAATTTTAAATTTTAATGATTTTTTCTTTTGTGAGCTTTGAATTTTAAGTCAAAAAGCATAACTTGTAGCCTGATACATGTAGATGGAAAATGACCTTTGAATCAGTTTTTGTCATCTATTTGTTGCTTTACATAGTAATGTGAATACAGTAATAAAAGAAATCTGGTTTGTCTTTTGTCCAATTCTTTTCTATTTTTACTTTTTGGATTTGTTATGCATTGTTTAGTATAATAATAATATGTAATGACCTTTGATATAAGTCATCTTGCATCATGCTACTAGCAGTAGGGATTTCAGTTACAAAACTCAAAATATACAAATAGTAAAAATTTAAAGTAATTTTAACCTTGTATACTATATGGTACACTATATGAGTATAGTTTTAAGACGAAAGAAATTTGGATGAACTCCCTTGCACCCTCCTAACTTGGATCATACCTACAAATGGTTGGACGAGAATACAAAGGCAAGAATCTTCTTTGCATTTTCCAGGAATTGGGAATGCACCAGAAGGCCATTATGTGTTAACAGGGCGCAATTCAAGTGCGACCAGACTATGCAATGGCTTTTGGTGAGACTCCACTTTCTATCTTTTGAGTCCCATGTGAAAATGAACTTTCTATATGGTCTGGGCAATCCTCACCTCTTGATCAATCTTTGCAGCCCATTTGGCTGATGTATACTGTGAGCAAGGAAATCTGAAAATGACGGAGAGCTATTGCCCGTGATGCTGAATTCTCTCTGGCGAGTCACAACCTGGTGCTTAGTTCATAAAATTCCTATCCTATATTAACATTTTCTTTTCTATGCCAATTCTATATGCTCTCTGAAATTGTTGCTTATAGAGTAATGCTTTAAAAAAAGCTGGTAAAGTGCAGGAAGCAATTGCTTGTTATTGTAAGTTTGTATTGTCAGGTCATTCTTTAATTTCTTTGTTGTTTATTCCTCCATTCTTACTTATACGACACTTTTTACTTTTTGAGAGTCAGTTTGACTTATCGTTGAAGCTTCAACTGGACTAGATCAACTAACTATTTTAAGACTAAAGTTAAAATGTTAAAAAAATCTATGATAATTTTTGTAAGTTGCAATTCTTTTCATATCAAATATGACGAAAAAGTATATTTTAAAATGTCAGTCACATAGTTTGAATCTCGAGAAGTGAAAAGTGACCACACAAATTGACATGCAACACTGCCTATCTAATATTTTCTCAACCTTTCTGGTGGATGCATACAGCAATTCATCTCTCTTCAACTAGACCATCTACAAATACTATTCAATCTGGGATGCATTTACATGGAGCAGCAAGATTTTACATTGTTGTAACAATTCTCTTGTTGACTATATATTTCAATCTAGAATTTTCAGGAGTTACTATTCCTATTATCTAGGAACATGATGAGTACAGTTGCACAATGTTTTAAAGCGAGTTTATTTGTTGCAACAGAGTTCTAATCTCCTTTTAGAAATCTCACTGTAATATACATATAGGTAAATATTTAGTTACTTCCTACGTATGCATAATTTGAAAATCAACGTCGTTTCTTGATCTGGCTTTTCACCATACATGAATATTTTCTTCTTTTGTGATGTTACTTTCAGGGATATTATGCACAAGCCATATCATGCTATAATGAGGTACTCAAAATTGACCCCGTGGATACTGATGGACTGGCCAAAAGAGATAATGCATACATAAAGATTGACATAGTTGACGAAGCTATGTTTCTGCATAATATAGGAGGTGTGGAAAGGTGAGATTTAACCTAGATAATGGCATTTTGTGGAGTTTATACATTATTCTAAACTGTTGGGGTCTGAAATTTTGAACTAAAATGCAGACTCCAATCAGTGAAAAGTTTGAGGTACCTACTTTTGCATTTCAAGAATCTACTGAAACCCCTTCCTGTTTGAAAAAAAAAATGACCTAGCACAAATCTAGAGAGCTCATATAGTTGACGCCAACTCTCATTATATTGCAACATAGTTGATATATATAGAGAAAGACCCTTTCTTTTGGAATGAAAGAGGTAGACATGCATTACTTAATATATATTTATTACCTATAAATTATAAGTATTTTCTTTTGAGTTATCTTGTTTAAGACTTCTACTATATGTTTTCCCCTTTCAAAAATTAGTGCATGCATGATTGCTTGTTTTTTTGTATGTGAAATTTGATTACCTATTTGCTTCTAAAAAATTCAAATTCTGAGATAACATTGCCACATATTTACCTCTCTCCTACTCTACCGCCAAACAAGCCTTACTATGGAAGCAAACTTTTTTTGGAAGATGGTAAGATTGGTACTTCAAATTCTGATTTTTTTAACTCTATCTTGTTATTTGTTGATTAATTAGAGAAGTCTCTTGTTATACAAGTTTAGTGATAAATATTGATTTGGAATATACTTAGCATCTTACATAGTTTTGCAGCAAGATTACTGTCAACTCGTGCCTCATTTGCACCAATGTCAGCACCGCCTAAACACCATTTTAAACCACATTTGATTCCCTCTAGGGTTCCTACTCCTCACCCTGCATCTCCAGGTATTAAGAATTATTTTTTCCACACCATCTTTTAGGACTTCGTGGGACTTTACTAATGTGGATGTCTAATCTTTAGGTCTTGCTCTAGCTTCTATTGTTAGTCGAGTACCAAGGCATCACAATCGTCATCATCATCGGTCGAGAGCTCGTGCTTCCTCATCTCCTGCAGTGGGCTTAGGTATTATTTCTGTTATAGTTGATAATATCCTGTATGATCGATGCTACTTAGACTTATTAATTAAGTTATAGGATTTTGTATAGAATATAAAAACAAAAATGATTCTATTTCTATCATTATTATGATAATACATGTTTCAACCTACTTGAATACCATAAAAATAAATGAATTGGGCATTTGATCTTTTTGCTAAGATAAAGGCATTTTCCTATCTTTCATTACTTCAACTTAAGGACAAAATATGAACCAAAGGCAAAACATGAAATGAGAATAGGATGAAGGCTAAGGTTGTTGTGTTGGTGGCACAAACTATAAAGCGTAACATATGTCTCGCCTTTTTGTGTATTTAATGCATAATGTATATATCAAGCACGCGTCTTGCATGTAAATCAGGTTATAATTTTCATCTTATTTGTTATAATATTGAACTTGTTTCATAAATGTCTAGAATTGCCTCACGGACCTCCTCATCCCTATTGACATTGTGGCTCCATACTTTCTCTAACCGTTGGTACCAAAGTGCAGAACCTCAAGGGGTTGTTTGGTTCTCTGGTAATTTAGTTACAGATTATTTTAAGGTAGGGAGACTATAATATGATGATTGATAGACTTAATTAATCTAGATGTTCACTGTCGATGTCACTTGCTTTCTCACCTTGAAACTTTAAAAATTATAATATTTGTCTTACTCAGTCACTATGTTGGATATATAATCAATGATAAATGACATTATATCTTAATTGTGCATTTACTTTACAGCTAACAGGAGGTTAAGAAGAGCACTATACAACTGATGAAAAAGACATTAGTCACTATGTGAATAATTCAACCTCCTTGTAAAGACACTGATATTTTAGCGCATATAAGAAAATGTATCACTCACCGTCAGATATTTTGTGTCAATATGTATATAAATTCAATGTTATCTGCAATATTACATATACGCATTTGCCTGCATCAGTCATATTAGCATGTAAATTTTTACTATTAGCTTTATATTTTTTCAGGATACACTGCTTCATTTTTTGATAAATTTCTTCACTGCTACTTCCTCCGCTTCAAAAAGAATGACCTACTTTGACTTGGCACAAAGTTTAAAGAAAATAAAGAAGACTTTTGAATCTTGTGGCCTAAAATTAAAGTTGTGTTAAATGTACCAAAATGCCCTTTAATCTTGTGTTCCTAAACATGTCATGTGGAAAATTGAAATTAAAGTATTGTCAAAAAGGGAAAGGGGTCATTCTTTTTTAAACAGACTAAAATGGAAAGTAGGTCATTCTTTTTTAAACGGAGGGAGTATCATTTTGCAAGAAATTCAAAAATCAACAATCACTTGAAATATTAAATGTTGGGCCTGCGCTCAGCACGGGCCTTACCCATCGAGGAAATTGCATGTCATAGACCCAAATATGGGTGGCTTTAGATATTTGACCCCAATAAGAAATGTCTTTAAAAAATAACCTTTCTTACCTTTTAAGTATAGTACAAGTACCATTTTACCCCTCTACACCTCAAATATATTTTTAAAACTTTTCATACTTATTTGTCTCTCAAATTTTATTTTTTATTACTTTCACTTTTTATTTTTTCCTTAAATTTATTATTCTATTTTTTATTATTTTCACTTTTTTCTCTTTAATTTTATTATTTTCACTTTTTATTTTTTTCCTTTAATTTTATTTTCATGTTTTAATTCATTTATCTCAACCTTTATTTTTTTCTCTTTTTTCTTTTTTCTCTTTTCTCAAGCATTATCTATTTTTTTTCTTTTTTAATTCATTTGTCTTTAACTTTTATTTTTCTTTTATTTTTTATTTTATCAGTTCTCTTTTTTTCCCTCATTTTTCTCAAACTTTATTTTTATTTTTACTCTTATTTTTTATTTTCTCAATTTTTTTAATTCTTCGCTTTTTTCTTAATCTTTATTTTTTTTCTTGCCTTTTTTTCTCACTCTTTTTTTTTATTTCTCTATTTTGTTTGATCGTTTTTTTCTTTTTCAGTTCTCTTTTTTTTCCTCATTTTTTTCAAACTTTATTTTTATTTTTCCTCTCATTTTTATTTTTCTCAATTTTTTAATTCTTTGCATTTTTCTTGATATTTATGTTTTTTCTTTCCTTTTTTTTTCTCAATTTTTTTTTATTTCTCTATTTTGTTTGATCGTTTTTTTCTTTTTTCTCAACTTCTATTATATTTTGCTAATAAATAAAAAATTGGATAATCCGCAACGGGATCTTCTTTTTTTGACAACAACAATAACAACAAACCCAGTGTATTCCAACAAAGCAAATTCTAGGGCAAGAATTGTTGTTACGAAGTTCTTTGAAAATTCTTGAGATAAGTCGTGTCTCTAAGGCGAGAGTTGTAGAATATCTCAAAAATAAAGACATAATGTGGTAGTGTAAACTCTTGTCCGTGGGGAATAATTTATTATTTGAAAGTCCTTGAGCAAATTCTTGCCTCTAAGGCAAGAGTTGTAGAACATTCCATAAATGAAGACATAACGTGGTAGTGTCAACTCTTGCCAGTGGGGCATAATTTATTATTTGAAAGTCCTTGAGCTAAGGCAAGACTTGTAGAACATCCCATAAATAAAGACATAACGTGATAGTGTCAACTTTTGCCCGTGGGGCATACTTTGTAGTTTGAAAGTTTTTGAGCTAAGTCTTGCCTCTAAGGCAAGAGTTGTAGAACATCTCATAAATGAAGACATAACGTGGTAGTGTCAACTCTTGTCCGTGGGGCATAATTTGTAGTTTGAAAGTCCTTGAGCTAAGTCTGGCCTCTAAGGCAATAGTTGTAGAACATCTCATAAATGAAAACATAACGTGGTAGAGTTAACTCTTGCCCGTGGGGCATTATTTACAGTTTGAAAGTCCTTGAGCTAATTAAGTCTTGCCTTTAAGGCAATAGTTGTAGACAGGGGCGGATCTATTCATTGCCGTGGAGGTGGCACGTCACCCGCAAACTTCAACGGAAACTCTCTCTTTATATATATATGTATATATACACTGATATATTCAAATAATAAATCTGCCACTCACAATAACAAAGTGGTATCTAGAGCAAGTGGTAGAGATGTGTTTTGAAGGGCCCCAAAGGTCGCGGGTTCGACCTCTGCTGGCAGCATTACTTTTTTAATCAATTTTTGTTGGCTGTTAAGCCATTCATCAAACTTCAAACAATTGTTAGGCCTTGGGCCCAAAATAACGAAAATAAAAGACAGGCCCAGCCACATACAAATGACCCGAAAGAGTGTAATAACATTACACACTATTTTCAATTGGCTTTCCATTTTCCACATCAGTCCCAAGACCATTTTTTTGTGAATTATTCTTGTTCTTGCTCCTCTTTGTTCATCAATCATTCCTAGCCAAGAATCTTCTTTGCAAGAAGGTAAGATCTTATTATTTCTTTTCTTGAAGCAAATTGTGAAATTTTGTAAGGGAGCAATCGTGCAGCTCAAGCACATGTTGCTAATTAAGTTGACTTAGTTGCTAATTAAGTTGACTTAATTAAATAATTAATTATTGTTTTGACTTTTTTTTAATTTCATTAGTTGTTAAAAATAATTTAATCTCTCTCATCCATACTTTGGTAATATATTCATACACATATCAATTATTATATATCAATTCTAAACTTTGGCCAAAAAGATTGACACAAATACAAAAATGTAGGGAAGGACAAAAATTAGTGTGATCAATATTTAAATGAGTGTTTAGTATATTACATAGAGCATGATGTATTTGCAAATGTAAGTAATGATGTCATCACTGATCGTTTTCAGAATATGAAAACTCGTCGTGGGCAATTGTAATGAATTATGGATAGTATGATATTAGTAATATTATTAAAAGTTTAAGTTTGGTCATTTTATTACTGTTCTTTTATTATTGATTGATTTGTTAATTGTCCTATAGACCGGAAAGATAAATAATCTGATTGAATTATCGATAAGTTTACTTGGCACCCGGTGAGTTCGGATCCTGGATTCGCCTCTGGTTGTAGAACATCTCATGAATGAAAACATAACGTGGTAAAGTCAACTCTTGCCCGTGGAGCATAATTTGTAGTTTGAAAGTCCTTGAGCCAAGTCTTGCCTCTAAGGCAATAGTTGTAGAACATCTCATAAATGAAAACATAACGTGATAGAGTTAACTCTTGCCCGTGGGGCATAATTTGTAGTTTGAAAGTCCTTGAGCTAAGTCTTGCCTCTAAGGCAATAGTTGTAGAACATCTCATAAATGAAAACATAACGTGGTAGAGTCAACTTTTGCCCGTGGGGTATAATTTGTTGTTTGAAAGTCCCTGAGCTAAGTCTTTTCTCTAAGGTAAGAGTTATAAAACATCTCATAAATCAAAATACAATGTGGTAATGTCAACTCTTGCCCATGAAACATAACTTGTTGTTTGAAAGTCATAAGTCTTGCCTCTACAATGTAGTAGTGTCAACTCTTGCCCATGAAACGTAGCTTATTGTTCAAAAATTGTAAGTCTTGCCTTTATAATGTGATAGTGTCAACTCTTACTCAGGGGATGTAACTTGAATGGAAGAAATCGAAGATAAGAACAAAAATAATAAAAAAAATACGAAAAAAAGAAGAAAATAAAGAAAAGTATTAAAAAAATAAAAATCAAAGAAAATGTAGAAGTTGAGAGAGAATAGGAAAAAAAATAAAGGTTGATAAAAAAAGATTAAATAAAAATAAAGGTCGAAAAAAACTTAAAAATAAAAAAATAAAAAATAAAAATCAAAGAAAAATAAAAAAAATTCTTTTTATGAAAGTAGACGTTGAAAGATGTAAAGAAAAAAAGTAAGGGTTAAGAAAAACTAAAAAGAATAAAAAAAAAAAAGAGGAAAGAAAAAATAAAAATAATATAAAAGAAAAAAGAAAAAAAAGAAGTTGAGAGGAAAAAGGAAAAAAGTAAGGGTTGAGAAAATTAAAAAGAAAAATAAAAAATAAAAAATAAAAATTAAAGTAAAATTAAAAAGAAAATAAAATAAAAGTTGAAAGATATAAATATGAAGTTGTTATCCATTATGAGTATCATTTATGTAATTTACTCCATTGATCAGAGATAATTTTATCCAAAAAGATATTAGTTAATAGGAAAAAACTATTTTAAGAAAGCTTTTTTATTTGGGGCTAAAATTTGAAAGTCACCCACATTTGAATCTATTTTTGCGATTTACCCTTGCCCATCTAGTTCCTTTAAGTTGAAATTTTTTACCACAAAATGAAAATTGTAAAAACATTTTTAAGGGCCCCTTGTATTATTGAACACAATTCTAGACCTTACCATTTCAATAATTTGCCAAAAAAGTCCATCTTTACACTTGTAAGATGCTCAAATGTGTACGTCTATATCAACAAATATTTCACATTACATTATATCTCCTCATCCCAATAAAACTTATCAAAATGTCAATCTAAAAAAAAAAAGAAATAAAAAAGAAAAACTAAAAACCTTACTTCGTTAGTATATTTTTATTTATCACATTTTACTACATACAAATTATTTTTAAAAATTAAATTAATAATTCCCTTCTATAACCCTAAAAATCATGGGAAAAAAAGATACTAGTAAAAGACAAAGGACAATTTGATACACCAATCTTATGTTATGCAAAAGATTTGTAGAAAGATTGGATTATAAAGGTCTATGTATATAGGTTTATCCTGTATTCCCCCATGAAATTAATTTCGTGACTTGAAACTATAATTTTCTAATCACATGATAATACTTTTACGAATTACATTAAGATAGTGATACTGACTCTCTTCTGTAACCCTAAAAAATCATGGGAAAAAAGATATTAATAAACGACAACAGACAGTTTGATACACCAATTTTTTGTTATGCGCAAGATTCAAAGAAAAACTGAATCATAAAAGTCTATTGTATACAGTTTTATTCTGTATTTCCACATGAGATTATTTTCGCGACTTAAAACTGTAATTTTCTAATCACATGATAATAGTTTTACTAATTACATCAAGACAGGAATACTGACTCTCTTCTGTAACCCTACAAATCATGGAGAAAAAAAAATATTAGTAAACGACAACGAACAGTTCGGTACA
Organism: Capsicum pubescens; assembly: GCA_030864215.1. Lineage (NCBI taxonomy): Eukaryota > Viridiplantae > Streptophyta > Magnoliopsida > Solanales > Solanaceae > Capsicum > Capsicum pubescens. The sequence continues at coordinate 57,744,761 of CM061544.1, forward strand.
CCAATCTTCTGTTATGCATAAGATTCAAAGAAAATTGAATCATAAATATGTATTATATGTAGTTTTATCTTATATTTCTACATGCAATAATTTTCATAACTTGTAACCATAAATTTTTCTAATAATATAACAATAATTTTACTAATTACGTCAAGACAAAATACTGACAATATACCCTATCACCTTTATATATCTCATCCCACTAAACCTTATCAAGAAAACAATCCAAAAGAACCAAAACCCCTTTTCAACTTGAAGCAAAAAAATACTCTCTTGAAATTTTGGAAAAAATGACCACAAAAGAGATGGAAGTTGTGAAGAACTTGGTTCTTGAAAGATACATGGGAAGGTGGTATGAAATTGCCTTATTCCCATCAAGATTTCAGTCGATAGTAGACACATAATTTTATTCGTCTAAAAAATTAATTTCTACTCATTTACCTCTCCCTATCCCCTACCCCACCTAATCCACCCACGCCCAACAACTCACTGCACACACCCACTTACACATTCCTCCATTTTTTATTTTTTATTTTTTATTTTTTATTTTTTATTTTTCTCAACATACACACACTTCCACCCAATAAAATTAACAATACACATACACTCAATACCCACTCACAGAAACACCACACACAAAAATCACTGCACATACACTAGAAACACCATGAACACACATACACAGACCTCCATTTATGTGCTTATTCATTAAAAAATACACAATACATCACAAATCACACATTCATCCACCACAAAAAGAGAACACCACACGCACACATTACTGATTCACACCGAAAAATGCACAACACGCACCATCACACAGAGAGGAGAATACATACGCATAGATCGGGAGAGAGGGAGCGGGAGGGGGGAAGAAAAATCGAGAGAGAGAGAGAGAGAGAAACAGGCGTTGATTTGACCATTTCCAGCGAGTTTCTCGCCGGAAACCCATCGAAATCGTCACTAGGAAGCTCCGGCGATCACTGTTGCGGCGAAAACCGCCGGAAAACAGCGATACCAACTTTGTTCCGACCAAATCCATGTCGAACAGCCACCTTTTTTGTTCCGGCGAGATTTGGTTAAATCCGGTGGGATCTCGGATATGATTTTTCTCGATATCGAGTTGGATCTTTGTGGTTGTTGAGGCTTGAGTCGAAATTATCGAAAGCGGATTTCCTTATTTTATCAAGCAGTATTCTTCGAAAGTTCCTAATCGAGGTCAATTTCTAATCTCTGCTCTTTTATTTTCTTGTTTATGATATATCCTGTGTTATGGATTGAATGTTTTTGTTGATTCTTTCATCTTTATTTGGTGGTGAATAATTGCTTGGTTTTTGATTCATTGTCGATTCGGTTGATTATGTATAACGTGATCAAATGATATGCCATTTGAGATTTGAAATTGGTAATTTGAAGATAAATTGAAAGAAGCGAATATTGATTTTGTTTCGATTCATTGATGATTATTTAATTCGGAATGAGTATCGATATTGTTAAATGTAATAGTATCACGATGGATTGAAATTAGCAGGCAAACGATAGGTCGGGTAGGTAAATTTAGGGATTGTGGATTGGTGGAATGTTTGAAATGTGTTTTGAATGATTTTTTGTTTTATCTCATTTGACTCAATTGTACTCATTTGGTCGAGAAATGTTTCGAGATATCCGTATTATTTTATCCGGGGAATGCTTCGAGAAAGTTGTATGCAAAGGAGGTTCGTGATCAAGGCCCGAGGCATTGGGTAAAGCTTTGGAGCGTAGCTTAGAATTATTCTAGAATAAAGTAGGTTTACATTTTCGTATTTTTTTTATTTCGGTTTGTAATAATCGGACTTGACATTAACTTTTTTTTTGGATTTTTGTTTGTTTGGTTTGTTTGTGTTATGTGTTTTGTGGTTTATTCACTTTATAGTGTTAAATTAGTCGATATACTTCACAAAACGACAGTGGTCGAATCACGGGATCGAGGGGTGTCTAACACCTTCTCCTCGGTCAACAGAATTTTTTGTTTGAAATTTCTATTCGCAAATCAGTTTAAAGAGTCAAATCGTTTTGCACACCGAGGTTATGTCAAGTGGCGATTCTGAATTTGAATTTAAAAATAATTCTTTTTCGAAATAAATTTTTATTTTACCACTTTACTAATAAAAATTCTTTTCAGACTTAAAATCTTATTTTTTGGTTAAAAAAGAAGTGTGACAGAGATAGAGTGAACACAACGGCTACTTACTCTTTGAAGAGTCCGCGATCAAACTATGTCATCTATTTTAAAAAAATATTAAAATGTTATGATTTTAAAGGATTATTAAAATAGGCTTAACTCATTAAAAAGGTGAGTTATGCCTTATTTTTTTAACGATGGTTTGATTGACGGTGTCACTTTTATAAAAAGTACATAACTCACTTTTTTATCAAGTTATTTTTTTTATTTGTACATAACTAACAAAAAAAAATTGAATTATTCTTTTTGTTTTAATATAACTCACAAAAAGAATGAGTTATATATTAAATTTATAATTTATGTGAATTTGTATAAAGCAAAATTCATTTTTTTTTAGTGAGTTAAGCCTATTTTGATAACTTTTTAAAATTATAATATATTTTAATATTTTTTAAATGGGTGGCATACTTGATTGCGGACTCCTCTTTGAAACCAAATGGGACAGTACATGTGTTAGATGAGACATGGAGGGTGGAAAAAAAATTCAATTGAAGGCACTGACACGGATGGTTCAATAGTAATGCTAATAAAATTTTTGTTTTAGGCCCCTAAAATTTTAAGGTCTTAAAAAATTTAATTGTTAGTTTTATAATTTTTTTTTTATTTTAATAATATTGAATACAGTAGCAAAAACTATCATCATTCAGTAAAAATATTTTAAAACTTTAAATTAAACAATTCAAATCTTTATAATAATAAACAATATAGTTATAATAACATCTAAGATAATATATTTAAAACACATGATTAACAACTTATTAACTTTAATTGATTCTTACTATTATAAATAGTAATATTAATATGTGTAATATAATACTACATTAAAAATAAATAATTATAAAAAAGATAGGAAAAAGCAATATTAATTTTTTATTTAATATATATATATATAGATCACTAATTTTATTGAGATGTTGTCGGATACTTCTTTTAAATTGATCCAAATAGTGATTAATAAAAAAACTTAAAGTTAGATTTTATGTTTCCCATTCTTTCCAATTATTTCAGTTACTGGTCATGTTCCACAATTCTTTCCAATTATTCAAGTTACTGGGAATTATTGAGTATTTTTTATTGATGAGGAATATTATTAATATTCTATGAATGCTAAGTCAGGAAAAATATCTTCGGTCAGTTTCTCTATTTTGGAAAATGTTTAATGATGACCGACACAATCAATATACGTTGGATTATATTTATCTGGCAAAATATTTATAGAGATATATTTACTTAAATTTATTTATTTTAAAAATGGAAAAGGTCAAAAATACCTTCGAACTATTTAAAATGAATAAAAAATATCTTTCGTTAGTTTTTTGGCTTAAAAATACTTTTCCATTAAATATTTGGCTCAAAAATATCGCTTGAGTAAAAAAAAAACTATGTGGTAATGCCACGTGTAAAATTTTATTTTTAATTACACAATTCAATTTATTGTCCGACTCGATCAGCAATAAAATAAGACGATCAAATTATCCAAAATCAAATAACAAAGGGCAGGATCTTTCCATTTCCCCTGATCTTTCTCTCCTAAAAAAAATAAATAGTTTTAGGACAAGTTCAAGAATCATATAATGGCTTCTGAGCCTTCCTTTAGAACAAGATATATGCATTAGCACTGACAAATAGAGATGAAACTTTGTAATTGCTCACTTAGATTAATTGCTAACTATTTGTAATTTTGTAAGAGAATCTTATACATTCAAAGAGACGAATTCATGAACAATGCACTTCAATACGATGCCAATCCAAAAACAGGAGGCAAAGAAACAAACGTACAACACGTCCTCTCGTGATAAATACACAGTGAGCCAAGAATTTTCCTAGACTCTGGTTCGATTATGGTATTGCTTGATCATTGATATAGTGAAAAGCTTCTTGAGAAACATCGATAGGTGAGCAATCTGCCTTTTAACCAAAGACATTTACATAATAAATCAAACATTTGAATGCAAGTAAGAAAGATGTATCGCTTGAAGCACACAGAATCACCCATGACTGGATCATCATACAGAAATTCAATAAGGTCCAAAAGCTTGTTGTTGCAGGGCAAAACGCCTCAAAAGCTAGTGTGTTTGATAAATAGCACCACATTGATATTGCTTAAGTTGAACTTAGCAAAATGTCCACAAACATTTACTTGCAAGTTGCAAGTGCCTAATGACATGCCTGAGCAAACGCGAAAGTCATTATTCCAGAAACTGTAACAATCATGTGACCAAAAATTCTCGCAACCTGCAACTAACGTTAACCTTAGATTGTGACAATGGATCTTTCCCCTTTCGATTGAATGCAAGCAACAGCCAAAGTAAACCCCAGAGAGAAAGATTAAGGGACATGGAAAGATTCGACCCTTTGTTATTTGATTTTGGATAATTGGATCGGGTCTTTTTTTAATGCGGGTCGGGTCGGATAACAAATTGAATTGTGTAATTAAAAATAAATTTTTACATGTGGATGTTGATGTGGCATGGTCACGTGGTTTTTTTTTTACCTAGGTGACATGTTTGGTGGAATTCCGTTGAGGAAAGGGGTATTTTTTACCCAAATATTTAATGTATGGGTATTTTTAAGCTAAAAAACTAACGACGGATATTTTTGATCCATTTGAGATAATTCAAGCATATTTTTTATCCTTTTCCGTTTTAAGAATAATTTTCAAACATGACAAAGTCTTTTTATATATTGTAAATATTTTATTTAGTCAAATTACGTATAAATAGAGAGATTAGATAAGATTAAGCGGAGTGAAAAGTGAATTTGATGAGAAATGAAAACTATTTTTTTCAAGTGAAAGTGAAATTTGTGAATAAGCGATTGTTGAAAATGAATAACGACTATTCATTTCTCCGGAGCAGGATTGGATTGAATTCATAATTCATTAAATGTTTTTTATTCCTATAAATATCAATTAAGTATAGTAAGTAAACTGCTTCTTTTGATAAATTATCATTATGAATCAGACTCAATAAATTTTTGATCATCCTATTATCTTTCACTCTGTATATTATGCTTTAACAAAATGTTTTTTGGTTGATAGATATTATGTAGGACCCCACTATGCCAACCACTAGAGTTGACATAGTGGTTCAACACTATATCCCTTAAGTAAGAGGTTGGGGGTTCGATCTCCGCCTCTGGAGAATGGAGAAAACTCTGTGATCAGTTTCCTACCTAAGTGCGCTGATCGAGAAACGAAAGATTAATCTCACGCCTGCCGGCTGTGGGGATACCTTAAGAAACCCAAAAAAATAAAATAAAAAATATATATATATATATAACCAACTTGTTGGTAAGGCACAATATGTAGGGTATGATTTGAGCAAACTCCAAAACACACCTCAAGCTGATCCTCCACCGAATGATAGCCCAAGTGACACTAAGGAATTTGGTGGATCAAATCAATCTTTGGAAAATAATTATATATTAATAAATATGTTTTTAAAAGAAAAACTACTAATTATGAGAAGTTGTCTTGTAAAAAGTATGTATTGTTTTAAGTTACAATTATTTTTTTATTATTGAAGATGGTAATTTTGTTAGATGTCCATGTTTGGGTGGAGCCACCGATATCAAAGGGTAATTAGGTGCACATCGTTTATCAAAAAAATTATAATGTATATATAGGTTAAATGTTAACTATTATGAGTATATATTTAATTTTTTACAATTAAAAAAAATTATACATTTTTCGTCAAATTTCTAGCTCTGCCACTGAATTGTATAGTTGATAATATGTAGTAGTGTGGTATTGTTTGAGAGTTGTTGTCAATTTTGCATTTGAATTTATGAGTATTAAATGTGGAATCTTTTTCTCTTTCTTTATCTAGCATTAAATTTTCTTAGATTTTACACTTATAATTAGATGACGAAAATAAATCTTATAAAAAGTATCTAAATTGATGCTAGATGCAACTTTTACAATTGATAATATCTGAAAATTTAAATTAACACATGAACTTTGTAGATCTTTTCTAGTAGTAAAGAATGTATAATTCATTTTTTTCGGCCATCTGATAAGAAGGTTATGAATTTAAATTGTGAAAATAATATTTTTATAAAAATATAAAATAAGAATGTGTATAATATATTTTCGAAATCTCACTTTTTTTTTTTCGAACTATGCAAGTAACAAAATTTAGTCCACTAATTTTTAATTCCTACATATTAAAAATAACTGTTTGTTAAAATTAAGTATGAGTCAAGAGTAAGGTTAGTAACATGTTTATTTTGGGCCTTTAAATTTTTGATGCCTCAAAAATTTTAATAATAAATTTTATGATTTTAACTTCACTTAAAATAATAATAAAGATTGTAAAATAGGTTTAAAAAAATATTTAAAATAGAAATAAAGAAAGAAAAAACTATCTAATTTTAGCAGAAATATTTTAGACTTTAAATAATTAAGTAACTCAAACTTCATATTAATAAATAAAAATTAAACTACAACATTCAAGTTAATATATTACAAATAAATCACTGACATCTTATTAACTAGAACTAACTTTTTCTTTTTATTAATAATTATATTAATATAAAAAGTTAAAGGTTATGTATTTTTCAAATATATTACACCAGTATAATTAATATACCAGAATAAAAAAATAATTTTAAATTATTATAATATTATATTTGTATGTATATCTATATATTTAAAGCTTTTTATTAAAATTAAATGTTAGAACACTAATCTATCTATATATAATAATTGAGGCAAAACTGTCACATGTCAGAACAAGAAAAAACAAGTTTTAAATTATTAAAAAAATAAATATTAATTCACTAAAGTATGAAAAAAAAAATGCCACATACTAATTAAGGTTATCAAAAACTGTCACATGGGCAAGTTAAAACATATTTTTTTACGTAAAAAAAATTAAATCATGATTTCTTACTTCTTTTTTTATATAAAAAATAGTAGGCCATTAAACTTAAAAATAAATTTAATTTTAAAATTCAAATGATTATATTTAAAATTCACATTTATACTATTTAATTTAATTTAGTGTTTATTTTTTAAATTTGAGTTAAGATAAACATGCGATTCTTAAAGATAAAGATTCAAATATTTTTTTATAAATAAAAAACTGCCACATGGGCAAGTTAAAACACTTTTTTTACGTAAGAAAATTAAATCATGTTTTTTTATTTCTTTTTTTAAATAAAAAATAGTAGGCCAATAAACTTAAAAGTAAACTTAATTTTAAAATTCAAATGGTTATATTTAAAATTCACATTTATACTATTTAATTTAATGTTTATTTTTTAAATTTGAGTTAAGATAAACATGCGATTCTTAAAGATAAAGATTCAAATATTTTTTTATAAATAAAAAAAACTGCCACATGGGCAAGTTAAAACACTTTTTTTACGTAAGAAAAATTAAATCATGTTTTTTTACTTTTTTTTTATATAAAAAATAGTAGGTCATTAAACTTAAAAGTAAACTTAATTTTAAAATTCAAATGGTTATATTTAAAATTTACATTTATACTATTTAATGTTTACTTTTTGAATTTGAGTTAAGATAAACATGTGATTCTTTAAATAAAGATAAAGATTCAATTTAAAAAAAATAAAAAAAATGCCACATGGGCAAGTTAAAACACTTTTTTTATGTAAGAAAAATTAAATCATGTTTTTTTGCTTCTTTTTTTATATAAAAAATAGTAGGTCATTAAACTTAAAAATAAACTTAATTTTAAAATTCAAATGGTTATTACTCTATAATAGAAGCGGCAATGTTGAGCGACTTGGGGTCGTCCTGGCTGCTCCAGCTGCCTGCTTCAACATAATTTTACTATATCATTCTTAATTAATTATTATAAATTATTTCATGTAAGTATTATAATATTAATAATATTTAATAAAAAAGGTAGTTTTCAAAATGACTACTAAATTCCTCAAAGTTTCACTTATTATTATTCAAAAAAATAAAAATTAGTTGCTTCAATCGTAATTTTAATGTATCACCTCTAATTAATTATTATAAGTCATTTACGTATTAAAAATTAATAATATTTAATAAAAAAGACAAACATTTTTGACATGTCTGCTTTGATTGGTTCGACGTAATTTTACTATATCACCCCTAATTAATTATTATGAGTCATCTAGGTATTAAAAATTAATATTAAAAATTATTATAAAGTCATCTAAGTTTTAAAAATTAATAATATTTAATATTAAATTAACTTGACGTCTTATATGAGATCCACTTAATTTTTTTCAAAAGTATTTTCTTATATTAATTTTGTTATATCACTTCTAATTAGTTATTATAATTGATTCAATACATGTCTACTTCACTGCTTCAATCATGATTTTATTATATCACCCCTTATTAATTATTATGGTCATCTAAGCATTATGCCACTTAAATTGAATAGTTATATATAAGAGGGAGTTTTATGCTTAAGCAGGCAGCAGGTCGGCATGCCTGCTTCAGTTGCTTGCTTCAGCTGCTATAACCGTGTTTTTACTGTATCACCCTTAATAAATTATTATAAGTTATTTACGTATTAGAAAATTAATAATATTTAATTTAATATTTATTTTTAAAATTTGAGTTAAAATAAACATGTGATTCTTTACATTTATATTATTTAATTAATTTAATGTTCATTTTTTTAATTTGAATTAAGATAAACAGTGATTCTTTACCTAAAGGTAAAGTTTCAAATGTATTTTTAAAAAGAAAAAAAGAAAAAAAAAATGCCACATGGGCAAGTTAAAACAATTCTTTACGTAAGAAAAATTAAATCATATTTTTTTACTTTTTTTTTTGTTATATAAAAAATAGTAGGCCATTAAAAAGAAAAATAGTTTAATTTTAAAATTCAAATGGTTATATTTAAAATTTATATTTATACTATTTAATTTAATTTAATGTTTATTTTTAGAATTTGAGTTAAGATAAACATGTGATTCTTTAGATAAAAATAAAGATTCAAATTTAATTTTTTTTTTTAAAGAATTAGAGTAGCCGAATTGCATTCTCTATTTAAGCATCTTTTTGGGACATTTTTTAATTAAACTCCAGTCTTTCAAATCTTAAGCAAGTCTTACATTTTCATCCATGCCTTCTTATTTTGGTATTTTAGTTGAAACTGTTTTTTACATGGATAAACTCCCACAATAAAAATTCTATATATTATAAGCAGCAGCAGAGGCATTGATTATTCTTTTTGTTGTGTATCTTCTCTAATTTATATATTATTTTGATTTGGATATGTTGGTGGACAAAGGTTTGCTTCTTTTTCTATTTTTTCTATTTTCTGATTTTTGAAATATATTTTTGGAGAATATGGTTTCCTTTCAACAAGTTTAGGAAAATCAAACTCATCTTTATGTTCACTACTCATGCTACATAGTATTATGTTTAGAATGATAGAGTGATTTGCTATAAAAGTTTATTTTATAGTCAGAATAATCATTATCAATTTATCGTCCATCATGTTATAATTAGGATAGTAATCTTTTTATCACGCTTGAATTGTCACACATCAAAGATCAATAACATAAGTTAGTCGTATTTCTTTTACGAAAAAAATTATTTATAAAACACTTTTAATTTTTGTCAACTAGAAAAAGAAGAGAAAATTTTACACTTGACATTCAAGCTATTTGGAGAAAATTGAAGGAAAGGTGTCTTTTAAGTCTTGAATGAAGGATTGGTGACATTGACCAACTTAAAGGGTCAAACATCATTAGGAAACTTGATTAAGTTAATTGTGAACTTGATTAATATTTTCAAAACTTTCTAATCTTTTCAAAAATACAAATCAACCCAACCCACACCCCTCTTCAATTCAAATCAACCACTCTCTCTCTCCAGCTTCTCTTAACTCTCTCCCAACCAACAGTTCTACAAAAATTTTCCCTTCAACCTCCAGCGACAAATAGTCGGGCGAGTTCTTTTCAACTTTCAACCGTCAATCGACGTGAAGACTTCTCCGACGACAACAACTTCGAGTTCTCGTCGTCCCATTTCCTTTTTCACAAGTAAAAAATTATGAAGAAACAGAGGAACTTGAGCCAACTACTCTTCTAGTATTGAAATATGGACTGAATAAAATCCTAATTTCTGGCATTTCTTCTTCTTGTTGTCGTACTGTTGATTCAAATTTGTTGGTGATTTTTTGTCACAGTTGATGTTCTTAGTGTGTGTGTGTGTGTGTGTGTGATGTGTTGGTGTTGTTGGGTTGATTTGTTGTTTGTATTGGTACAAATGGTATTGCAACAGATGAAACATCTAATGTAACAGATGAAACATATGATACAACAGATGAAAATTTAATGCAACAGATGAAAATTTGATACAACTGGTGAACAATCTAATAGATCGTTCATTTGTTGCGACAGACGACTCTTCTGTTTGAAAGAAATCTAAATAATATTGATCCAACAGATAACTGATTAGTGATCTGTTTTTATTCTTTCCAATGGTTTAGTCTTCATTTTGCAACAGATTAGGACTGTTTATTCTTTCCAACGGTTTACTCATCTGTTGCAACAGGTCGGTTATATGTTGCAACAGATAATATACCTGGTGCAACAGATTAGTGATCCATTTTTATTCTTTCCAATGGTTTACTCATCCGTTACAACAGGTCGGTTATATGTTGCAACAGATAAAATACCTGGTGCAACAAATTAGTGATCTGTTTTTATAGTTTCCAATGGATTACTCATCCGTTGCAACAGATCAGTTATATGTTGCATCAGATAAAATACCAGGTGCAGCAAATTAGTGTTGTTTTTATGGTTCCCACGGATTACTCATCTGTTGTAATAGGTCGGTTATATATTGCAACAGATAACATACCTGGTGCAACAGATTAGTTGTCTGTTGGAACTGTTATATTACTGTTATGCATTAATCAATTATAATCTATGTTATGTTCCTGTTAATTTAAGATAACATGGCCCCCAAAAGAAAAAAATTGAATCAAGTCCAAGTAAAGGAACAAGTGCAGCAGCTCAGCTACATCCACCACTCTATGAGCTTGCTTTACAAGCATTATCTCAATCAAGAGCAGAAGATAATGAACACGGGGTGGAGGAATCTTTCAAAAGAGATGATCCAAAGGCTAATAGCCCTTCCGCCGAAGAGTTGGTCAAAACCTTCAACATTGATCGTTATCCTATGAAAATGCAGTGCGATGGTGCCACAGATTTAACGGGTGATCTTGTGGTTAAATCAGTCACAGAAAAATCTTTTGACGCCTTCAGAAAAATACTTCGAGAACAAAAATTGGATTCTTATTTCAGGGAAAGTTGCTTTGGGCAATATCTTAATTTGTCGGAGGACAACAATGCTCGTTTCTAGATGAAAATGGTATATGATCTTCTCAAGCACAGGTTTATATATGAAAACAACGATAAGATGGATGGGGTGTGGATAAATTATTGTGGCATGCCTATTTGTTTTGGTTGGAATGAGTTTACCATACTTATCAAACTAAAATGTTATCATCATTTTCCTTCTCAAGCTATACCTACTCTGACCCAAAAAAACACCCCGCACACCCAAAAAAGAAAAAGGCAAGTCGAGTGATCATGATGACCTGATGTCTATTGTTGGTCCAAGCTTCAAAAATAAAAATCTGATAGAAGCGTTGAAAGGTAAAGGACTTTCAAAGAAGAACAAGCAATCATTGTGCTTGGTTTGGTTTGTACATAATGTTCTTTGGGCGAGAGACGTTAACAACAACATAAGCCTCAGTTTAATAAATCTCTCCGAGGATCTTGAGGCATTTAACAGCTATCCTTGGGGTTATGAAAGCTTTAAAATGACTGTCGAATATTTGTTGACTCCGTTAACGCCAAAAACAGTCAACTTATATGGCTTTTCATGGGCCTTTATGGTAAATATTTCTTATTATGATATGATTCATCATTTTTTTATTCAATAATGCTTTTGATTTATTGGCGTTATGTTATAGGCTTGGGTATTTGAAGCCATTCCTTATTTGAAACAACAAGTGAACTACCAGGAAGAAGTTTCATGTCCAAGAATTCTGAGATGGTTGTCGGCCAAAACCGATAAAAATACAAAATTTCTTGATATTTTCAACCCCCCTAAGGAAGTAGGAAGTCCAATTCTAATCAAGTTTTTATTTTAATTAATGATTAAATGATTTCATCATCATTCTTAATGTATGTACCAATTTATTTTAGATTGTCCATCCGTGGCTTGTTCCAACCAACCGAGAGTTGAAGATGCCATTTTTTCTTACTTTATGGTCTGTGCAAACTTTATCGGACCCTAAGGTCGTTGATGGAATAAAAATGGAATTGTTTGGAGCAAAAACCATCACAAAAAAAATAATTTTGTAGGATGGGGCTAATGATGCTCCTCTTACAATTTTTGAAACAACAAGCCATTATGATTATGATCATAATGGTTGTACAGATTTTTCTCCAGATTTTGCCGCATCTAGCGAATGTTCTTCATCCAAATGTCAAGACTGCAAGGCGAAACACGATGGAGTGATTAATGCTATTAATGCACTAAATGCTTCTGTAAAGAAAATAACATCTAAGAGGGGTGTCATTCCATCAAAGAGGAATTCATATCCAGACACTCCACTAGAGATTAAGGCGGCTAAGAGGAGAAGGAAAGACACTTCTAAGGCATTATCAATCATAAAAAAAATCAAGATTGCAATGCCTCTCTCTTTTTCTTGCATCGATGTTCAGTGTGCAAGGGTCACAGAAGAGCAGCATGAGCTGAAGAAGGTGAATGTACATCATCTGTTCCAAAAAACAAACAGTCACATATATGTTTCAACTGATGATACATCTGCTGAAAATTATCAAACAGATATATACATCTGTTGCAATTGTTGTCTAACATGTTGCATTAGATTCGTTATCTGTTTCAACAGATGAGCCTTATGTTGCAATAGATGGGTTATCTATTTGAAATTATTGTACTTCTTTGATTTACCTGTTTGAATTTTTCCTAATAGATAATCCATCTGATGCAACATAAGACTTATCTATTGCAACATATGGAAAATCTATTGTATATCTCTACTTAGCATTGACAATTCTGACTTTCCAGGTGAATGTCACAGTTACTGCCGAAGAGCATAATATCAAAGTTGATAATCCATCAATTGCTTCCAAAGATGAAGAAAGAGTGGAGCCTATCAGTTTGGGAGAACAGAAGAATTACCCGTTTGAAGGGTTCAACATCTCGGATGAGGCTCCAAAAAAACTAACACAGTTGATCAACGACTATTCAGAATGGATTGCCGATGGGCTGTTAAAGCATCATGCCGGCAGGTATATAAATCAATTTTATGGATATTAGTTTATACAATTCTTGTTGTAAGAACATGATATTAACAGATATAAATCATCATGTAGAAAACAAAATGATGAGCGCTACAAAGTAAACGAATCGAGTCTTGGTTTTGATATATTCGACTTTGTTGTTGCACATTCCGGAATGAAGAATTGGTTCTATATGATGTCACAGCCCCAAACTTGTTGGAATGATGAAATTTAAATGTCATACATATTACTATTAATTAATACTTTATTTAATTGCATCTGCGTATTGATTTTTTTGTCACGTAATCCAAAATATTTGATAATATGTGCAGCACTTCGATGGCATTTTTTACTACCTCCGAAAGAAGGCCAAGTTGCAAACATAAAAATAATACAGATACACAACAATCAATTGTTTGTTCAAAGTTTACATCAATAATGCCTACGATAGGTATTGTTAACAACAGCCGGAAGTTTTCCGAAATGAGGAATGCTTAATCAACATCATCAAACGTTTTAGCATTCCGGCTGGCTTACCTTGGCATTTGATCGACGAAGTGTACATCCCAATCAATTGTGGTGATGAATTCCATTGGGTGTTGGTTGTCGTCGTTCTAAAAGAGAGGCGCATCCGAGTTTATGACTCGATGTCACGAAGGAGATATTCCGAGCCATCGTCTGAGATACAAAAGTTGGCTAAAATATTGCCTACTTACCTTGATATGCGTGGATTTTTGGACCAAAAGGTTCGTACTGATTGATCGACAATTGAAGCATACCGGGATAAAATGGCTAATCCATTTGATGTACAATATATTGACGGAATTGCTCAACAAACCATTGGTAGCCTGTACGTTTAAGTGTCATGATTTAGTTTCATTTCACAAATTTCACAACGCTTGTATGAACTGCAAGATATGGATTATCTGTTTTTTATAACACAGGGATTGCGGTCCTTTTGTTGGCGCCTATGCCGAGTATTTGAGCGATAGATTACAAGTACCAAATAATGGACTTAATGACGGATTACTCCGCAAAACATATGCTGCTATTTTATGGAAATATGGAGAACCAAAAGCTCAGAAGCCATACGCAACCGACGTTAAAGATCCACGACGACCAAAGCCGAATTCCGTAGCACTGGATGAAGAACAACTTGTTCATATTGATTAGATCTTTATAACTTGAGTCCGCCAATGTAATAACCTATCCTCCTTGGTTTAACTTGTTGATTTATTTGTAGAGTAGATCGTTTGTACCCATAATGATTTATTTTACATTTCATTTATTTGTTGAGTTATTTCATGTAATTTTCGAAGGCTTCGATTTATTTTATTCCGTCTATGAATATAATTAATCCTTAGTTTTGAACATATTAATTAAAATAGAGTACTAGATTCAAATATCGCAACAGATAATATATCTGTTGCAACAGATGACATATCTTATCAGACAAATTTAGACATATGTTGCAACATGAGATGAAACACGTAGGTCATCTGCTGGAAATTATATAACAAGTCTTCCTACTTTTTTTATTTGCTCCAACAAATTACCGATCAGTTGCAACAGATAAATTATATGTTGTAATAGATCATATATATGTTGTGACAGACAGATTGGGAACATCTGCATAACACAACAGATGACCAACCTATTCCAACAGATAATCAATCTATCATAATAGGCACTATATCTGTTACGACAGATATAAAATCTGTTGCATTATAAAAATTCAACTTGGCCAAACATAAAAATTATTGCCACTACATGTAAAGTGAATTAGCTTGAAATAAAAATTTGTTATCTTGTTCGTCTCTGTCTTTGTACATGTTCTTTTTTATACACAGGCTCCAACCATTCAGTTAGTACCCCATATGCCCAGACCCATTACATTTTTCCCACAACGGTGTCGCACACACCGATCATTTGTGTGTCGGTTAGCAAACACTCGATGTATGCAAGCGAGTATGGCCCACACATTGCACCGGTTGTATTTCTTAGGATCCGAATGTTCTTATTTCGACCTTCAAAATCCCATGATTCCTTCGCTAAGACTTCAGCCGAAAAATGATCCATCAGCTTACTCTGCGTCAACAACTTGGGCAACAACTTCAAGAGTAGCTGCATGTGGGTTAAAAACATCTTCTCACTGAAGACAGGTAAGTTGCAGTCATAA
Source organism: Capsicum pubescens (assembly GCA_030864215.1). Lineage (NCBI taxonomy): Eukaryota > Viridiplantae > Streptophyta > Magnoliopsida > Solanales > Solanaceae > Capsicum > Capsicum pubescens. The sequence continues at coordinate 57,760,447 of CM061544.1, forward strand.
ACCTTAATATTTTCCTCGTATAGTAGTATATCAACAGTGAGAAAATGTGTGACATCCACGTTCATGACTGGAAGGATACTCTTTGCCTTGGTCTAGCTCTTGCCGTGTGGATATGGCCTTTTTATTCTAATATATTTAATCGCTTATTCATCCCATTAGAACGTAGAAACTAACTGATCAAATCCCGGGTCACCTGAATCAGCTATCATACAGAGTTTAGCGTACCTATCTTTGAAATTGTTGTAGAAGTTGAGGTCCATTATCCTATCGGCAGTATCATAAGCATCCGGGTACGCTAATTGCCTGCTCCTCATGAGGCGGAGAATTTCATCAACATACTGTGGTATAAGAAGATAATTTTTAAATAGGCTAATAATTGTAAGGAATAAAAACACAGTCAAAAGAATCTGATGCAGAGGGTTCTCTGAATCAGTTCATAGATTACCCAGCCAACGCAACTTATGCAACAGATGTGTATTATGTTGCAACAGAATACCAAGTTTTTGCAACAGATTACACATCTGATGCGTAGATTCTTCTTCATGGAGTAGATTGGAAGGGTAGGTTAGCAAAAGTAAAATTACCTTGTCCTCGTACCACATGCACATATTTTTCATATTCGAGAAGTCTTTGGCAGCAAATGAATGCATGGTGTATTCTTTTTGAACCTTCATCTTGATGAATTCTTCCAGTTCCTTCTTCTTCTCCTTGCCAAGCGCCGCGAATATGTCCACCTTCTTCGGCGACCCCTGAACTTCAACAACTATTGGAGCGAGGGTAGTTGGAATTTTTGTTGATTTCAAAACGGAGAGAATTTGTCTAATTTTTATTCTCTTCCTCCTAACCTCCACTATAGGAGTGCATGGCTCCCTTACCTCGTTGGATGGTATGATACCCCTCTTGGATTTTAACTCCTCGACAGCTTCAGCAATAGCCTCTAACTTTTCAAGGAGTTTATCCTCTCTGTCCTTGCACACTTTACATTTGCAATGAAAATACGAGGGTGGAGAGGGGTGAGAGAGACCACTGTAAGGATGGGAGGGATCGGTGAAGGGGTGAGAGGGAGAACCTATGCAAGGGGTGTTTTTAAATATATTTATTTTTTGCTAAGCACCAACATGCTCATAATCACGACTGGCAGCAGAAGAAGCAACAGGATGGCTGCCACCATCACAAACAACTCCACTAGCAACACCCCCATAAAAAGCACCCGGATCTGTTGCAGTTTGAGGTTGGTCGTGAAGAGCTTTAACATTAGGCTGACCTTGCCTAACTGCTCTTCTTATGGATTTTGCTCCATCCAATTCCTTCTTTATTAACTCCACCTTGGGTCTTCTTTTGTATCAACAAGACCCAACATAAGAAAAGAAGTTATCCCCAGCTCATCAATGGTAGGCACGATCCAAGGATGCACAACCTATAAAAAAAGACAGGAGGAATTTAAATCATATAATAATTTGCAGTCAGTTGGGTTACATGGGGCTCGAGTTATGTTAACACAACCAACTTATACAACAGACGATCTAGCTACCGTAATAGCTGATCTGTATGTTGAAATAGATTGATAATATATTGCACCAGATTACCCATCTGTTGTATAATTTGCAGTAGATGGGTAATCTGTTGAGTAGGGTTCAGAGACCAGAGCAACATATGGTTAATTTGTTGCAAAATATGGATCGTCTGTCGCAACAGATTACCCATATATTGCACCAGTTTCAGTTGACGGGTAATTTGTTGCAACAGACGACCCATCTGTCGCAACAGATGGAACATCTGTTTCAATATCTTTCTTTGAGGCAAATTATTTTAGTTGAAAAAAGACGTACTTCATCATCCGGAGGGTTAAAGAGATCAGCCTCGTTAATATTTTTTTTGTTTCTCTCTACTGCATCCAACCACCTAAGGATCCTTGGATGAGAAACCTTATCCGGCTAATCCTTGAAATGCTTTCGGAGGGGAAGAATAGCTTCACATGCCCAAGCCTAAAAATTGTAAACAGGAAGCAAGCAAAAAAAAAAGTCACAAGTATATTCAATATAAATTAATGAATGAGTAAAAATAGTGATCAATTTTACCATGAAAGCCTAAGAAAAAATATATAATATGGTCGTCTTTGGTTTTAGCTCTTTCAGTAAATATTTGACAGTTAAGTAGTATTTGTCGTATCCCCAGGGATAATCATTAAATTTCCCAAAATCATCAGCAAGCGCCAACAAATCATGTTCTATGACTTTCCTGACGTCTCTTTCCAATAAAACAGAATGGACAAACCAAACTAAGAACAATTTCTCCCTGTAGTGCTTTGGTATTTCTTTATTCTTGAGATCCGCCATCAAATCCTTCACTTTGTAGCTAGGTTCAACAATGCCCAACAACCCATCATTTTTTACTTTGCATTAGTTGGACCCTTTGTGGGGGTTTTTTTTTATGGGAGGTTATTCTGGACGATCGCATCTCAAGCCCGTCACAATGGCAAACACTTTCAATCCAAAACAAATCGGCATGCCACAGTAGTTGATCCATACTTCATCCATCTTTTTTCTACCCTCCTTCGGACCTCCATCATCCCCCGCATACTTGATCTGCGCTTGAGAAGGCCATATACCATGATCATTGGGAAACGGAGAAGGCGGGGCCCAAACAGCTCAAGAAAGTGTGCAAAGCAGCTTTTCTTAAAAAGTCCATCTATGTTTTCCTTCTTCATAATACTCCTTAGTTCGTCAAAAGGTTTCCCAAACTGACATTTAAGTACAAAATCATCAAATACTGCTTTAGGGCTATTCATCGGCATCGCAACTCAAAACTTGTCAATACTAATGATTTCGACAGAATCATGCTGGAATTTTGATATTATTTTACGCCCCATTGGGGGGAGGAGTTATCACTTTCCTTGGCTTCATTTTGCCCTGACTACGATTGTTCTGGAAGTTTCTCCGAATTTATCTGTACTCTAGCCTTTTTTGTTTGGTGATCGAAAGTTGATCCACTTTCTCCACTTTCAGTTTCTTTTCTTTTGGGAGACATTTTTTAACTACAAATAAAAGAAAAATAAAAAATACATTGCATTTGATGTCTGCATAATTTTTTTAAAAAAGGTGAGACAAATTTCAATAAATTATTCTTACTACATAACCAAAAAAAAACTCCAACGGGCAACCCATCAGTTAGAACAGATGGGGAACCCGAATCTGTTTGAAGACCTATTTAATATCTCCCAACAGATATTCCACCCGTTGCAATAGATGGGAAAATTTCAATAAATTATTCTACTCCACGTTACAAGAAAATACTCCAACGGATAACCCATCAGTTGGAACAGATGGGGAATCTGTTTGAAGACCTATTTAATATCTCCCAATAGATTTTCCACCCATTGCAACAGATGGACCACCACCACCACAACCAATGCCACAAAGACCACCACCAATGCCACCAATACCAACACCAAGACCACCGACACCACCTCCAAAAAACACAAATACCAACACCAACAACAACAGCCACCAACAACACCACAAACACCATCCAACAATACCACGACAGTCAACAAAACTCTGAGAGAAAAACTAGGGTTTTCTCGGGTGCTTCCTACTTTTTTAGCATCAAAACTCAAAATTGCTAACCCATTCTCGAAGATAATATAACTAAAAGTCTTCTTTTTCATCATTAACTAAAAAACCCTATTTTTTAGAATAAAGAACAAATGTAGAACTCTTCTCGAATTTTGTTACCTGTGAAGACAGAGAAAATGATGGATACAAGCTGGAATGAAGTAAAAAAAAAACTATATGTAGTCGTAAATGAGAAGAAAATCGACCTATTTTGAAGGGTTGAGCAATATGTTGAGTAGTTGTTGTTTGTATTATTGAGAGGGAGAGGAGACCCCGAGAGAGAGAGAGAGAGAGAGAGAAGAGCGAGAACTTAAGATTTGAAATGAAAAGTTTTTCGCGCAAATGGATGATTGGTATGGGTTGATTTGTAATTTTGGAATGAATGACAAGTTTTGAAATTGCTAATTTGGTCTGAATTGATCTTAATTAATTTTAAAAAATTTAAAAGATATAGTTTTTAAAACATTGAGTTGATGAAAACTCATTTCAACTCAGAGTGATCGATCGACGACTCGAGTCGAGATGAGCGCAATACCAACGTCATGCAATTCCAAAGACTCGATTGGATTTGTAGTTGGACGTGCGAGCTCATTCATTCATCCCTAGTTCCACCTAAATAAACTTAGGTACTATCGCTATCCTAACATTGAGTTGATGAGAACTCATTTCAACTCGGAGTGATAGATCGATGACTCGGGTCGGGATAAACGCAATACCAACGCCATGCAATTGAAAAAACTCGATTGGATTTGTAGTTGACCATGTGAGCTCATTCATTCATCCCTAGTTCCACCTAAATCAACTTAGGTACTATCACTATCCTAACATTGAATTGATAAGAACTCATTTCAACTCAGAGTGATCGATCGACGACTCGAATTGGGATGAACGCAATACCAATGCCATGCAATTGGAAAGACTCGATTGGATTTGTAGTTGACCCTGCGAGCTCATTCATTTATCCCTAGTTCCACCTAAATCAACTTAGGTACTATCACTATCCTAACATTGAGTTGATGAGAACTCATTTCAACTCAGAGTGATCGATCGACGACTCGGGTTGGGATGAATGCAATACCAATGCGATGCAATTGCAAAGACTCGATTGGATTTGTAGTTGATCCTGCGAGCTCATTCATTCATCCCTAGTTCTACCTAAATTAACTTAGGTACTATCACTATCCTTAACATTGAGTTGATGAGAACTCATTTCAACTCAGAGTGATCGATCGACGACTCGGGTCGGGATGAACGCAATACCAATGCCATGCAATTGCAAAGACTTGATTGGATTTGTAGTTGTCCCTGCGAGATCATTCATTCATCCCTAGTTTCACCTAAATAAACTTAGGTACTATCCCTGTCCTAACATTGAGTTGATGAGAACTCATTTCAACTCGGAGTGATAGATCGACGACTCGGGTCAGGATGAACGCAATACCAATGCCATGTAATTGCAAAGACTTGATTGGATTTGTAGTTGACCCTGCGAGCTCATTCATTCATTCATCCCTAGTTCCACCTAAATCAACTTAGGTACTATCACAATCCTAACATTGAGTTGATGAAAACTCATTTCAACTCAGAGTGATCGATCGATGACTCGGGTCGGGATGAACGCAATACCAATGCCATGCAATTGCAAAGACTCGATTGGATTTGTAGTTGACCCTGCGAGCTCATTCTTTCATCCCTAGTTCCACCTAATCAATTGCAATGAAATCTGTTGCAACAAACTACTGAGCTGTTGAAAATTTTCAAACAAGTATTCATATCTGTTGCAACAGATGACATATCTGATTTAATTATCAAATAGACATTTGAATCTGTTGTGACAGATGACTGAGCTGTTGGAAATTTTCAAACAGATATTTGTATCTGTTGTAACAGATGACATATCTGATTTAATTAATTATCAAATGGACATTTTCATCTATTGTCACGGATGACTGAGCTGTTTGAATTTCTAAACAGATATTTATATATGTTGCAACAGATGACATATCTGTTTGAAAATCTTTTTTTCTCTTTTAATTTTAAAGCAAGCTTCTGGTCCAAGTAGATAATATCAAGTAGTAGTACTTACTACTAAAGGCGGTAAAAAATATTTCTTGGATATCTCAAAAGTGAGTTCATTGAGCAGTCTTGTCTTGTCTTTTCAATGTAACTAGCCTTAGTCTTCCTCGTGCCTCTCAAATTATTAATGAAATTTATTAATATTAATTAATGAATATTGAAAACCCCCACATCTACGTACACAGTACATCTATAGAAATTATCTCATCTCTTCCTTTAGCTGCAGTTTATTTTATTCAACTCTCATCTTTTTCTTTCTCTTCTCTTTAGGGTCACAACCTTTTTTCTCTCTTTTCTCTTCTCTTCTCATAAAGATCTTTTCGTATCTAAACCGATCCATAGCTTTCCTCGACTAAAATTTATGTTTTGATCCCTTTTTTATACTAAGGTATGGTTCATTATTGCTCTTTCATTCTCGTCTTCTTCTTTGCAAGTTATTTACATCTATTTTTTTATTTAATTACTATTTACCTATATCATATTTATTAAAAAAAATTGAAGGAACTTTTAAGTGTTGAATAAACAAATCGAGAATTTTTATTACAATATGCAAAAAAAGTCGTCTATTGGGAGAAGTTTAAAAGCCTTGTTGGCAGTATCATTTTTTTGTATGTATTTTTTTGTTTCTTTATTGTTGATGCAGTTATTGATGTTATTGGTAGGGTTGACGTTGTTGGAACTTGTGGTATGGTGTTATTGATGGTTCTGGAACAAAGGATGTTGCTTCTTTGTGGTTGATGATGTTGTTGGAACACATGTTGTTGTTTCTTTGTTGTTGATGTTTATGCCGTTGTTGATGTTGCAAAAGATGGAGAAACTGTTGGAACAAATTAAACCACCAGAAAGGCTAGTTTGATGTATTTCATCAGACTCCACATCTGTTGTAACAGACTCCACATCTGTTGTAACAGACTCCACATCTGTTGCAACAGACTCCAGATCTGTTGTAACAGACTCCCCATCTGATGCAACAGATGGATAATGTTCTGTTTGTGATATCAATTTTTTTCCTCTTCTTTGTAGATATAAGGAACTGACAGTTGATCAACTTTTGTCGGACTATTGCAAGAGGCAGCAGTAAAGATGGGTTCAGAGGAATAAACTGCTTGCAAATTGAACCACTTTATATGTGAGAGGTATGTATTACTGATAATGTTATTGTGGAAACACACATAGAGTGCACTGATTTTGTGAATGTTGTTTTTACTGATTAGTCATAGATCATTCAAACAAGATGTCTGCAATTTTACAGTTAAGATTGGTAGGTCCGAACTGATAAATCTAAGGGACCATGAATATGGTTTTGATACCCTATTAAGATTTAATGTCGGTTGTTGCTCATGTTTATTTGTCAAGCATTGTGAAGGAATCTAGTTTTGATGTCATTGTAAAGAGATTCAATAGCGATTGGACTAACTTTTAGGGTGCATTGGACCCTTAGAGGGCCTTCGAAGCTTAGCACTGCATCTAACAAGAATGGAAAACCAATATAGTTATTTCCTTGGCCAAAATTTATATGGCTGGGCTGCTCGCTCGGGGTAATGATTATATGCCAGAAGGTGCGATAAGAGAATGCCTTCGAGGGGAAATGGGTGGTTGATGGAAGACTATATCATCTGAGAGCTAATTAAAGAAGAGACATAGGGTAAAAAGTAACTTCTAGAGAATCAAGCCGATGGAATTATCTTAACAAATGCGAAATCTGAATTAAGTGTAAATATGAAAGTGTATTCGGTAATGTAATTTCGTCTGTTGTGACTCTGAAAAGTAAATAATGTAGATGGACACTTTGCTAGGGAGCTGTGTGGTCAGGATTATCACCTAGGTAGAAAATAGGAGAAGACCAACAAAGCAGCCTCACGGACATCGAGGGTTGAAATGATGTTCAGCGAGTCTAGAAAACTTACGCAAACAACAACTGCAGTTAAAATAAGGAATCTAAGCGAAGACGACAATTTTTGAATTTTAAATTTCATCCTATGCCTTCTTGTTTGTGTTTTCAATCAGGTCCACTGTTCGTTGACCTGATCGGAACCACAAACAAGATTGAAAGAAAAATAGAGTATCATTGCTTCCTTAGCAATATGGTTATAATTGATTGTGTTTTCTTACCTTAACACATTTTCAACATTCCTTGGAGAAGATCAGATGCTTGCTGTAGTATGTGAATCCCGATAATTTTCAAGCTTGCCTCCAACTTGCTGATTCTGTATTCAAGTTGGTCGTTGCCGTCTTCGAAGTTGGTCAAGAGTTCCTCATCTCTTGTGAGCTCGATCAGGGACACCACCTTCAAAGTTGTGGCATTCTAGAAGCCCTTCAGAACACTTTCTCCAGAAGCCTTAAAGGATACATGGAGGGTCGCTGTGTTTGTTTTAGGTCAAAATGTGTTGATGCACGTTGAAAATATGGTCCCAACAATTGAACAACACACTTTTATCGAGCGTTGCTCAATGCATCTTGCTCAACCAATTTGATAAATTAGTAAGCATGGAGTTACGTAGCATGTGATCTAAACCGGCTCTACCAAGCCTATCAAACATTACGTAACTCCGAGCTCATTACCCTATCAATAAAATATGACCGAGTTAGTGCACAAATTAAACGAGCTCAATCTCTCAGCCTTTCTGCTGATCGCTCTTCTCCAATATAGATGACAAGATATCTGCTATGCAAAAGTCTACACCGTCGCCAGACATGCTTGCCTGGGAGCAATTCTTCTGAAGATATTTGTTGATGTCTTTTGAAGAATTGCTCCTAAGAAAGCATGTCTGGCGATGGTGTAGACTTTTGCATAGCAGATATCTTGTCAACTATATTGGAGAAGAGTGATCGGCAGAAAGCCTACCAGAATTGACTTGTTTGATTTGTGCACTAACTCGGGCATATTTTTTTGATAGGGTAATGAGCTCGGAGTTACGTAACGTTTGATAGGCTTGGTAAATTCGGTTTAGATCACATGCTACGTAACTCCATGCTTACTAATTTATCAAATTGGTTGAGCAAGATGCATGGAGCAACGCTCGATAAAAGTATGTTGTTCAACTGTTGGGACCATATCTTCAACGTGCATCAACACATTTTGACCTAAAACAAACACAGCGACCCTCCATGTATCCTTTAAGGCTTCTGAAGAAAGTTTCTGAAGGGCTTCTAGAATGCCATAACTTTGAAGGTAGTGTTCCTGATCGAGCTCACAAGAGACGAGGAACTCCTTACCAACTTTGAAGACGGCAACGACCAGCTTGAATACAGAATCAGCAAGCTGGAGGTAAGCTTGAAAATTATCGAGATTCACATACTACAACAAACATCTAATCTTCTTCAAGGAATGTTGAAATCATGCTAAGGCAAGAAAACACAATCAATTAATCCATATTGCTAAGGAAGTAATGATACTCTATTTGCCTTTCAATCTCGTTTGTGGTTCCGATCAGGTCAACGACATTGGACCTGATCGGAAACACAAACAAGAAGGCATGGGATGAAATTTAAAATTTAGAAATTGCCGCCTTCGCTTAGTTTCCTTATTTTATCTCCAGTTGTTGTTGGCGTAAGTTTTCTAGACTCGCTGAACATCATTTCAACCCTCGATCCCCGTGAGGCTGCTTTGTTGGTCTTCTCCTATTTTATACCTAGGTGATAATCCCGACCACACAGCTCCCTAGCAAAGTGTCCATCTGCATTATTTTTCTTTCAGTGACACAACAAACGAAATTACATTACCGGATACACTTTCATATTTGCACTTGATTCAGATTTTGCATCTGTTAAGATGATTCCATCGGCCAGATTCGTTAGAAGTTACTTTCTACCCTATGTCTCTTCTTCAATTATCTCTCAGATGATATAGTCTTCCATCAACCACCCTTTTTTCCCTCGAAAGCATTCTCCTACCGCACCTTCTAGCATATAATCATCACCACGAGCGAGTAACCCAACCATATAATTTTTGGCCAGGGGAATTTCTATTGGTTTTTCATTCTTGTTTGATGCAGTGCGAGGCTTCGAGGGCCCTCTAAGGGTCCAATGCACACTTAAAGTTAAGTCCAATCGCTATTGGTTCTCTGCAGTGACGACAAATATTGATCCCTTCTCAAAACTTGACACACATAAACACGAGCAACAACCGTCAGTAATTCATAACTGGGTATCTGCACCATCTTCATGAGCTCCTCAACCTTATCAATTTCGAACCCATCAAACTTAATGGTACAATGCAGGATCTTGTTTGAATGATCAATGCCTAAGCAGTTAAAAACTACATTCACAAAAATATTATATTTTATGTGTGTTGTCCCGGTGACCTTATCAGTAATACATACTTAACTCCCACATATATGATAGTGGATCCATATGCACGCACCTTATTCTTCCTAGTCTATCTATGGCTTAAATTGAATAAACAGATGACTAGCTAGGTGCAAAAGATGACACATCTGTTTATATTGTCAAACAATTGGAGACATCTGTTACAACAGTTGATCAACCTGTTGCAGAAATCAAACAGATATATACATCTGTTGCAAAAGATTGCCAGTATATTGTAAGTTATTTAACAGAAAGAATATATTTTGCAACAGATTACCCATCTGTTAGATCTATTTTAAAACAATTTTCTTTTCTTTCCGAGATACCATAATTTAATAAATAGGTCCCTCCTTACAAATATGGATGATCCAGATTCGTACAAGAATATTCATATCGAGTCCTTGCAAGAACTTCAAAGGTAGTTTGATGAACTCCAGAGAGATTTGGCTCACTTCGGAGCAAGGCTGCCGGATGAAAAATGTCCGATTGACAATAATAACAATAGTAGTAATAATAATTAGGTAATGTTTTTTATTTTAGCGCATGTATGTATTTTTCTCCTTTTGTATATCGGATCTACCCAATGGATTCAAAAATTTATGAACATTCATTTCATTTTGTTGTCGACTTTGAATTTTTAATTCTTATTTAGTATTTAATAATAATCATTCTATTTATTCCTTGTTCTCAACATGTCGACGGTTGGTGGTAGGGATTGAGCAACAATTTGTGTCTACAGAGGTTAATCTGCTACGACAGATCGATCATATGTTGCACCTGTCAGTTATTAATAAAAAAAGTTATTGTTGTTATTGAGAGGGTGAAAAGAAAAAGACCTGACTTTCCAATTATTCAATATGAAAAATATTTTGTAAATAAATAATAAGAAAATAAATTATAAACACAATTTATAACCACAATTTTAATAACTGATCGTGACTTTTCACCATTTTTATTTTTGAATTTATTTTTTAAAATTATTTATTATATAATAAAATGGTTATTTTTTTATTAAGGAATTTGAAAAGGTATTTTTTTTTAATTTATAAAATAAAAAAGTAAGCAAATTTGGATTAATGATATGATGATAGTTTTTTTTTTTTTTTTAAAAAAAGTAGATTATATGTTGCAACAAATAAATTATCTGATGCAACAGGTTCACTATTGTTGCAATAGATGATATATCTGTTATCACAGATGATTTATCTGATGCAACCGATATCAAATCTGTCGTCACAACTCAATAAAAATGGTTCTTGGAAAGAACTAATTAATAATAATAATATGAAAAGTCATGACTTATCACAATATTTCTTAATTTAATTAAGTCATTACTTTTCACATTAATAAAAAATATAATTAATAAATGGAGGTGAACAGTTAGATTATATGTTGCAACAGATAGGTTATCTGATGCAACATACTTTATATTTGTTGCAACATATAATATATCTATTGCAACAGATAATATATTTGTTGTCACAGATGTGTTATCTGATGCAACAAATATAGAATATGTTGCCACAACTCAATAAAAACGATTCTTCGAAAGAACTAATTAATAATAATAATTTAAAAAGTCATGACTTATATCACAATATTTATTTTTTTAATTTAATAAAAAATGTAATTAATGTATGGAGGTGAATAGTCGCGCCTTTTTGCCTCTCATTCAAATTCAATCCTCTATAAATAGGTCCCTCCTTAATCGTTCATTTAACTACACGCTATTTATTTATTGCATCTCGTCTTTCATATTACACTCTAGAAGATAAGATTATGGCTGACTTAGTGTGGGACGTTGTTTTTCTGCAAGACGCCGTGAATGAACTTCGAAATCAAGTTTGTGACCTGCAATGGAAACTGGGAGGAGTTAGAGCAAGAATACTCTGCGAGATACGCAGGCTGAGAAGGGCCTTGCTACTTTCGATTGAAGATTGACCGGCTGACAATGATGATGATGATAATAATAATAATAATTAGATTATTATTTTTCTTTTAGTCTATTATATGTATTTTTATTTGTTTTTATTTAATAAATAAATTATGTTTGATCTTTGACGTTTTAATCCATATTTAATTTTTATTCTATCTATTATCTTCTCAACAAACATGTCGATGATTCGACGTAAAAAGAAATAATTTAGAATCCAGTAGCAATAGCAAGATTTATCTGTTGGGTTTGTAGCAGGGGTTGATGTGTTGTTCAAAACAGATTACTCATGTTGCAACAGATAAGAAGTCTGATGCAACAGATAAATAGTCTGTTTCAACAGATGACTAGTTTGTTGCTTTACTTGGCTCTGACGTTTTAATTCGTACTCCCTCCATCTCAAATTATCCATCCCAAATTGCGATGCCACATTGATTAAGAAAAATAATTAATAACATGTCTAGTTTACCATAACCCACTGATCAGTTGGTGGGACAGTAGACGTGTTTGAAATAACCATTGTTTGTTGTTCAATCGAAATTTCATAAGAGAAGAAAGCTTTTAACGTCGGTAAGCGTATAGTCCCCCTATTAAATGATGTTTCCATTTTAATTTGAAGAAAAATTGATTAATGCAAAGGGTAAAACATGGATTTATTTTAATCTTTTCTTGATTAATGAAAAAGACAAGTAAAATGAGAAATCAAATTAGAAAATTTGGGACGGGTAATTGGACGTAAGGAATAATTTTGAATCCATTAGCAATAGCAAGAGTTGAAACATATTGGTTATCTGTTGGGTTTGTGGCAGGGGTTGATTTGTGTTGTTTCAAACAGATTAATCATTCGTTGCAACAAATAATTAGTCTGGTGCAACATATAAACATTCTGATGCAACAGATAATTAGTCTGGTGCAAAAGATAAACATGCTGATACAACAGATAATACGTCTGATGCAACAAATAATACATTTGATGCAACAGATAAACAGTCTGATGCAACAGATAAATCTCCTGATTCAACACATTACTCATCTGATGCACCAGATGATTGATCTGCTTAAATTGTGGGCACTTATGCTGGATTCATGATCGGGGTTCTATCCATTGTTGGAAAAATAGAAGTGTACCCAGATGACAAATACGAATAAAAATCATAATTTTACTTACCAAAGTCACCTATGAAGTAATGCCAAAGTGGAAAGTGATGTAGTAAACAAAATTTGACCTGACAAATTGGTCAGATCGCAGCAGTAGCGTTGTACCAACAACAACAACAACAAATGGTCGACAAGAAGAAGATGAAGATGATAATGAAGTAGAAGATGATGATAATGAAGCAGAAGATGATGAATAAAGCAGCAGAAACAGAAACAATGAACAACAAAAATCGCTAAGAGAGAGAAAACAACAATGGATTAGAAGAGAGAGAGAAATGTGCTTTTTTTCCCTCCATTTCCCGTTATTTTAAGTATACATTGGGATCAAAGTGTAAATTTAAAAACTTATGAGTTATTTTCAAATTTCCCCAACTTTCTTAATCCATAATAAAGTAATTGTCACCTCCAACTAATAATTAAGACTTGTGTCACCTACACCTCATTTTAAAACTCTTTTGTCACCTGTGTCCCAAACCCCCAGTTGTTTGACCTGTTCATTTTTCATCTTTTATTTCTAAAGATTCATTTTTAATGTAAAGTTATTATATAGTAAATCTCATATTTATTGTGTTTGTTTACGAAAATTGAATATCCGAACACGTTGATGCACAATACTACATAATTAGAATTTTGTAATAGTTATGTTGATATTAAAAGTAGATTTGTGACAACTACTTTAAAGATCATTTATGATTTTTATGCAAATATAAATGATATTTTTTTCAATAAAACGTAAATATTATAAATATCAATAAATTTCAATACACCTAAAAGCACTTAGTTGTAATTTAATCATGAAATTAACTACGCTAAACCTCATTCCATCTAATAAGTACAAATGCCACCAATAAACATAGAACAATTCCTAACCTCTTTAGAATCTCTATATATACTTGATCATTTGTATTTGATACTCTAAAATCTCAACATGCAAAATCTTACTTATTATGCACAAATTTAAATATTTTATTTATTTTATTTAGAAATTATGTTCATACAGAAATTTATGAATTATTAAGATTGTTCTTATTAACTGTACAAAATTAAAGCACAAGTTAGTAAAAATTAAAAGGCAAATTGCAGACCTACAATTATATCAAGTAGTTCACAGGTGAACAAATATGAATATGATAATATTAATTTACAAATAAATTTATAATCACTATATTAATTTTCTCAAATTTATTGCGTTTTGATTAATATTAATATTAATCTCAATAAAAATTCAAATTTAAATATTGAAAAAAATAAATTAAATATAATTTTATAAATAAGATACGACAATCATATTATAACCGCGCATCGTGCGGGAACTATACTAATTTTATTAAAACGATTCAAATTTAAAAATATTTTAACCGCCCCTTGTATTATTGAACACAATTCTAGAACCTACCATTTCAGAATCAGCCAAAATAGTCCAAATCTTTACACTTGTAAGGTGCTCGAATGTCCACGTCTATGTAACCTTATCAAGAAATCAATCTCATAAAACAAAAATAATAATAAAAAAAAATTCAAACACTTGTTTAGTTGCTTTCTTCGTTCAATTTTATTTATATTTCATTTGAATTGACGGTATTTTGAAATAAGTTTTTTAGTATAATATTTTACTTGACTCTTGACTCCATTTATAAATTTTATTAGACATATTATTTTTACAAAAAAGTTAATTAGTTTGATTTTAAATTCAATTAAATTATCATTTTGATATGAAATTTAAACATTTGGAAATTATCTTTAAAATATTACTCCCTCCGTCCCATTTTATGTGTCGCCATTTGAGCGGGCACGAAGTTTAAAAAATAAGGAAAGACTTAGTAAAATTTACCAAATTATCCTTTATCAAAAAAATGTGTCAATATTTTTTTTTTTTAATTAAGTGAGATCAATAAGGGTAAAAGGGTAATTGTGCCTTTAAAAAGTTGTCAAATAAGGAAATGCGACACTTATTTTGAAACGAATTAAAAAAAAAATGATGACACATCATTTGAAACGGAGGGAATATGAATTAACTTTTTTCATATTAATATACTAAAAAATCATCTTGAAAAATTAGCTAAAAGTAATACGATTTGACTCTTTACAAAGTAAAAATTAAATTAATACATTACAAAAATTCTTTTCTAATCCTAAATGATTGTTTGGTATACTAGATAGGATAAGTAAGAATATTCTATGAGTTGTGATATTTTATAAAAAAAAAAAATTATCCTATTTTACTAAATAATAATTTCGCTATTTTAATATAAATATAAAATAAAATTAATTTAAATTTTATTGCAAAATTATTTTTCTTTCATCTTGTCCATAAGAATCTTGGAGAGCAAGACACTAGTACTTTCTTGAAATTTGACATTACACCCCATCACCTTTATATATCTTGTCCCACCAAACCTTATCAAGAAAACAATCCAAGAGCACCAAAAAAAGCCCTTATTACAAAAACCATTTTCTCCCAACTCTCAAAAATAAACTCTTTCTTGAAATTTTGCCAAAAATAAAAAATGACCACAAAAGAGATGGAAGTAGTGAGAAACTTAGATGTTGAAAGGTACATGGGGAGATGGTATGAAATTGCCTCATTTCCATCAAGAAATCAACCAAAAGATGGTGAAAACACAAGAGCCACTTACACTTTGAATCCAGATGGGACAGTACATGTGTTAAATGAGACATGGAGTGGTGGTAAAAGAGGTTCAATTGAAGGCACTGCTTACAAAGTTGATCCAAAAAGTGATGAAGCTAAACTCAAAGTCAAATTTTATTTACCTCCTTTCTTGCCAATTATTCCAATTACTGGTGATTATTGGGTTCTACATATTGATCATGATTATCAATATGCTTTGATTGGTCAACCTAGTAGGAATTATCTTTGGGTAAGTTCTCTTTTATATATGTAGTTAAGAATTTCTAACTTGTTCTAACTAGTCCCAACTCTAACATAGATAACTCTATAAAGTAACTTTGTCTGGGTTATTAACTCTAATTTAGGTTATTTTTTTGAGGTTTAGGCTTGGAAAGAAAAAATATCTAACATATTATTATGGTAGGAAGTTAAATATATAGTTACATCATTTTTATCATAAAAACAAGAGATAAAGCATCTAATACCTTTATAATCAAATTTGCTACGATAGATTTCAATTTTACAAGAATTTTATTATTTTTTAGCTCAATTTTAGCGTATCTTTTGTCATCCTTTTATATTGCCATGATATTTTTATTATATAAAATGGAGTTTATGTTGAAGGTGTCATGTCAGCTAAAAAGAATGATAAAATATATTAAAATTTAGTTCAGGATAATAAGAACTTAGCAAAGTTGGAGTGTGTCGTAATAAATTTTTATCATAGTTTAGAGAGAGATTAGATTAGATATTTTATATCAATATATTAAAAATTAGTTAAGTTCTAATAAGAACTTAGCGAAGTTGGAGTGTGTCGTAATAAATTTTGATCATAGTTTAGAGAGAGATTAGATTAGATATTTTATATCAATATATTAAAAATTAGTTAAGTTCTAATAAGAACTTAGCGAAGTTGGAGTGTGTCGTAATAAATTTTGATCATAGTTTAGAGAGATTAGATATTTTACTCTAAAAACAACATTTTTTTTTATCGCTAGCTGCTTGAATTTTAACCTGATACCTCATATTCTCATCTGTTACTTGTTGCACAGTGCTAACAATTAATTTCGCATTTTAAGAAGGTTTATCTGCTAATGTCTTTTACTATCAATTATGTTATATTTTAACAAAATATTATTTGATTGACAGATATTATGTAGGCAGCCACATCTTGATGAGGGAATATACAGCCAGCTTGTTGAGAAGGCAAAAGAAGTAGGGTATGATGTGAGCAAACTTCACAAGACACCTCAAGCTGATCCTCCACCAGAGAGTGAAGATGCACCAAAGGACACAAAAGGAATTTGGTGGCTCAAATCAATCTTTGGAAAATAATAAAATAAAAATAAAAAATCAAGATTTACAATAAAAATAATGAAAAGTTGTCTTGTATAAAAAGGTTTGTTTTGAAGTTTAAATGGTTTTAAGGTTGTAATTTTCTTAGGTATCTTTGTAAAAGTTGGTAGTAGTGTGTAGTAGTGTGGTATTGTAAGAAAGTTTGTTATCAATTTTGCATAAGAATTTGTGAGTATGAGAAGTTTGGATATTTATTTGTTTCTTTTATTTTTGAGGTAATTGGCTATTGAAAATAGTTTTTTTTTTTATTTGAACAGTTTTTTTTATTTGAACAGTAATGATATGGTTTATATATATTTTATTTTATTTTGTGGGATTATTCGAGTTATGTTATTGTTGTTTTATTGGGATGAAATTCTTTGGAATTCTGTGTACTTTGCGTCTTAAAATTTTATGTACTTTGTGCTGTGTAACTTTTATTATCAGACTTTCATATGAATTTATGAGTTAAAATATTGGATATTTATTAGTTTATCGAGAGAAAGGGTCAATCAAAGTTCCCCACGATTTTTCAATTTTTAAAAATTATTTTTTTTGTAAAATCGACCCAATCCCTCATTTATTTTTCATGTGTTTCTTCACGAAATGATGACCCGAGAAAGATTGATTTATTAAAAAAAAAAAAAAAAAAAAAAGGTACATTGTTTAATTTAAAATGTTTGTAAAAAATAAAAAATTTAAGTCGAGGTTATCTATAAATGTACCTTTATTTCTTCATCATATTTAAAATAAATAAACCAAACTTTGTGAAATTAATTGAACCAAGAGAGTTTTTTTTTGCTTTTGGAACTTTGTGTTGTTGGTAGTTGTAGTGTGATGGTGTTGGAAGAAAGTTTGTTGTCAATTTTGCATTTGAATTCATGACCATAAAATTATGAATATTTGGTTACTTTTTTTTTGAGGGCATAAAGTTTCCTGAAATTTTACATATTTAGAGACTTTTTTTTGCTTAAAATATTTAAATATTTATTTTTCTATATACCATTTTGATTTTTCACTTCAAATTTGAAAAAAAAAGCTTTACTATGAATCAGTTTTTCTCAGTTTTTCTAGTAAAATCAGAACACCTTAAAAACGGTATATCAAATCAATCTTTTCTTCAAAAAATAACGAGAAAAAACATCTTTTTCCCCTGAATTTGTTTTTCAAAATCACTTTTGCACTTAAATTTAATTTTTGTTTATTTACTCCTCTTAACATCTTTAAAGTATATTATTTTCACTCCTAAACTGACGTGAAATTTTTTTAAAAAAAAAAAGAAAAAAAAATTTATTTTTTAATTTAAAAACTGATATGGCCTCATTTTTTAATATATATATATATATATATATATATAAAACCACTTTCTTCATACCCCACCCCTATTTCTTCATCTTTTTCATATCCCTCCACCTCCATTTCCCATCTTCTTCTTTTTCTACCTCCACCTCCACCATAATTTTTACTCTCCAAACCCGCCACCACCAGCCCCCCTTTTCCTTCAAACACCAATTTCTCCACCACCAGCCCCACCCCCTCCCCTCCAAATCCCCAATTTCTTCTCCTTCAATTACCAAATCCTTTACCCCACCTAAAACCCTTGACTTAAGATCATTAGAAAAGAATGAAATTGAATTTCTAAAATTAAAAGTTTTCTTCATGAATTTGAAAACTTGAAATAAAATTGAAATTGAAGAAAAGTTATTAGCGGCAGTGTTAATAGTAGTGGTGGTGTTAATGATGGTGGTGGTGTTAATGGTGTGCATATATTTTTTTTGGGTTTGTTTTAATCGTTTTTCGATGAGTTTTGTTGTAATATTTCGGAATGGAGAGTTTTGAATTGAAATGTGGTGATGCTATTGCGTTATTGTTTCTTGAATTTGTGGTTTGATGAAGGAATCATAAAGGGCTTGTAATTATGTTTTAAAAATTCAATCTTGATTTTATTTTCCATGTTTTTGAAGTATGGTATATTTTAAGCTATTTATTTCGTTGGTTTTGTGTTAGAATCAGAAGGGGCTTTTAATTATGTTTTGAATTGATTTTGTTGGGTTTGCTTAATGGTTATTGGTAATATGTTTAAGTTTGAAGAAGATAGAAAATGGAGGAGAGGGAAGAGGTGGAGTGGTTTGAAGAAGATAGAAAGGGCGAGAGGGGGCTGCGTTGCAGGGTAGGGGGCGGGCTGGGTGGCTGGAGGGTTGTGAAGAAGAAAGAAAATGGAGGGTGGGGGTGCTTTTTTATTTAATATATATATATATATATATATATATATATATATATATATATATATATATAAATAAAAATAAAATAGTAAATATATATTTTTTATTTTTTTAAAAAAATATATAAAAATAATGTGCGGGGGATTAATTTATTTTTTTAGAAAAATTAAACTTCTTACGTGGAAATGACGTGGGTCCGACGTAGCATTGACGCGACGTTGATGTGTAGGTGAGTGTAACACACTCTCCGTTGTGAGAGTGGTATTCAATTTTGAGGGGTGAAAATAATACACTTTAAAGATGTTAAGGGGATAAATAAACAGAAGTTAAGTTTAAGTGTTAAAGTGAGTTTGGAGGACAAGTTCAGGAGAAAAAGATGTCTTTTCTCGAGATAATATTAATAATAATAAATTATTTGGTTATATAGTGTTTCAACTTTATCATTCTAAGCTAGGGAAAAAAAAGAACTTTGGTATGACCCAATATGTTAAGTTTTAAAAATATCCCTCAAAAATTTGTTGGATCAAATCAATTTTTATGGAAAATAAGCAATAAATACTGGGCTACACAATAAAAAACAGCGCTATAAAAAAAAGTAATTCCAAATGTTTTAAGGTTGTATTTTTCTTAGGATTCCTTGTTTTCTCCTAGAACCTTGTAAAGTTTTTTTAGAAAAAGAAATATTGCATTCGATCTCTATATTGAGATTTCGATTAATTTAAAGTAAAAATAACATAAATTTCAACCTCATTAGAATTATTTACACTCTTTCTTACTTTTCTAATTACTTTATTCTTTCTCCCGGTTTATATACATAGCAAGATCGACAAATACATAAAATTCTTTGTCTATGACAAGACCGACATATACATAACAAAATCGATTCATATACATAAGAAGTATGACAAGGCTGACATATACATAACAAGGTCGATATATACATAACAAGACCGATATATACATAACAAAGTCGATTCATATACATAACAGGGTCGACATATACATAGAATGTCATGTATATGTATTTTTAGAAAAAATGGGATTTTTGTAATATGTTGAGAGAAACGAGATTTTTTTTTGTAATAAGTGAAATTTAAGTTGTGGGTTTGTGTAATTTTTAGTAATTTAAATTCATATTGCATAAAGTCCGGAACCTTTGTAAAGTTGATATTGTAGTAGTAATAAGACATAATACATAAATATGACCTTAAACTTGACACCAAATTATAACATTGACCTTAAACTTTGATAGTGCACAAATATGACTATTAACTATACAAAACCTGAACAAATAAATACACCGATCCTATGTGGCAAAAAACGTGTGTACACGGAAATATGAGCGCGTCAAGCCTAAAATTTGAGCGTCCCAACAGTAAAAAAAATAGTAAAATGACTATTATGCCCTTACTAATTCCTTTTTATATATTTAAATGACTTTTTCCTATTATTTTTTCATTATTTTCAGCTCATTGATGAAAATGACATCTAATTTCTTTTGTCATTGCGGAAAAAGAGCAATATTGAAGATTTCTTAATTAGGTGGGTCAGCCTCATACGAAAAAATCACACGGGTATCTATATATATTATAAAGCAGAGGACGAATTTATGTTATATAATATATCTAAATATAATTTATTTAAATATTAAATTAAAGATGAAACTATACTAATAATAAAATTTGTTTATAGTTTTTATAAAATGTTATCACAACGTTATTAAATTAACGTTATCAATAAAATGTTATTAAGGGCAGTAGTAATATATTAAATTAACGTTATTAAAACGTTATTAATAAAACGTTATTAAAAGCAGTAGTAGTAGTATATTAAATTAACGTTATTAAGATGAAAATTTTATTAAAATATTGTAGTATATTAAATTAATGTTATTGAATTAACGTTAATAAAACGTTATTAAGATGAAAATTTTATTAAAATATTGTTATTATTATTAATAATTATTATTATTATTATTAGTCGTCGTTGTAGTAGTATATTGATAGAAACAATAGTAGTACGTAATATGTAGAAGTAGTAGTAGTAGATTAATAATAATAATAATAATAATAATAATAATAATAATAATAATAATAATAATAATAATAATAATAATAATAATAATAATAATAATAATAAGTGTTTATTTGTTTAGGTTTTGTATAGTTAAAGGTCATATTTGTGCATTGTCAAAGTTTTATGTCAGTCTTTTTAATGATGCGGCACTGTATGATTGACTGATTAATCCACGTAGGCGCAAGTGAGATACACGCGCCTAATTTGCAAAAGATGAGTGTTTATTTGTTCAGGTTTTGTATAGTTAAAGGTCATATTTGTGTACTGTCAAAGTTTAATGTCAATGTTATAATTTAGTGTCAAATTTAGGATCATATTTATATATTATGACTAGTAATAAGTGTAACTTGCATCTAAATTATGTGTGAAGTGTAGAAAATATTTGTATATTTCAAATTGGCAAAATAACCATCTGGTCCCCTGTACTATATCGGTTTTGTAAGTTGGACACTTCTACTTACATGTTTGTCATCTGGACCCCTGAACCCACTAAAAAATAATATTTTAAACCCTTTTTTGGTGAGTGTAACACACTCTCCACCACGTCAGCTGCCACATCTGCCACGTCATTTAAAAAAATAAAAATAAAAAATGTCACACCCCTTTTTCGACTCCAAAAATTAATGTATTTTAAGGTTTGAAAGGGTTTTTTATTAAAGTGAAAAAATGAAGATTGGTTCCGAAAAAAGATTATTTTTACATTCAAAATCAGAGTCGCCACTTGGCATAATCTGGTGTGCCAAGTCACCATTGAAAAATCCTTTTCGAAACCATTTGACTCTTTAAACCGGTTTACGAATAGAGATTCTGGCTAAGGAATTCTGTTGACCGAGGGGAAGGTGTTAGGCACCCCTCGATCCCGTGGTTTGACCACGGTCGCCTGGTGGAGCGTATCGGCTAATTTGATATTACAAATGTACAAACCACATAAACACGCAAAACAAGCAAACAAATAAATCACACAAAATTCAAAACAAACAAAAATAATGTTCAGTCCAAATTATACAATCCAAAATAAAAGAGGTGCTGAAATATAAAACCTATTCTATTCTAAACTAATCCTAAACTAAACTCCACCCGACGTTCCGGGCCTTGATCACGAGCCTCCTTTGCGTACATGCTACTTCAGGGCATTCCCCGGATAAATCAATACAAATCCTTCGGGGCATTCCCCGGCCAAATGAGTACAATTTAAACTTTTCGTGCAATAAAGTAGAAAGTACCATTCACGCACATATTCAAACACTCCAACAACTCGTTATTCCTAAATTTGCCTACCAAGCCTACGTTTGCCTACCAAGTTCAACGTATCACAATTCTATCATGTTAAAAATTATCAATACATCAAAATTAATCAATATTCATTTTCCTCCATTTTTAATCCCCACCTTAATTCATTTTTAACCACGTGATTAACCCATTTCAATACATAATCCACCAATCGAGAATAACGAAAATTCATCAATCATGCTTAGCACATCACACACCCAAATGTCACCAACAGTTCACATCAACAAACAAACCACAGTATCGAATCACACGCAATCATAATCACAATCACATAAGAATTAAATAAAAGAGAAGAAAGAATTGGACCTTAAATTTGAAGCTTTCAAACTCAATGTTATTCGAATAAAGAGAGTCCGCACCCGGAAACCTCGAGCCGAACCTTAACACCAACAATCCAACTCGACAAATAAAGATCCGTTCACCGTCACTTTTCACGCCGGGTACTGTTCACCGGTTACTGTTCATGGTTACTGTTCACCGGTGCTTTTTTTTTTTTTTGTTTTTGTGAGGAAAATTATTTTGTCATTGTTATTATTGTGGAGAAGATGATGATCAAAAGCCTTAGCCCCTTTTCCTCTTAGAATTTTTCTTTTATAATGGACATGGATTTGTTATGATGTGGGAATTTTGGTGGGTCCCCCATATATTCTTTCTTTGTGGACAAGAAAAAGGAGGGGGGGGGGGATCATATGGGTAGTTAGGGTAGGTGGAAGCTTTTGATTGGGTAGGTTGTTAGGATAAGATAAATTAGTTAGAGGTATTTTTTTTTTGTTTATTTTTGTATTTTTGTATTTTGTGGAGGGATAATTACACGGGGTAGGGTACACGGTAGGATAACATAAAATGGGTAAAGTGAATAAAAATGGAACTTCAAGAGGACGAAATCACGTGTCTACAAAAAATAACAAAAATAAAAAAAAGTATTACATTAAATTCCAAGTCATTTTTAAAATGCTACATAACAAATTAATTATTAAAATTAATTTAATTAAATATGAAAAATTTATAAATTGTAGAAAAAATTGAATAATCATGTTTTTATTTTTGCTCACAAATTAAACATCAAATCCATTCCAAATAATTAAAATTCTTCTCCAACTAATTTAAATTTTTAACTATAAATTCATATATACAAACATAATAAATTTTTGATTTTTAAATTTGAATTTTTTTAACAAATTCACAAAAAGTTTAATTTTTTTCAAGCGAAATTCACTATTTTTTTTCAATATTCACTATCACTCACTTTCAATTTAAATTTAAATTTTAATCCCCAGAAAATAAAAAGATTTCAAATTCAAATTTTAATTAAAAAATGAAAAGAATTGAATTGAGAGGAAAAATTAAAATAAAAAATAAAAAGTGAACGTGGGGGGGGGATGGAAGAGTGTTGGGGTGGGGTGGGGAGGGGATGGACGGGGCTGGTGGGGTGTGGGGGGTTGGGGATGGGCTGGGGTGGGGGTGGGGAAGGGCTGGACGGGGTTGGTGGGGTGGGGGGTTTGGGGACGGGCTGGACGGGGTTGGTGGGGTGTGAGGGGTTGGGGACGGGCTGGGATGGGGATGGGGAAGGGCTGGACGGGTGTTGGGGTGGGCTGGGCTGAGGGGTGGGGGTGGGGACGGGCTGGGGTGGAGTGGGGAATGTTTTTTTTTTTTCTTAAAAAAATTATTTTTATATTTTAAAAATAAAATTATTAAAAAAGATGGAGGAAAAAAAAATCATTTTTTTTAATTATTTTAATGTAAAATTGGCCAAAAATTGACCCCCACTCGCACTCCTAGGCGAGTGTCTACACTCTCCTTGTCCTAGTTACCATTTCAATGCCACATAAGCGAGATCAATGGTCAAATGGTGCAAAATGTTATTTTTTAATGGGTTCAAAGATTCAGATAACAAACATGTAAGTAGAAGTGTCCAACTTACAAAACTGACATACTGACATAGTACAGAGAGGGTCATTTTGCCTTTCAAATTTGGCATGAAGTTTCTATGGATAGAGACATAATTGGATTTATATAGTATTATTCTAAACTTGGTTATTAAGGATACAATGTTAGCCTCAAATTTCCACATCGTTGTCCCTACATTTCAATTTTTTGATATTATAATTTGACTATACATTTTTATTCACTGGGTGTTCGATGTTTGTATTCAAGCCCATAACAAAAATCGACGTATGTAAAAGCACGCAACAAAAATTAAGAAAAATTTCATCTGAAATCGACGGATCCTAATAAAGAAAAAACTATCAGCAGCAAAATCCTTAGCAAAGGCGACACGAAATAGACGAAGGAAACTCTAGGTCATCTAATGTGAGATAGAAACAAAGCAGCAATATCGTAGAAAACGCACAGCGATGGCGAAACCACACCAGAAAATTGGCAAAGCCAACAAGAAAGCGCCCCACAAAGGCTGAGACAACAACTTAACATCGAAGTATGAAGACCGCACATATGAATGACTCTGATCTGCCGCTTGACACGTTGAGCGCAAATGATGCTACATAGAGAACCAACAGGAAAAGATGAAAATACCCCTGTGAGAAAGCACACGTTGTTGTTGAACTAATTGGTCCAAATCAGTCTGTCTTTATTCCTTGGAGAGTTGTTTCAGACAATATCATTCTTAGACATGAGGTAGTAAAAGGCAACACATGGAAACAATAATCTTCAAGATGTATGATTAAGACATTCAGAAAGCTTATGACTTTGTTGAATGAGTGTACAACAACAACAACGTATTTAGTGTATTCCCACCTAGTGGGATCTGGAACTTTGTTGAATGAGTGTGTGTTTTGAACAAATTCTCACAGAATTAGGGTTTCCACTTAGCATGATAATATGGATAATGACATGTGTTTCTACAATGAGATATTGCTTCCTCATTAATGATAGATTGTCCATAACTATGGATGCCAAGAAAGGTCTTAGACAGTGTCCCTAATCTGTTTGTGCTAGCTATGGAATATTTAAATAAATGTCGCTCCACATTACAAGAGGATTCAGAATTAACTTCCACTCCAGATGCCAGAGGTTGAGAACAAGAAGTCATACATCATCTCTCAAAATAAAAATTAAAAACCAAAAGGAAAAAAGTGTTTGTATGCACAACATCAACATGATCAGAGTAATAGAAACCTTATCCCTATCTTGTGCAGATAGAGAACTTGTTTCCGATCGATGCTCAATTCAAGAAAACGTTACATAACTAATTTTGGAGAAATCAAGCTTTCTCTATAAACAATTCCTTTCTCAATGGACTCATCACGTCGAGGCCAAAATCCAAATTTTCCTTTGGATGTTTGGAATGTAAAAGTAAAAGGTTTAACACTTTGATGTGGTAATTCTCCCATTGAATATAGTAGCACATCACCATCCGAAACCTGTATTGAGGTTTGGCTATAACAAGATAATTGACTTGTATGGTAAACAATACGATCCAAGATTCCTTGACACCATAATCTTTCATCGCCCATAACTTAAACGTGCCCGACAAACTATAATTAGTAGTAATATGAAAACAAATCATTCCATCCAATAATGAAAGACCAATATCGGGCTCACCATGAACCCCTACGAGCATATCCTCTAGCAAAGTCACAACTTCAAACACCTCATTTGAAATATAAAATGAAACAACATGATACTTTCTTCCTACATTTAAAGAACCAACCCAATGAAATGCTCCATGGACATAAATCAAAGGATCATAAGGAACAATTTTACTTGGGTAAGGATAATCTCCAGTTTACATCCTGTGCTAGGGCAAACAACAGTTGGATAGTTACTAATTCTTCTCCTACAACCACTTTTTAGCGCGAGAATTTCAATTGATTGTTTTCAATAACTCATGATGTTCAACTTAAGGATCTTATAGCCATCACTTGTAGCATCATATCCCAATCCTACGTTAAAGTCTGCATGGGGAAGTAGCGCGGATTCTCTTGTGGAGGGGTTTAGGGCTGTGCAAAAATCGAACCGATAAAAATATTATTGGGTTATTGGTATTGGGTTATCGCATTAACGGTTTTTTATTGGTTTTATAAAAAAATTTATTGGGTAAACGGTTCGGTATCGGTTTTAGCTTATTGGGTTATCGGTTAAACCGATAACTCAATAAGGATACACTAAGTTATTATTTTATCCCTATTTATGTTATATATTTAACGAAAAAGGGTCAAAAATACCCCTGAACTATTTGAAATGGATCAAAAATACCCTTCAATTATTTTTTGGCTCAAAAATACCCCTTCATTAATTTTTTGGCTAAAAAATACCCTTCTCTCTAACGGAATACCACCAAACACGCCACGCGAATAAAAAAAATAACTTGACCAGTCCACGTCAACATACACACATGAAAAATCACTCCATTTAATTCATCTAACCATCAAACTATTTTTTTTATTAAAAGACTCAACCCTACTCATATTAAAAAAAATCCGACCCAAGAGAAAAAGAATTGAAGAATTTAATTGCTTATTTTTCATGTGATGGGTTCAGATATTTCGGATTGATCAAGGCGAAAGATGAGGAAACAATTAGGTCCTTAAATTGTTGATCCGAAAGAATCGAATTTTAATCGGGTCAATCCTAAACAATTGGATCCTCAAATAATTGAAACGATTTTCAGGAGCTCAGATAGCTACTAGATGTCCTATCTGAATTTGTCCAATGAGGAACCTGATTGTAGTGAGAGGAATGGTGATTCAGAGACAAAATTGGAATTTGGAGAATGAAAGTTTAGTGGCAATGTAGGACAAATACAAGTTGATGAGGGCAAGAATTGCTCGAGTGAGTCTCGTAACATTGAAAATGTAAAATAATAAAATATAAGGCGGTGAAAGGGATGATATGAGGAAAAAAATTGAAGAATTGAATTTTGCCTCTTGGTTCGTTTTTTTTGAATATGGATTGGATTGGATTTTTAAATTGAATAAAATGGGTTGATTGTTAGGTGGATTAAATGAAATGATTTTCCACGTGTATGCTGACGTGGACTGATTAAGTACTTTATTTTTAATCTACGTGGTGTGTTTAGTGGCAGTCCGTTAGAGAGAAGGTATTTTTGAGCCAAAAAATTAATGGAGGGGTATTTTTGAGTCAAAAAATTAACGGAGGGGTATTTTTGAGCCCAAAAAACAAACAAAAGGGTATTTTTGAGCCAAAAAACAAACGAAGGGTATTTTTGGTCCATTTTGAATAGTTCAGGGGTATTTTTGACCCTTTCCATATATTTAAAATCTCTCACTCTCTCTATAGAGAGAGAGACAGAGATTTAAATATATGGAAAAGGGTCAAAAATACCCCTGAACTACTAATTCATAATTCAGTGATTCACAAAGTATTAACCTATTCAAGACAACAAAGGCAGAATATAAAGTTCAGCTATTATCATAATTAAAAACTTGAAGCATTTATAGCTTCCAACAATTAGGATTCAATTTTTTTCCTAACTAACATTCAGTTCAAGTTTGAAGATTCTTTGTAAACGAAAATGCATTGTGTAGGTTTTGACGGTAATTAAGATTTCATTTTTTTTATGCTAGTTGTTACTATTTTTATTTTATAAGTATTTTCGTATTGGTTAAACCAAAAGTCGAACCGTTAAGGACCAAAAACCGATAAACCGAAATCGATAAGAAAATATCTTATTGGTTGGTTATTGGTTTTACATATTTAAAAACCGAAAACCGATAAACCAAACCAATAACACGTAAAACCGAACCGAACCGACCGATGCACACCCCTAGAGGGGTTCCATAATAAAAGCTGTGTATCAGCCAGAAGAAGAATCAACCCTTCGAAAGAAGCAAATAATTCATAATGATCCACGTAGTAGGTTAAAGGGTAATCGAGTTGTTGTACATTATCAAAAGTCGATAAAGATGAAGAATAGAACTTAAACTTTAGCGTACCACCTTGTGTAGCGCAACGTTGACAAATAAGAAGCTTTGAGTCAGGACTACTACGATGCTTCATCATAAAATAGGGATCTGATATTAATGCGCCCCAATTTTTTGAAATACATTTGAACCGAAGAAGAGGTCGCACGGGTAACCTATTGAGGATTTCCACAATTATTTGGTCATGAATGTGAATAATGTCAGGGCATGTGTGCTTGGCCATGTGGTTCGATTGAGAAAATCCACTGTTTTCAATTTGTAAATACTTTCTCTTTGCTACTTTGACAGACATTGGATACTTAAGATTCAATTTCGGTCTTATTAGTTCACGAGAACACAAGTAGAATAGAGGGCAAGGTGACTGGCTAACTAGTAATTCTTAAACCCTAAACCCTATAAATAAAGAGAACACATGGTGGTAGTTTGGTATGCAGTATAAGGTGGACTATTCCAGGTTTAAGTTTGAGTTTGGTACTAAACTTATAGCATGTTTGATTGACAGGACTAATTTTATACATTAACCAAACATGGTATAATTCTAATACTAAACTTAGTCTTGGAATATAATGTCTTGTTCCAATCTAATATGAGATTATATTATACCAACTCTCATATGGTATAATGAATTAATTCAAGAATTACAATTTCAGGATTATAATCACAGGATAATTTAGGGTACATACCAAACGACCGCGGAGGCAGTGAAAGGGGAATAATTGGCAAAGAAGGCACTCTTCAAAACTAATTTGTCAAATACCCACTTAATTTCTTTTTAATTTATTTTTTAGGTTTAGGGTATAAAAAGTGAGAAAAAGTGGAAAAAGTGGGACCCACACGTGGGCCAAGGGACCAATTTATCATTTTTACAACTTACAAATTTAATATAATACACCTAACACCCTCCACTTATTCCAATATAAAAAAAAAATCCTCTCTCTCCTCTTCAATTCCCAACTCCCGCTTTTGAAACTACTTCTCCCAAAAATGCCATTTTCGTTTCGTCTTCTTCTCCAGCTACTAAGGGGTCGTCGTTGCTTCGCAAGGTTAGTTAAAATCAAGTTTCGATCATTTCTAGATCCATTTAAATGATTTTTTTTTGCTAATCGATTCGTAGTGATGTAGATTTTTTTTTTTTTTTACGAATTTAGTGTTTTGGTTTAGTCATGTTTTTTTTTAGCAACGAAGTGTTGAATGATGGGATAATTGATGTTTGAAGAGTTATTTTGGCATTTTGATTTGAACAACGACTTATTTATGTCCGTAGACCCGCGGTCTATCCGTAGACCCGTGGTCTATGAAATGAGAATGCCCTAGATTGAAATCAATTTTAAGACGTATGAAATTCTTTTAAAACATGATTGCTGAAATAGTGAAAATTGAAATATTAATAGCTAATTAGTTTGATTAGGTGCACTAGTTTGATTTTTAACAATTGTTGTGTTTTGATATTGCATATTGGATTTTGGTTCAGTTATTGTATGTTTGTGTAGTGAACTGTTTAATGGTGGGGTGTTTGTTAATTTTTTTTTTGGGGGGGGGGGGGTTTCATTTAAGCATTGAGTTATTTTTGTTGATAGACTTCTGGTCTATGAATTGAAAATAGGAGATTTGTTCTTCAGGTGTAGATTGTGTTGAAAATGGATAAAAAAAATATCAATCCTAAATGCAAAGCCGGTACCGCTGGTAGAAGTAGAAAAAGAAGAGCTGAGGCAGTTGGAAATGTCTCAAAAAGGAAGAAAATTAAAGAGTCGGTGTCCGAATCAGATTCAGAGTTAAAGGAGATAAGCGACTACGTCGATTCTAGTGAAGATGTTACCAAGCGGAGTGTCAGTAGTGACAGTGAAGAGAGCGAGGAAAGTGGGAGAAATAGTGATGATGGGGATAATGATTCCTTGTCCGTGCCGTATCTTTCAAGGTGCATTTCCGTGGGGCAGTATGACCTTCGAACGATAATTGACGAGGTCGGATCTTTCCCAAAAAAGATATCGGTCATATCAAGAATGACTGTTTATCGAGAATTTAATCAAGTTCTTGTCGACCAAGAATTGAAGAAAAGATTCAAGCGGTCCTGTTTTGGACACCTGAGAAACCTGCTGGAACATCTCAAGTTCAATGGGCAGTTGGTCCATTATTTGTTGTTGCAACACGTCAAGAACGATAAGATGCGTCATGAGATGTGGTTCTACATTAACAACAAGTCTGCCTGTTTTGGCTTGAAAGAGTTTTGTTTGATCACGGGACTGAACTGTTCATCATACCCCAGTGAATAAAAAATGAAGAAGGTGTTAGCAAAGGGGGACAATTTTTGTTTTAAGGTGACGAAAAACAAAAACATCACGGCGGCCAACTTGTTACACCTGATCAGAGGGAATAAGCTGAACAAGGACCAAAAATTCAAGTGTTGTTTACTGTGGTTCTTGCACACCATGTTGCTTGCAAAAGATTCAACGAAGGTTGTCGACACAAAAATGATTCGTATGGTCAATTTTTTGAGTTTCTTCGAGAAGTATCCGTGGGGAAAAGAGACATTTCAACTAACCATGGACTATCTGAAGAAGAAAAGTGACTTGAAGAAGCAAAATGAAGTATTTGATGAGAAGCAAAAGGCATCCTATGCTCTATTCGGATTTCCCTGGGCATTCATGGTATCTACCATAAACCCTTTAGTGAGTTTATCGTAGATTCTCATTTTATTTATACTCTGTCATAGGCTCTGAGTTATTTTTTTCGCTGTTGTACTTCTTACAGATTTGGATCTATGAGGCCTTTCCTCATCTTAGAGAATTTGCTGGAAAACCAATGGATGAGCCCTTTCCCATTCCCCGCTTCCTCAGATGGCACACTACAAAAAGTGACAAGATAATCGAAGGCGACCTATTCAAGTATAAAGGAAAAGTTACCGAGGTATGAACTTATTTTCTATTATGCAATAATACTACTGTTGTATCGAATGTTATGTAATTGTTAATTGATATTTTGTAGAACGTACACCCATACATCATCCCTACTGTTCGTGAGACGAAGATGGATTACATGATTACGTTTGAGCTATATACGAACGAGGTGAAGAATAGCATCCTTGATGGCTTGAAGAAAGAGGTAGAAGGGGTGACAGTCCTTACTTCAAATAAGGACAGTGATGATGGCGGGGATTTGGGTGGAAACCCCGTTGGAGTACGCGTTGGTGATGATGATTCTCCGAACACCTTCAAAGATACAGCGGGAACCTCATCCCCCGGGGATCTTCATAAGCATGTTGCTGCACTTGAGGAAGCGGTGTTGGATATTGTTGCCTATATCAGAGAGAAAAGAATGAAGAAAAAGAAAAAAGATGAGCGACAACACGAGCGAGGTAACTTCATTTAATAATTTATGTTGTTAATGAATTTTCAACTTTAAATATAAGTAACACTTTGTAATATGATGATACAGTGCATGTGGACCTTCGTGAATCGGAGAAGAATGAAGAAGGAGAAAAAAAGAGCAAAATGGATGAGTTGGCCTCTGTTGTGGCAGAAGAGGAAGAAGAAGAAGAAAATAAGGATAATGAAGAAGAAATGGAAGAAGATAAGAGTCAAGAAGAAGGTGGAAAAGTAGTAGCTACAGAAGTAGAAAAAGAAGCGGCAGCAGATGAGCAAGAAGGCGAGGAAAAAGAAAAAATTGTTGAAGAAGAAGCTGACAAAGCTGACAAAGAAGAAGTTTAGAAAGAAGAAGCAGGTGAACGAAAAGAAGAAGCTGAGGAAAAAACAACTGCTGCAGGTGGAGAAAGAGAAGAAGGAGTGGAAGAAAAGGAAATTGAAGAAGCACTAGCTGCTGCCCATGCTGAAAAAGAAGGAGAAGAATGTGAGAATGAAGAAGAAGATGCAACTGTTGAGAAAAAAAGAGCTGAAGCTGACCAAAAAGATGTGGTCACGGATATTATTGATGAAATCAACAGTAACACTTGTGTTCATGAGGAACTTAGGAAAAAATACATTTGAATCCTAAGTCGTTTAATGTGTTGTTGAATGATGAGTTGTTATGATATGCCAATTTTTTTTATTTCACAAATATGAAGGTTGAAGGATCTGGTGGTAGGATATGACAATTATTCTTTTATTTTATGAAACTTATTATGATTCTGCACTGAATCTGTTTCTGTCAAACTGATTTGTGGCATGAAATTTGAATATGCATGGTGTGGTCATAGTTGGTATATTGTATGCTTGATATCATAGAATGCATACTTAATATTTCACATACCGTATGCATAGTCTATCATTACCCTGCTAGTCGAATTTAAGTTGGCGTGTTGTTTAATCGACTATGATTATATCAAAAATAATATTAACATTATAGAAAAATATAACTATTAATATTTATTCAATATCACTACATCCATGTTACCCTTTTCCAAAGAATGAATACTAACATTATACCACATAACATCATTTTTAGGATATTTTCCTTTTCTTCGGCCAAAATCAATTTTTGTTTTAGTTGATCCTTCTCTATTTGGGTGTTATATAGCAATAGTTTAAAGTGATCCCTCTGTTCTTCGACTTCTTTGAACAAAGTCATGAGAAAATCTTTATTTTCTTCATATTGTTGGAGCCTTTTTAGTAGATTAGATTTTGCCAAGCCTTGAAAATTTGATGTCTCGAGTCCCGAACTCAACGCTGATGGACTAGTTGGAGGTGATAGCTCAACAAGCCATTTAAAAAATGAGCATGCACCATTATCCTAGGGAAAAAACAATAATTACATAACGATTAATTTAACTTTTTTTTTTAAAAAAACACAGCTCACCTTCGCAATTGCATAATTATAAAATTTACAACCTGAATTTGAATCTGTGCATGACGTCCTCAAGACAACCGCATTCTCACAATGAGAGTATTTTTAGAATTGGGTGTTTGAGATACTTGCGGCATTGTAGAATTTTTAAAAACAAAACAAAGTGAATGAAATAAAATAATGAGGGATGGATACCTTATATATGAAGTAAAAATGAAGTGTTAACACTGATGGCTTACAAAAGTAGCCGTTAATTACCGTTGGAAAAGTATTTTTTCTTTTTTGAACGGGTGGTGACACTTAATAGATCGTCGTAGATCATGACCTATGTCAACCATCGATTAGTCTGGTCTACCGTAGACTTACACCTTTAGTAGTGCATCGATTGATATCCTGATTATGCGTAGACTAAAGTGATCTATGTACACTTTTATAGACCATTACTTGGATGTAGTTAAAACATGAATAAATAAATTAAAAATAATTTAAATAGATAATCACATGTTTTGAGGCTGGTGGAAGAAAATAATTAAATTAAAAATGATTTAAATAGATAATCACATGTTTTGGGGTAGGTGGAAGAAAGTAATTTAATTAAAAAAGATTTAAATAGATAATCTTGGAGCGGTGGTGACACTTAGTAGACCTTCGTAGATCATGACCTATGTCAGCCATCGATTAGTCTGGTCTACCGTAGACTTACACCTTTAGTAGTGCATCGATTGATATCATGATTATGCATAGACCACGGTAATCTATGTACACTGTTATAGACCATCACTTGGATGTAGTTAAAAATGAATAAATAAATTAAAAATAAATGTAGTGTAGATTTCTACACATGTGAAGGAGTGTAAACAAGTCACATAATCATATTAGAGCTTAAACAAATTAGTGGGGTGAATTAAGGAGTGTGTGGATGGGTAGTGGTTGAATGTTCAATATCGTAAGAGTAATGTTTATCAAAGCACAAGTATGATTTGAGGATATGTATTATATTTGATGACTACACATTCCACATACTCCTTCCAACACCATCCCTAAATCAAAAGAGTGTGTGGAATTGATAGTGGTAGAATAATCATCATCCTAAATATATACTTGTGCTTTGAAAAATATTACTCTTAGGATATTGAA
Source organism: Capsicum pubescens (assembly GCA_030864215.1). Classification (NCBI taxonomy): domain Eukaryota; kingdom Viridiplantae; phylum Streptophyta; class Magnoliopsida; order Solanales; family Solanaceae; genus Capsicum; species Capsicum pubescens. The sequence continues at coordinate 57,794,904 of CM061544.1, forward strand.
CATTCAACCACTACCCATCCACACACTCCTTAATTCACCCCCCTAATTTTTTTAAGCTTTAATATGATTATGTGACTTGTTTACACTCTTTCACATGTGTAGAAATCCACACTACATTTATTTTTATTTTATTTATTCATTTTTTAACTACATCCAAGTGATGATCTATAACAGTGTACATAGATCACCGTAGTATACGCATAATCATGATATCAATCGATGCACTACTAAAGGTGTAAGTCTATGGTAGACCAGACTAATCGATGGCTGACATAAGTCATGATCTACGACGGTCTATTAAGTGTCACCACCACTCCAAGATTATCTATTTAAATATTTTTTAATTAAATTACTTTCTTCCACCAGCCCCAAAACATGTGATTATCCATTTAAATCATTTTTAATTTAATTATTTTCTTCCACCAGCCCCAAAACATATGATTATCCATTTAAATCATCTTATATTTAATTATTTTCTTCCACATGTCCCAAAACGTGTGATTATCTATTTAAATTATTTCTAATTTAATTATTTTCTTCCACCAGCCACAAAACACGTGACAATCTGTTTAAATCTTTTTTTAATTAAATTATTTTTTAATAATCTGTTATTATTTATTTTAATTTAACCGATGACCCATCTATTCACATAGTCTACTGAAACACCCCGAATCTGGTACCCGAAACGTTACACGGTACTCATGACCCTGAAGGACCACAACCTAACCCATGACTGATATCTGTACCTCTATACTGCATAATATACCGAATAATATGGAAACATGAACTGAAAGTCCATAAGGTTCACATAACTGAAGTAAAACGTAATATCTAAATGGGGTATGAAATACCCAAAACAACTGAAATAACTTTCTGAACATAATAGTCTGAAAAGCCTCTAACTGTCTGAGTAAGGAGTTGATGGGACATATCCCCAACTAACTCTAACTAATAAACTAATTAATGAGATAATAGAGAAATAATCATGTCCTCGAAGGATGAAGACTCACTGCTAACTCTGTCTGCTGATATCTGGAATCTACTGATGTTCTGAAGCTCATGTATCTGAACCTATGGTATAAGACACCATAGCGCAAATGTGTCAGTACTTTGAATGTACTGGTATGCATGTGAGGTAGGCTGAATGCATGGGGTTCATATGCAATGAACAATACTGACTAACTGACTAATATGAACGTGAGAATACATGCATGCATACATAGTAACTATATCTGAAATCGTGATAACATGAGTATGCTGATGACTAACATGACTAATGACTGAATTCTGATAACTGTTAACATGAGTGACTGTATCTGACAGTCCTGAATCTGATGGAATTAGCTGAGTTTCGTACTATATCTGACAGTCCTGAATTCTGAAGAACTATCTGAGTTCTTTTACTGAGACTGATACTGAGACTGTGGGAGGTAGTCATCTAACCGACATGCCCCAAATGATGCATTATAGCTGAATTGGGGTCCAATCTGTGCCCTGATTGGAAGGGTGTTAATATCGCGCCACTGGTAAGGAAAATGTGTGAGTAACCCTAATATAATAGGTAACTCTAGTGAGAACGGTGGGAACCCTCATATAGTAGGTTAAGCCACCTCATCTACCCTCATATAGCAGGCTATGATGTCTCAACCTATGCTGGCTACATAATTCTGGAATGCAAGGATTGCTTCTAAGAATCACTCCCTCATATAACAGGTGAGTTCCCATCTTTAGGTTCACTATGTGCTAATTTCTACTCCCATCTGAATAGACACTGAACATGATTTACTAAACTGAACATGGACTGAGTTACTAAATTCTGTTGAGTGACGAAATACTATTGATATCTAACAACTGACTGAGTTCATGAGAGTATGGATATTTCCTGAGTCATAAGACTTTCTGAAGTCTAAGGATCATAGCTTAACTGAGAGTATCATGAAAACATGACATGGATCTAGGCACACAGCTAATATTTTAGGTACAAGTACCCCCAGGAATCGATGGAAAGAAACTGAAAAAGCATGACTTTCTTGAATACATGACTAACATCATAATCCATAATACATTTATTGAAGCATTTCATCAAACATGTGATCTGCATAAACTTGTACATACATGGGGATTTCAGGATATTATGCTAGTTGGGCATTTTCCTTTATCTAGACATTTAATCAAACATATGGTAGGCATAGTATGTGTAAACAACATTATACAACAATTAAACATCATGATTCAATTCTAATTTCATCATTCAAGGGTTTAGGCATAGGTTAGCATGAATGTATATTTGTACTAATCAAACCCACATATAATTTATCACCCAATCATGGAATAGAATTCAATTACTCATTATCAACATGAACAAGAGCATCCCAATCATGAAAATTCATAAAGAAAATTCATAAACTTAAACTTTGAAAAGAGATTCTTGGGCTTCATGGACGAAAGGAGTCCATGAATGAACACTATGCATACCTGGGTTGCGTTTCTTGAAGTTCTTGAACTTGAAGAATTTGAATCTCTTAGTTCTTGAAGAAGATTTGGATTTTGTTCTTGGAGATTAATGTTAGAGAGAAAACCCTAGTTTTGTTGTTGTGAAAGAATGATGAACAAAATAAGCTAAGATCGGATATAATTGGGTATATAAACGGGTGGTAAAATACCAAAAATGCCCCTTTTAAAAAATGACTTAAAATAACTGAACGGGACCTGCGACGGCTCATGCGACGGTCCGTCACTGGCTCGAAGGTCTGTCGTTTCGACCATCCCACATAGACCAGAATAGGGTCTCACTTCCTTGGCTGCGATGGCTTGGGCAATGGTCCGTCCCAAGTTCGAAGGTCCATCAACCTACCCGTCACACTTATTCAGAAGGTGGCCTCACTATTTCCCTTGCAACAGCCTGAGCGACGGTCCGTCGCTAGTCCGACGGCCCGTCGGCCTCACCGTCCCACCTGGGCGATTTTACTACCTTCTGTATTTTGGCCATAACTTTCTCCTCCATTGTCGGATTTAGATGAAATTGGTATCGTTGGAAAGATAATTCAATTTTCCATATGAAAATATTAAAATTACCACATGTAAAAAATTATATCCATCTTTCAAAGTAAGTTTCTAACATTCTTGAGATGATTTCAAGCTAGGAAAAAGTATGGGGTATTACATATACCATAGACTAATATGTAAAGTCAAGGAAATAATGAGTATACAATCGATGATAGACTATATATTATTTTTTACTCTTCAGGAAATTAGTTAAGCTATAGTAATGTAAATTGAACAAGGCATACATATTTGATTCGAGTTTTTGTCTGTACAGAAGAATAACCGCCACATACAAAAAACAAGGGATCAGAACAAAGATGGTAAACACAATGTTAAAACAAACTGAAACATACTTATATTAAAATTGTTCATTGCATTATATAATAATATTTACAGCAAAAAGAGGAAAATAGAAGAAACTTTCTTCTAACAAAATCCTACAAAGAAAGCTTCTTCAGCAATGAACAAACCAAAAAAACTTAAAAACATAAACTAAAATAAAAAATTAAACTAAATTATGGGGATGGTGGGGGTGATGTAGTCGTTGCCGTCCATTCCAAGACGCTCCAGAATTGCTCAGAGGAAATGAGCAATTCATTGGAGCTCACGCTCCAAGTACCGTCGATCTTCTCCCAGGCCATAGAAAAGATGGTCAAAGTCGTTTCGAAGTAGCAGCAGATCATAGGTACGAGGTGGAACTCGTCATATTGGGCGAAGGGGAATTCTACGACCAGGCATGATTTCAGTTTTTGGTGAAGAAGAAGAAGAAGAGGGTTTCTGATATTTTTGGTTTAGGGACAAGTAAAGGGTTACGTAGAAAAAGGGACTGTACTTATAGAACTATAGATGGAATCTATTCATATATCCATCCAATGGTAGGTCGACGTGTGTGAGAAGAGAAAATGCTTGGTTTACGTATACCAGTGGTTTTTCTCGTGAATAGACGTTTAGTGCAACTTTTTATTAAATGGGAACAGGAAATAATAATTCATTGTATCGATTGGAGAGATAAGGCAGGAAAATAACCAAGATAGCGTGTTAGATGAGCAATAATATAATCAATACATAATATTTCGTAGACCTTGGGAAATATACACCATAGACTTTATGTAGTCTATCGTAGACAATGATTTCAGTCGATTACAACTGAAGGTTAAAATCTACAGAAATGAACATTTATCCACCAAAACAGTAGCTTTGCAACTGAAGCTAAAAAAAAGCCGATCTATGATTTGATGGCCATTCTACACGTGGTTCTTTTGTGTCCGAATTTCTTGCATATTGAACACCTATTCCTCCTTTTGGAATTGAGTGTCTCACCGATGCCCTTAGTGCGTTTGAATTTCTTCCTTCCAAGTTTGGGATTGTAGGGGGTGGTGAAATTTTAGTGTCTAGCAATTCTTGTGGCACAGTTCATTCGGCCTCCGAAGGGACAACGTTAATTGCTTCTGAGTATGCGAGGAGGTAACTTTCAGCTTTATAAATTGGCGAAGAGTATCCATAGATGGAGTTACCATAACCTTCGCCATTTCCATACTTTGCTCGCAAAGCTGTCATCGCATGTTCGCACGATATTTTCACTAAGTCAAATTTTCGACAAGAACAATTCCTCTCCAAGAGATTGGCCTTGGCAGTGACATCATTTCTGAACATCGTGTACTGGTCGAGAACCCCGTTTAGATTACTCACATACAAGGAATCGCTCGCGCTCTTAATATCCCTTAGGATCCTTTCCGCATAAGGCACAAATTTATTCTCTTTACCATCGACAAAGGCATACCGCTCCCTAAACTTTTCACCAAATTTTCTAGCAATTGAATTGAATATGTATGACACGGGGTAATCTCGTTCATCCATCAAAATCAAGTTGAGCGACTCGGCGATGTTTGTGGTCATCACATCGTACCTATTACCCAGAAAGTGTGCTCTACTTCATTTTTCAAAATCAAACACATTTTCAAGGACATATGCTGCCTCGGGGAACTTACTCTTCAATTTCATAAAATTATCGCTAAACTCATCAAAGGAATAAGTCTTTACCGCGGCGTAGAATAGATAAAGATGTTCTCCGCAATGTCGATTTATGCAAAGATTTTTAGCGAGGTGCCTCAAGAAAAGTCCATGATGTGAACGATTGTATACATGGGAGAAGGCATTGGCGATGCTAATGTGCATGTCGGAGATGACACATAGATCTGGTTCATCTTCTACGATAGACTTCAGCTTCTGGAAGATCCAACACATCCAATAGCTTGCGTTGCAACGCAACTCCTTAAACACAATCCTTTGAATTTCTCTTATGCTTGGACCCTTATCATATCAAAAATGATTTATGCATACTAAAGAAATCAATTCGGATGAGACTTTCTTATGCCTGTGGGTGGCGTGTTCAACACCGCACATGTGCAACCCGACATACTTGTATATGCGAAATTTGTCTGAGGTCTTATACTTTTTTGCCTGCAACAACCAGCATAACCATGAGATAAGCATTTCACCTTAATCAATTTCGTGCAACTCTTCTCCATATAATAATCAAAAGACTGCCTCGCCACTGCTGCGTCTAGTAGCATTTTTAATTTTTTCTTATCGATGAATATTTAACCTCAACAGAAATTGGTTCCATCAAAGAAGAAGTGTCGTGCTTGTGATGTCGTTCCACGGTCTTCTTCATCATCTTGTGAGTTTGATGAAAAGTCTTCTATATGCATAGAATCATCTTTCATATTAATTGGATGATCGCCACTGTTCTCGTAATCATTCAAATCGTCGTCGATCAAATCATCGTCGACTGTTGGGCACCACGATGGGGGTGTTGATGAGTTCAGCGGTTCTTCAAAGGACCTCTCAACCACATTTATCCTCAAAATAGGCCTAAAGCCATCTGCATCAGCATCCATTATGTACGTCAACACACGTACATCGTTATTTATGATCGTAGGATTCACCTTTTCCCTCGAATGCATTAGATAACTAATAACCACATCGCTCGGTGTACAATCTAGATCCTCGCTCAGCATTACACTTGCAACGAATTCATCGTACGAACTGTTGCGGCAAACAGGAATGAGAATTGTCACCTTGGTAAATGATCTCCATTTCCAACATTTGGGAGTCTCCACCAATTCTTCCATGAAATCACCAGAAACCAAAATAAATTCTGTAATAGACATCGTAGAATTAAGCTTTGGTCGATGGTAGATTATGCTTACGGTATATGTCGGGTTGTATGCACGGTTTATGACTGACGATGATGGGTCGATGGCTCGTAGATATCCGTACAAAAACTTGAAATTGCAAATATTGCTTCTAATCAATGATTGTTGGGTTAATGGAATGGAGAAATGAACTTGGAGTCACCTGAGATGCTGTAATGCACTTTCTAAAGTGGTTTTGAGTAATGTGAGTGATTTAAAGTTTTTTAACAATGGTAGAAAGTGTGTTTGAGAAGATAGGAAACAAATGGGGTAGCAATGGATGCAATAGACAAGATTATGATGTTTGTGGATTGATTTACAGCTAATCACCGAAAAATAATATCGGAAAAGTGGCCGGAATCGAAGCTTTTTGGAGGGAAAAATAACCACCTTCTATTTTTAGCTTTTGAATTATTTTTTAAATATTTTTGGAAAACCTAGATATTTTTGTATATATAATGGTCGTTGATGGAGTGGGTTGAAGTGTATTATTAGAAACTTGTGGTGAATTTATTAAGTTGAAAGTATTGGGTTAAAATGAATTATTATAAAAGTTGGGGCTGAAATTGTTAAGTTGGAAAAGTTGATGGTGAGGTGGAATTATGTAGGTATTTGGCCAATGTTTTAAAACTTTTGGGTATTTGACGAAATAGTTTTGAAAAAGAGGTGTTTTGGCATACTTTTCCCAGTGAAAGGGAAAGAACGGTGGGCTGAGGTTTTGGGCCGAGAAGGAATAATGGATCTGGATTTGGGTTGTTCATTTGATTTGCAAAAAGAAATTTGGGCTATGCAATTTTAGCAAAATTGTGCTGGATAACTACGCTTTGAAATTGGAGAAATAAAACGAAAAATATATAATCATTGACAAGCACACACGCCCAACACTCAAATCGAAGAAGAAGAAGAAGAGATCAGTTCCTCACAAACAAACTCCCAAGGGTACCTGTTTCTTTTTGCTATTTGCTTTTTTATGCACTTCGACTAAATTCATGGGATATCTGCTGGGATTTGAACTTGATACTTCAGTTTTTCAACTCACTACATTGACCACTAAAGGGTTGTATTTGAGCCTACAGATTTTCTTAAAGATTTAATTTTTCTTAAAGATTTCATTTTTTTAGCCTCAGCTGCTACCTTATGATGCCATCTTCCCACAACTTTTTAATTGATTGCATGTAGAAAAGAGAGTCGTGAAGCAAATAGATGTTGATCAACAGTTGAGTTCTGATTTAGGCTGTTACTTGAAATTGAGCTTTGCATGGTTTGTTTGGTATGAAGGAGAATGTTTTCCATGAAATGATTTCCTAGAAAGCGTTTGGTAAGTAGACAAGAAAGTATTATTCCAAAAGCATTTTATGTTATCTAGCAAAATACTTTGGAGTCGGGATGGGATGGCCAACTGTTGGGGGGTTGGGTGGGTGGGGAAGAGACAATAAACTTGGAGTTTCACTTTTTAAGAAACTTGTTTTCCTAAAGAAATTGTTTTTCAAACATTTTGACCAACCAAACATGTTCGAAAACATTTTCCTTCATACCAAACACACCCCACATCTAGATAGTTTTCTTTGTTAATATTCCTTCTTATTTCAACCTGTGAACTACTAAACCACTTGCCTTGTACAATGTAGGCCACTGGAATTCTCATTCATGAGGAAATATATAATTGTGGAAATCCTCAACAAGTTACCCGTTCGGTCTCTTCTTCGGTTCAAATGTGTGTGTAAAAATTGGAACGCATTAATATCAGATCCTTACTTTAAGATGAAGCATCGTAGTAGTCCTAACTCAAAGCTTCTTATTCACCAACGGTCCACTACTCAAGATGGTATGTTAAAGTTTAAGTTCTATTCTTCATCTTTATCGACTTCTGAGGATGTACAAGAACTCGATTCCCCTTTAACCTACTACATGAATCATTATGAATTATTTGCTTCTTCCGATGGGTTGGTTCTTCTTAAGGCTGATACACAACTTTTGTTGTGGAATCCGTTGTACTCTCCCATTCAGACTTTAACGAAGAGTATTCTCCTTGTGGATTGGGATATGATGCTACTAGTGATGGCTATAAGATCCTTAAGTTGAACATAATTATCCAGAACAATCAATTGAAATTCTCGCACTAAAAAGTGGTTCTTGGAGAAAAATTAGTTACTATCCAACTGTCCAGGATGTAAACTGGAGATTGATCTTTACCCAAAAAAAATTGCTCCTTATGATCCTATGGTATGTGCCCATGGAGCGTTTCATTGGCTTGGTTTTTTATTTCGCCCAAGAAAGTACTATGTTGTTTCATTTGATATTTCAAATGAGGTGTTTGGAGTTGGAGTATCTATCAGAAACAAGCTTTCCGAGACCTGGACAAGATAGGATTAAGGTTTATATTACTCTGGGTATGTTGATGTTGTGCAAACAAACACTTTTTTTCCTTTTGTTTTTTAGTATTTATTTTTAGAGAAAATGTATGAACTTCTTGTTCTAACAAGTATAATTATTTATCCATATTTAATTTTTTATATTTGCTTGTGTATGTAAGGATTTTACTCTACAGATGTTTATTGCTTGCAAAATTTTTGTTTCCAAATGTGTTTACTAAAGGTGATTGAACTCATGGGGTGTATATATTTGCTAGTCTGTCATCCCAATTTAGTTGTGTAACTTTCTTTTTTTTAGCTGTTTAAAAAAGAGAGTCTGTTTCTATATTTAATATGCCTTTAATTTTAATATCCTAAATGGTAAGTTTAGGACTTTAAAATTTAAAACTTCATACTCCAAAAAACTCGTATAGTTATTCATCAAAAATAGCAGTTCTAAATTACTTGTCAATTTACAAAACACTTGTGATTATATTCTTTTTTAAAAGCATACACAAGTTTATAAAGTTTAAAAATATTTTCTTACGGGTTAATTAGTGAAACTATCCTTCTCATTTATGATTTCTTAATGACATGTGAAGGAGAAATTAGATAACTAATATGAGACGGAGGAAGTACATCTTTAATTAAAATCACAAGATTCAAAAAACTCCTTTTATTTCTTAAGTTTTTTTGTCCAACCAAACTAAAATAGTACTTACATTGAAATAGGGGTTACAATGTCAAGATACACCAATTAATGATACCCATACAACAACAACAACAACAAAAAAGTGTATTCCCACATAGTGGGGTCTAGGGAGAGTAAAATTTACACCTTCCATACCACTACCTCCGAAGAAGTAGAGAGGCCGTCTCCAATAGAAATATAAAGCCACGTAGAGCATCCTAAGAGGAGCAAAGTTGTAACACCCCGCACCTTCTGGCTAGAATTTAAAACGTCGTTCCTACGCGTATAGATCCGAACTAAATGATTCTTTGTTAATATATGTGTGGTGATCAATACTATAGTGTGGAAATATCTTTGAATATGAATTGAGGTCACGAAAATCCCCTAACTCTAGGACGAGTTGAAAACATTTCTATCGATTAAGTTTTAGTGGATGTTTCAACTTGGGTCATATTCCATCGTGTATTACTTCTAGAATTTGATGAGTTAGAGGGCCTACTATATATCAAATGAAAGGTCTTCGAGTCTTCTTTCCAACGCCACTGACCGTTCGCCAATCCGAGTCCAGATTCAAAAGTTATGAGTGTTTGAATGAGACACTGTCTAGACTATGCGATGGGGCATACGACGCCCACTTAAGGCTATGTCATAGGCTTTTGCGTCGCCTAGATTGGCTTGTGCCATGGGCTGTGTGTCGCCCTCCTTGGGAAAAACAGCATAAAAGCTCTGTTTTTGTGTTATTTAAGGCCAATACGGTCCTTTCACGTCCCATAACAGTCCCTAAACATATATAGACGAATTTCAATCCTATTGTACATTATTTCCTCCTCAAAAATCCCTAATTCATCTTCTAAAATACAAGAGGAGAAAAACTAACTAGGGTTTGCACATTCAAGCTTAAAGGTTCAATCTTTGGCGAATTCTTCATCAATTAAGGTACGTAGGGTTTTCCTAAACTACATGGGCATGGTGAAATCGTTTTACTAATGTTTAAATATTGAGAAATCATGAATTTACAAAGTCTTTTGAATTTACATTTATAATGATGCATTGTGAAACCTTCTTGGAAATATTGTTTTGGTCTTGAGGCCTTCCCCTTGAAACTTTATTGTTACTCATATATATATATGTATGCAATGGATGTTTTGAAATTTGAATCGAGAGCATGAAGTTTTATACTCCCTCTCTTGTTATGAACTATTCGATTTCATATTGAGAAAGCATGATGAATTGTCTTCACTGTTGTGAATTAACTTGGTATTTGTGATGATATGAAAAGAGGGTAATTTTCTTAATTGTATAAATGAAAGTGAAGAATTTCATGGTTTGTTACAAGATACATGACCACCACGTGTTTGTGAATTGAAATTGAGGATATTTCCCTAAGTTTTCATGAATTTCACAATACGCACCCTCTTGCATTGTTTAAATGATTTGGTGGTCTGAACATCATTTTGCATGGAAAAAGTTGTAACATGATAATGTATGGCTGAGAAGTATGACTTGCAAGTCTTGGTATGACAATACCAAAACAGATGAATGCCATAGCAGATTCAGAACAAACTAAAATACAAATTTTTACTTAGATTTTCAGAATTTGATTTCAGAAAGATGCATGTTTAGAACAGACTAAAAATGGGCTTAAAGAGAGTTAGGTGGTTACCCGAAAAAGGCGTTTGAGTGAAAGGACTGATCACTGGAAACTGTAGTTGCCGATGCGGGACTTATGATATATGATCCTACATGAAAGGACATTTTTTTTGGACATCTCACATGGGGGGATTTCCTGCGGTGTGCTCATATATGGGGTATCACCACTCCAATCCTGGAGGCTACTTAGATTGGGGGCTTGGCTGTCGAGTCAAGGGAGGATTCCATATAGCCCGTGGAATATAAGACTTGTAGGGTGTACCACCTAGCTCAGAAGTAAGATAAAGAGTGAGTCATGAATTCAAAGAAATGTTTCAAAGTCTTTAAAGTGTGCCCATGTATTTTCATTATTATATGTAAAATATTTTATCAGTTGCTCTCACTTATGTTATATATAAATACATTATTTTGGATTGCTCTACGTACCAGTATATCTATATTGACCCTCTATATTTCAGGATTCTGAGATACAGTCCCGGGATCCCGCTAAGCAGTAGATTGGGTGGTCCAAAGTTTGCAGTTGGTGAGACTCTTATTTTGGAAGGCCTTGTTGCTTTGGCATTGATATTTCATTTTAGTTTATGGTTCGACTGGGAGCCTTGTCCCAGCATTCAGACAGTAGTGTTTTTGAGTTGTTAGAGATTTCGCAGACTAGTGTCAGGTGTTTTTGAATGTTTTATGAACTCATTTTTGTATTGTTCAATTGAAGTAAAACAATGACCATGTTTCCGTCTTGTCATGTTTTTCTGCATTTTCCTTACAGGATATGAATTATGTATATGATTGCTAGTTAGAGAAGGGCTCTTGGGCCTTCACGGTTTAGGATATCCGTCGCGGCCAAGGCCTCGGTTCGGGTCATGAAAAACTTGGTATCAGAGCGCGGTTCATGGTCCCAGGGTGCCTGTGAAATAGTGTCTAGTAGAGTCTTGCTTATGGGTGTGCTGTGCTCCACACTTATAATCAGGAGGCTACTGGGCATTTATGAGTTGTTCTTATTCTTTCATACTCTAGTTCGGGTTATAATGTCGTCCATAAGAAAGTTATCCAAAATTCCTTCCTTGTTCTAATTTCATGGGCCATACCTCATTGTCTAGGCGATACAAGTCTGAGAGTCTAGCTCTCCCAGCGAGGTAGTTCTCTTTGATTGAGTTATCCATAAAAGTTATGAGATAGCACAAGGACCTGAGAGGAGTCCATTATTGCTTCAACGTGTATTGATTCGAGTGTATACCTTTATCCTGATGAAATCGTGCTTTTCGGCCTGAGGTACAAAGTGTATTCAGTCCCCTTCCAAAATTCTTATTGCAGATATCATGCATAAGGGTAATGATATGTAGTAGAATATTGGAATTGTATTTCCACCCGAGTAGTAGTATATATTAAAGTGTCATGACCTATCGGTAGTGAGATGGTCCAGAAGTTACTGACATAAAGTCACAAGGTTAGCAATCAGAGTGAGGGTGACTTTTGTATAAATAAATAGTTTTAGTTATATTACCATGAATTGAGGAGTGGGTTGACATTTTATAGTGATAGACTAATGTGGTAGCAATATTTGTAGATTTTATAGTAGTCCGTGAAGGAAGTGGATGGTTACGATTATTATTTATTCAAAATAGGGAAAGATTTCAGAATTGATAGTTATGGTGGTTGTAGAAATTATTTATAGGTTGTGAATGACAAGGGGTAGATTAGTCAATAAGTTATGGGTAGAGACTCATTATTGTATATGGTCTCTACCATATTAAAGTGTCATGACCTATCGGTAGTGAGATGGTCCAGAAGTTACTGACATAAAGTCACAAGGTTAGCAATCAGAGTGAGGGTGACTTTTGTATAAATAAATAGTTTTAGTTATATTACCATGAATTGAGGAGTGGGTTGACATTTTATAGTGATAGACTAATGTGGTAGCAATATTTGTAGATTTTATAGTAGTCCGTGAAGGAAGTGGATGGTTACGATTATTATTTATTCAATATAGGGAAAGATTTCAGAATTGATAGTTATGGTGGTTGTAGAAATTATTTATAGGTTGTGAATGACAAGGGGTAGATTAGTCAATAAGTTATGGGTAGAGACTCATTATTGTATATGGAATTTGAATGCAGTCTAAATGTATGCATGGGTAAGTAAGTATGATGTGAGAAATTAGAATATGTTGATAAGATTGAAATGAATTATATTATAAGGTTAAGATCGACTATCCTTATTATGTGACTTTACCCCCTTCGATTGTATTTTCTTTAGTAGTTGTAAACTAGTACTACATGTGAGGAGGTATGTAGTAGATTTTGAGGTATAGTAGTAATGTCGCAGAGGGGGCGTGATTGTAGGTAGTAGTTAAATAAAATGAAGTATTTTGAGTTGATTTCCCAATTTGATGGACTGGTATAGTATGTGGCATGCTTCATCGGTAGTACATGATTGATTGTAGACTATAGGCTTGAACTTTAGATGTGGGTTGTGGTAAAAAGGATAGTAGCTTAAGATTAATGATGTGATTTGTGAATAGCCTAGGTTGGAAGCTTATGGAATAATGAGTGGTCAATTGTGATGTATATGTATACATGAGAATAGTGTTAGGACTATGAATCGTGATTGAGTCATTAAGTGGATAAGAGTGTGAGTATATAAGAATTGAACCCCGAGGTAGCATGTTGTTAGATAAGGTTTGATGTGTGAAAGTGTCACGTGTACCTAGATCACATTTTTGAATTTTGTAGTATGGAGAAGTCTAGGGAGTGGTTGTGTGGTATACTTTAGAGTTGAATTGAGGAAATATAGGTAGGAAGTATGTGCCTTTGGTATATTTTTAAAATTTTTGTTAAGGTGTAAGTTATGTGATTAGAGGTTTAATGCGAGTATGTTAAGTGATGGAGAATAAATTATTATGTGATAAGGTGTGTCGATATATATGCTAACGTGAATGTGAGTTGTAGAGTGATGGCTATAGAGGCTAGCGAAAGTTAAGAGTAGCATTTCCGAAAAGCAAGGCCTTCAGAGTATAGTTCATTAGGGAAAGTTTAGTGTTTATGTGTATGGTGATAACCCATTATGTTGAGTGTTGTGCTTGTAGATTTAATGAGAAGATATGTCCTCAAGTCTAGTATTGTGACATTGATCTAAGGGGAAGATGATGGATTAAAGCAGTTTCCGAATTCCTTGTGGTGTCAAGTTTCAAGTAAGAATCATGATAAACCTATTCCTATTCAAGAAAAATCCTCTTACTTCGATTTGAATGCACATCTACCAATGTCTTGTGTAATCAAGTTTTACCTATGTCTAAGGTTTGAGATCTCTATGTAACTCATGTCATGTTCCGACCTCTAAATTAAAAGCAATAATGTCCCTCGGTGATCCAATATTCTAAGTTTTCAAGCTCTATGTTAGGTTGCTCATGATCCATAAAAATTTGTGTCACATAATGCTTGGTTCCAAGAAACTATGCTTTCTATACGTTACTGATCCATATTATGCTGGGATTAGCCAAAGTGATAAATTTATGCTAACTCACGACAAATTTCAGTTCTTTAAATGAGGAGCAATCGCTTCAAGTGTCAATCCTTGTCTTAGTTGTTAACTACACAAATTTCGGCTTTATGCTACATAGCTCATAGTATGTGCACCCATGTTTCTCACTGTAGTCTGTCCGAGGAAATCATGTAGTGTTGTGTTTTTTCCGAACGACTCTTTACTTATGCTCTAGACACTTGATATATGGAGCACTTCGTGTCTATTCTATTGTAACTTCATTTCATGTCCCTCCTTGAGTAGTGCAATAAGTATAAGTTATGGTCTAATAGTGTTACTTCCATTCATAACGTTTATACTCGGGGTCCCTCAATGACCCTCCGTATGTTAGTATAATGTTGGTTGTGAAAGCGTAGTAGTGTGTTAGGTGGGGGAGTAGATGTTCTTGATGGTGGATAGAAAAATTGATGTGATTCTCGAGATAAGGTTATAGGTGAAAGGGAAAAGAAGGAGATGAACTTTTGTTGTGTGAAATAGCTAAGAAGGAGAAATATGGCAAAAATATTTGTGAGAGTAATGGAAATTGTTGGTCTTAGTAGGGAGATCCATGTAATGGGTGTAGTAATGATTAGGCTTGAATGTTGTGATTGTTGAAAACACAAACCTATGTGCTATGTGATTAGTACTCAATAAATTAAAATCCGAGGGTGTTTGATGGTAGTGATAAGGTGAAGAAATATTCGTAAAGGGATGTAGACTGCAGGGTCCCGTAGCTTGAGTTAGAACCTTTTTACTCCGAGTTAGGGCTTCTACATAAAAACACTATGTAGTGGGACTAAAACTCTTGTGGCTAGATGTGTGATTGGAGAATTGTAAGTTGGAGAGTGTGAAGTATGCTATTTATTGTTTGGGGTGTAGACGATTAGTGCCTCTAAGTTTAAGTATATTCATGGTACCTTGTAAGGTAGAGAATGCTTCTAATCCTATCTTTCAGAAAATCCTATTCCATGATTAGTACCAATGTAAATCAAACCTATGATCACCAAATAAACTCATACCTTATGTTGTGATGATAATGAATCATGGAACTCATGTGCAAGATCATCCTTATGTAAAGTTTCATTACCTCATGCTTCGTGCTTATGCGTTTCACTAGGGGTTATCATGAAGCTCTTTTGATGCCTTTGCATATTTTTATTGAGGAAAAATATTCTATGCGAGGTAACGTTCCTTATTCCATTCTTGTAGAGCTTCAACATGTCCCTACCCATCATTTGGGGATGAATGATCCCAAGGGGGAGATAATGTAACACCCCGCACCTTCGAGCTAGAATTTAAAATGTCGTTCCTATGCATATAGATACGAACTAAATGATTCTTTGTTAATATATGTGTGGTGATCAATCCTATAGTATGGTAATACCTTTGACTATGAATTGAGGTCACGAAAATCCCCTAACTCTAAGACGAGTTGAAAATATTTCTATCGATTAAGTTTTAGTAGACGTTTCAACTTGGATCAGATTCCATAAAGTATTAATCCTAGAATATGACAAGTTATAGGGCCTACTATATATCAAATGAAACGTCTTTGAGTCTTCTTTTCAACGCCACCGACCGTTCGTCAATCCGAGTCCGGAGTCAAAAGTTATGAGTGTTTGAATGAGACACTGTCCAGACTATGCAATGGGGCATGCGATGCCCACTTAAGGCTATGTCAAAAGCTCCATTTTAGTGTCATTTAAGGGCAATACGGTCCTTTTATGTCCCATAACAGTCCCTAAACATATATAGACGAATTTCAACCCTATTGTACGTTATTTCCTCCTCAAAAATCCCTAATTCGTCTTCTGAAACACAAGAGGAGAAAAACCAACTAGGGTTTGCACATTCAAGCTTAAAGGTTCAATCTTTCGTGAATTCTTCATCAATTAAAGTACGTAGGGTTTTCCTAAACTACATAGGCATGGTGAAATCGTTTTAATAATGTTTAAATGTTGAGAAATCATGAGTTTACAAAGGCTTTTGAATTTACATTTACAATGATGCATTGTGAAACCTTCTTGGAAATATTGTTTTGGTCTTGAGGCCTTCCCCTTGAAACTTGATTGTTACTCGTATATATATATATATATATTCAATGGATGTTTTGAAATTTGAATTGAGAGCATGAAGATTTATACTCCCTCTCTTGTTATGAACTATTCGATTTCCTATTGAGAAAGCATGATGGAATTGTCTTCACTGTTGTGAATTGACTTGGTATTTGTGATGATATGAAGAGAGGACGATTTTCATAATTGTATAAACGAAAGTGACGATTTAAAGAATTTCATGGTTTGTTACAAGATACATGACCACCACGTGTTTGTGAATTGAAATTGAGGATATTTCCCTAAGTTTTCATGAATTTCACTATACGCATCCTCTTGCATTGTTTGAATGATTTGGTGGTCTGAACATCGTTTTGCATGAAAAGAGTTGTAACATGATAATGTATGGCTGAGAAGTATAACTTGCAAGTCTTGGTATGACAATACCAAAACAGATGAATGTCATAGAAGATTCAGAACAAACTAAAATACAAATTTTTACTTAGATTTTCAGAATTTGATTTCAGAAAGATGCATGTTTAGAACAGACCAAAAATGGGCTTAAAGAGAGTTAGGTGGTTACCTGAAGAAGGCATTTGAGTAAAAGGTCTCATCGCTGGAAACCGTAGTTGCCGATGTGGGACTTATGATATATGATCCTACATGAAAGGACATTTTTTGGGGACATCTCACATGGGGGGATTTCCTGCGTTGTGCTCATATATGGGGTATCACCACTCCAATCCTGGCGGCTACTTAGATTGGGGGCTTGGCCATCGAGTCAAGGGTGGATTCCATATAGCCCGTGGAGTATAAGACTTGTAGGGTGTACCACCTAGCTCAGAAGTAAGATAAAGAGTGAGTCATGAATTCAAAGAAATGTTTCAAAGTCTTTAAAGTGTGCCCATGTATTTTCATTATTATATGTAAAATGTTTTATCAGTTACTCTCACTTATGTTATATATAAATACATTATTTTGAATTGCTCTGCATACCTGTACATCTATATTGACCCCCTATATTTCAGGATTCTGAGACACAGACTCGGGGTCCCGCTAAGCAGTATATTGGGTGGTTCGAAGTTTGCAGTTGGTGAGCCTCCCTTATTTCGGAAGGCCTTGTTGATTTGACATTAATAATTCATTTTAGTTTATGGTCCGACTGAGGGCCTTATCCCAACATTCATACAGTAGTGTTTTTGAGTTGTTAGAGATTTCGCAGACTAGTGTCAGGTGTTTTTGAATGTTTCATGAACTCATTTTTGTATTGTTCAATTGAAGTAAAAGAATGACCATGTTTCCGTTTTGTCATGTTTTTCTGCATTTTCCTTACAGGATATGAATTGTGTATATGATTTCAAGTTAGAGAAGGGCTCTCCGACCTTCACGGTTTGGGATGTCCGTCGCGGCTAAGGCCTCGGTTCGAGTCGTGACAAAAGTTTTGTGAGGACTACCAAAACTTTTGATTAGTTTATCAGAAACTGAATATTATAATGAAAACTTCTAAGAGAATTTATTGATTAGTCAAACAATTAAAAACATAAAGACAAACTCAGTAAATAAAATAATTTATCATATTATTATGATATACCGAATGTAAAGGCCTAAGTGACGAGAAAGAAAATATATGCAACTGTGAGAACTAGGCTATAATATGTATATCATGTTCAAAATAAACCTTTGGGATGATACCATTAACCCCAAAACAAAAAAAAAAGTAAAATACATGTCTAAATACAATATAAAGTTTCAAAATATTATTTAAACCCTTTTATTTTGTGTGTGCTAAAAAGTTAAATCCGTGCATCATCTTTACAGCGAAAATTTCCAAGCTCTTCTTCCATTTCTCCTCTCCCTCCTAATTTTTATCTTTTTCCGACAAATATCAAGAGATCACAACAACTCATCAATGGTAGTTTTAGTCCTAATTCAGAAATTCGCTGCGAAGCAGCAAGCTTGGAAGGAACAAAAACAGCCCCAGCACAGATAAAAAAATTGAAAAATTGATATGAAATGATTAATTTGACAACATGGTTGTTGCGGCAGGAACAAGCAGACAATATAGATGCAGAATTAGCTATAGTTCTTTCAAGCCTATTGCTGTCCTGCAAGCAAATCGCTTCGCTTTTACAAAGGTCCAACATTGTTCACATTACTGGAACTCAAGACACTATTAATATCCAAGGTGAAGATCAGAAGAAACTTGATGTTATATCCAACGAGGTTTGTTACTTCTTCACCTTCCAACAATTAGATTATTGTGAAATTTAGTGCACTGATCAATAAAAACGTATCCTTTTAAGTGTTGTAGCTGTTCTAATATTGTCTAAGAACAAGTGGAAGGATGGGGATTATCGCATCAGAGGAAGAAGATGTACCTGTGGTAGTTGTACCAAATGGTTAGAAATGGGGTTTTGAAATTCCTTAGCCATTTTATGTCTTTTTTTTTCGGCCGAGTGGCTATTTTCGTCCTTTTCCCTATTATAAATGACTAGATATCGATGGCCCGTGCCAGCACGGACCCAATATATGTTATTTTTTTTATCTCAATTTAAATTATTAAAATAATTTATGTTTTAATTATTATAATTTATAATATTTTTTTCTTTTGTTTCAAGTTAAACGATGATGGTATAATTTCGAGAGTCAGTCAAATATTTTATATTTTTTAAATTTCTTAAGTTGTTAATTATGTGATTTACAATATCTTTTACATTATTTTTCAAGAACATATGAATATTTCCTTGTCTCAATTTATGTGGCACAGATAAAATTTCGACAGTCAATCAATTTTTTTTTACATATATGCTTTTATATTAAAATATTAATTATTATGATTTATAATATCTTTTATTCGATTTTCAAATAATGTATGTTATTTTATATCTTGCTCTGTCTCATCCCAATTTATGTGCACTAATATAATTTCGATAGTCAATCAAATTTTTTATGTTGACATATCATTTTATGTCTCTTTTACCCTTTTTATGAAATATTATCAATTTTTCAATGCTTAGACGATTATAATAATTAATTAATAATCTATATATATATAAAAGCAAAATTAAAATCAAGACGAAAAGCCACATGACAGCACAAGAATATGTCTATGTGATAATTTTAAGACAAAGTCAAAAAGTATGTAATAAAATTTTGAATTGAAAGATTAAGCATTTGAATTTAAATACATTATCTCTTTTTTAAAAGAAAATATATTATTTAATAAATAAAAATTCATAATTGAAGAGTCCTTATAGACTATTACTATTTCAAAGTTATATCTTATAAAATCTAAATATTATATATATAGTTTATTTACATAATAATAATGTAACATCCCGATTTTCTAAATCGGAATTCTACACGGTGCTTATGACCCCGAAGGACCACAAGCTAACCCATGACTGATATATGTACTTGTATACTGCATAATATAACATAAATGATGCAAAAACATGCACTGAAAGGCCATAAAGTTCAACTGAATAAACATTTGATAAGAATAATGTCTGAAAACGGTATAACAATACTGTAAAAAATCTGAAATAACTGTCTGACATGCTATAGTCTAGAAAGCCTCTAAACTGTCTGAATAAGGAGTTGATGAGACATGTCCCCAACTAAATCCAACTACTGAAATAAACTGAAAACTGAAGTAGTAATGAAATCTTTGTGTCCTCGAAATATGAGGACTTACTTCTAACTCTGACTGCTGATACTGGAATCTATTGCTGATCTGGAGCTCATGCCTCTGAACCTATGGTGTAACATAAGAGACAGAACCATAGCACAAATGCGTCAGTACGACTGAATGTACTGAGTATACGAGTAAGGTAGGCTAAATGCAAAGGATTATATGTATGAACAATGCTGACTGATATGAACGTGAGAATACATACATACATGAGAAACTATAACTGAACTCGTGATGATACTGACTAATGAGTCTGAATACTGACATCATGACTTTACTGACACTGGGGTACTGCATAGATGAATGACTATTTTGACAGTTCGAATTATGAAGAACTGGTCTGTTTGACCGTGTCTAACAGTCCTGAAACTGAATACTGAGTATATAAATCACTAATAAGTGAGGAACTGACACTATATTACTAAATACTGAGGGACTAGTGCTATGTTACTGATACATGAATAACAATGTATGACAGTCCTGATTATGAAAGACTGGTCTGGTCGACTGTATCTGACAGTCTAATTATAAAGTATTAATCCGATTGTCTGTATCTGGCAGCCATGAATATGAGGAACTGAAATGCTTGATCGTATCTGACAGTCATGAAGATGGATACTGGTAATATGAGTTCAGAGAACTGGTAATAATGATAACATGAGTGACCATATCTGACAGTCATGAATGTGGTGGAACTAGCTGAGTTGGCTGTATCTGATAGTCCTGATATTCTGAAGAACTATCTGAGTTCTATTACTGAAACTGAGACTGAGACTGTGGGAGGTAGTTTCTTAACCGACATGCCCCAATAATGTATATAGCTAGGTTGGGGTTCAATCTCTGCCCCGACTGGAAGGGTGTCCATACCACACCACTGGTAAGGACAGCTATGAGTGACCCTTAGCTGGCAGGTACTTGAATGAGAATGGTGGGAACCCTAAACTGACAGGTTAAGCCACCTCATCAACCCTAATCTAGCAGTTTAAGATGTCTCAACCTACGTAGTTATAGAATACAAGGATGACTACTAATAATCACACCCTAAACTGGCAGGTCAGTTCCCATCCTTGGGTTCACTCGATGCTAACTTCTACTCCCATCTGAAGAGACTGAACATGATTTAACTGGATGTACATGGACTGAGTAACTGACTTCCATTGACTGATGAAATAGTACTACTATCTGAGAATTTATTGAGATCATGAGATTTCTGAGATTTCCTGAGTCACATGACTGACTGAGTTCTATAGATCATGGTTTGACTGAGATTATCATGATAACGTGACATGGCTCTAGGCACACAACTATATTTTTTCGGGTACTACTACCCCCAGGACTCGATGGAAGGAAACTGACACACATAACTGACTTGATCATAAAATGAAGTCCACAATTCACCAATCATAAGTAGGGGATTTCACACTAAGCATAGTTCTTAACATCTTACGTATGGAAGGGAAATTTATACAACATGTGTATACTTGCATAACTTCAATATCATGTTCAATCCATATCACAACAACGACGCATATCAATCACGTGGAATTCATGTGAAATCATAAAGCATAGAGCATGAACTTGTCATTTAAGCACTATTAAATCATGGGACATGAATTCTTATCACCTTAAGCATTTTATCAAACACTTTGCATGCATTCTTTTAGCTTAGGTGTGTTTTCATGAATTTCCCCATTTTAAACCACATAAAGTCCATGGATTTCAACTAACGAACACATATACTTCATGAAAACACCTTTAGATATCATCTTGAAACTTAAACAACAATCATCAACATGTACATGGTCATATCACAACAAGACAATCACAATATAATATTTAAAACATGGTTCTTAAGATCTATGAACGAAATGGATCCATAGTTGAACACTACACATACCTTAGATAGAAGATCCGTGAAAATTAACGGTGAAATCCTTTGAATCTTGAAGCTCCTATGAAAACCCTATGGGGTTCTTGAGAGAATTTTGAGAAAAGAGAGTATAGTGTGGTTGGATTGGGCTAAATTTCATGTTTATGGAATATATAAGGGTGGAAAGATGACCCAAATACCCCTTTAGATGCGTTATTTAAATTTCTGTGAAAATTTCCCAATTTGGGCCCTCGGCGCGACGCGGAGACATCGCGTTGCCACTTGTTTATGACCTGGAAACTCACCGCGAAGCGCTGGAATCGTGGAGAGACACTGGAAATTGACAATCATTATTTTGGCTTACGGCGCGATGCGCCACTGACTAAAATGACACTGCTGAAACTTTAAATCGCCATAACTTCTTCACCGGGTGTCCGTTTTAGGCGAATTTGGTATTGATGGAAAAATTATTCAATTCTCTAAAATTTAGAGGGTATAAATCTTCCAAAATACCACCTATAAACCAAGTTATGCTCATTCAAAGATGACCTATATGAAATTACACATGAAAATTTGGTGGATTCAAAAGTTCTTAGCTTGGCTTACTCTAAGTGACTCTTATGAACATGATTAACACATCATAAGCTCTATTATCACTAGGATACTCATCCTAATTCATGTACTCAAATATGAATCATAGGATAGGAGGTTTCATGTGTAGGAACAACAGTTCATTTTCTAGCTTAGAAATATATGGGGTATTACAATATCTCCCTCTCGGAAACATTTGTCCTCGAATGAGACTGACTGAAATGGGGAGAGACAATAAACTGGAGTACGTACAATACATACACTACTGGAACATGATCTCATGATGGACATGACTGAAAACTAAGCATATCATACTGAACATGCACATCTGATGCATGGGTAACTAATTCATGAATGAATGAAGGACTGAGTGTTCTGATGAACTAAGTTTCTCAGAATGAGAATGCATATTTGATGCAAAAATTGATAAGTTGAATCCATGCATATCTGATGCATGATTATATGACTGACATGATACATGAATGCATGACTGGAAGTACTAATAAGCTGATCATGCATATCTGATGCGTGAATACATGACGAAACTGACTCATGAACATGCAACTAAATATGAAATGGTAAAGGTACCAAGTTTGAACTGAAAACTAAACATGGAACAGGATGCCAAGTTTGGTACTGAAATTTGAACATGAGAACGAGTAAGATTAAACAAGACTATTACCTTGAACCAAAAATACTGATGAGTCTGAGATTAATTACTCAATATGCATGAGCGGGAACATTAGAACATAACCGAGTCTAGAACGTGATACATGCACTGAACTGAGACATTGAGTACATGGATTACTGCTGAGTTTTGAAGTTAGAGGGTCGGCTCATAAGTAACACTTCCTCCAAGATAGATTCATCGAAGAAAATGGCATGTTTAAATCATAAAAGTTCGGGGGCTGTAGTGTATCTCCCCCTTAGGACACTATGTCCCTTGAAGGATGCTGGTCTGACCTTGCTGAGATATTGAGGAAGTTGAGGTAATGCTCAAGGCACCTAGGAATGAAATCGTGATTGATTATCTAAGATTTGAAACTAAAGCGTGATGTATGAATGCATAGACATACTGACTTATCTGATTAACTGAGTAACTAGTAACCGAATACTGGGTATGCAAGACTGAATTGTACTTAATCTGAATAGATGGGCTGAGGCTATAAAGTATTATGCATATGAGAAAGGACTACTGGGTAACATGAGGTAACTGATCATGGATTTTATGGAAGCTATATTGTTTGAAAATGCAGGACCAAGCATATTACATGATTTGGAAACACTCCATAGACTGAGGTATTGAAATACCTATAACTAAGCAATTGATAACTGTACGATATGGTAAAGCAAGTCTAAAAGTGAACTAAATTTATGAGTTGAATACTGATCTGAAGCTGACACTATAACTTAAGACTATCACTAGGACACATACTGGAACTAAATGTTGGGTCCTAATAACAGAATATTGAAACTGAGGTTTAGACTGATACTGAAGTGCTTAATTCTGAGATTGAACACTATTTACTGAGTGTTGAGTACTGAAACGGTAACTGAGATGGTAACTGAGTTATGATAGTCACATAATGAAGGCTAACATAAGTCAAGGATCTGAATACTCATTCACACTCTGAACTTTCCCAATCTCTAATTACTACCTCTTGCTAGCCCTTTGCTTGCTTACTAACAGGATATTCAAGCCTATCTCCGTATCTATACCCTCATATAAAACATGCATGCAATAGTCTGCCCTTAACATAAAACATTAACTCTCTCCCTTCTAAGTGATTGCTCATCACTACACTGTTCTACAAGGAGAGCTTACTGAAGGATTAAATCGGGAGGACCTGAAGCATGAATGGATACTGACTGAATTTGACACATGACTGAAACTTGAGGAATGGAATGTCTGTGGCATAAATTTACCAAAAAGGTCTGGACTGAGGATATACATGACATAGTCTGGACTTATCTGATTAATGGGGGCGTAGCATGAGTCATGGAAGCTGAGTATACTGGGGAGCATGATACGTGTACATGAGTCATGAGCTGCATGACCTGAGTCTAGAATTTTTGAGTTCGTGGAACATGATTCGTAACACTGAGTGAGCTGGAACTGAACTCCCTATGCTGGGAACTGAAAGCACACACGATTCTATTGTAGGAATATGAACATAAGTTGTATTCATGGAATCTAAGACATAAAGCATGCATAGGCATTATGCTGACTGAAGTATGAAGCTTTACGCTGAGATAAGGATGGGTCGGGAATTATCTTCCCTGACTACTTTTTGGTACATACTGATGCTACTACTGGAATCTGAGAGCCTGACTGGGTTACTTGATCTATCATCTTGTCCTTAGCTTAAAGCCATCATCATAAGCCTGTGAACACTAAACTAATCTCTGAACTGAACTGTAATCTTAATCACATACTTACACTCTGTCAAACACATGTTTGCCTTACTAAGCCCATTATCTGCCTCTATTCCCTCACATACTACTAATATCACATTCACATCTTCATGCTTAATTTCAAGTCAATAAACTTAAATTTCTAACTCATACAGTTCAGGCCTACTGATTCATTCTAGCAAAACTATCCCCATGAATACATAATCTGATCAAACTGGATGATGCTATCCCAACTCTACCACTGTTAACTCCTGAGTTCATGCTTAAAAATTCTAGGTCTATGCTGTCATAGGATTCTGAGAAGGGTTCAGATGGCATATCTAAATCTAGGTTCGAGAACAAGTTCTCATGATCATGAATAAGATCCGTACAACTTTGGAACATAAGGGAACTGGGGGATACTGTTTGAGAAAGCCCTATCTTTAGGACTTGAGCTTCACTATTTCCGTTACCTTGGAAGTAAGGTAAGGTTGACAAAGAGGGAGCATGATGTGAATCTGCATGGGTTCCTTAGAGAACCTTGCTATAGCACGATCTGAGACATGAAAGAAAGGAAACTATTCCTAAAACATTTTATAGCCTCCTGCACATAAGTGTGGTGCACAACACACGCATGTACAAGACTCTACTAGATGCATCTTTCAGACTTCCTAGGACTCTATTGAACCTTAGGCTTTGATACCAAATTTGTAATGCCCTGATTTTCTGAATCGGAATGCTACATGGTGCTTATGACCCCGACGGACAACAAGCTAACCCATGACTGATATCTGTACCTATATACTGGATAATATAACATAAATGATGCAAAAACATGCACTGAAAGGCCATAAGGTTCAATTGAATAAACATCTGATAATAATAATATCTGAAAACGGTATAATAATACCAAAAAAAATCTAAAATAACTGTCTGACATGCTATAGTCTGGTGTAATACCCCGTATTTTCATACTAGAATTCTAACCGCCATTCCTACGCGTCTAAGATCTAATACAAGTGATTCCCACATGAATATAGATTTCATGATGTTTATCCTAGTATGTGAAGTGCTCTTGAGGTAAACAATATTCATATAAATCATTTAGAGCCAAGTTGAGCTAAGATCATTTGATTTGTCTAACATTTGATATTCGATTCTATAAGGGTCAACTTCAAACATGTATATATATTAATATACATGGAATTTTTTATCCCAAGACCTATCAAATTGTATATAATTGAATTATCTTTCGAATGATACCAATTTCGCCTTAATCCAATACCCGAGCGAAAAGTTATGCCCATTTTCGGGAGAGGCAGTAAAGGTGTGCGATGGGCAATGCACCTCCCAATCAAATGTGTGCGATTGGGAGTAAGAGACACACTTACAGGTCTTCCATAAGGTGTACGACACACATCTTAACATCTGCCATGGGTTGTGCGTCGTATACCTCACTTCCAAGTGCCAAAAACACCCCTATATATGTCTATAACACGGGATTTAACCCCAATTATCCAAAATCCTTTCACTTTCATCAAAAATTGGTAGAGAACACTCTTAAGGGTTTCAACCTAAAGATCAAGATATCTCAAGATTTAATCGTAGTTGTTCAATAATTCTTTAAGATTTGAATTCCCCATTTCGAGGGCTACAAGAAGCATCTATTAATCTCAAGAATAGCAATCTGAAGTTAAGAGTTCATTCAAAGCTTCAATTTCAAGGTATGTGGGGCTTTTCAACAAGAACACCCTTTCGTTCTTGTGCCCAATAATATTTTTCTTTTACGAAGTTATGGATTTTATATGTTTTATTATGAATTTGAAGCAAGAATTTACATCCTATATTGATTCTCATGAGATTATGATATTTTCGATATTTTAGAAGTTGAATTATATGAGAACAATGATATTTTGTGCTTAAAGCTAAAATTTCCAGATTTTGAAGAAATTTATATGTGTTTATGATGTAAAGCTTGAATCGTGATAAGTTTTAATGTGATATTGAGACATGGGTTTTGAACTCTATTTGAGATTGTTGTTTTTGAGAAATCATGTGTTATAAACACCTTGAATTTGAATGATTTGAAAAGATAAAGAAGCTTTGACCTTTCGATCGTAAAAAGGGGTTGATTTTGAACCCGAGATGAGAAAAAAATCCACTTTTATTGATTCATTATGAAAGGGGTAGCATGATGGCTCCCGTTGTGAATTGTTGAACTGTTTTATGGTGGATTTTCTTTTGAAAAGATCTAAGCTAAGTCCGGGAGTAGTCCTTAGCACCGAGCGGGAGGTATAGCGAGTTTGGTACTTCCCTAGAACTGCGTGCCCCCATAGGAGCCGAAATTGAGGCTGATTATCATAGTGATCACTAGTGTTTGGATTGATAATTTAAGGTCCTACTCCGATGGCAAGGAATAGGGCGACTCTCCCCAACGTGGGTAGAACGTTGGACTCCATGTAGCTCACATGGTTTATGTCAGTTATGAGAAACTCCCATAGTGTGTCTCTACTCTATCTAAGAGAAGTGTGTATGGTTTGAAAACTATGATTTCTGAGAAAGTTACTTGTTTTTGAAAGATTGAAATGTATTCCCTAAAGAGAGCTGTTTTAAGACTTGATTACTTTACGAGTTTGAAACCGAGAGGAAAGTGAATTGAGAACTTATTGTAATGACTTACTTGTCTTACTTTTCATGTATTATTCATCCATGACTTTGATGATTTAATTCGAGCTAAGTGAGTCATTTATATCAGCATGCATAATTTTATAAACTATGGTGATATTAAGATATTATTTTATATATGCATTTTACCCCATATGCTCGGTACATTTCCATGGTACTGACCCACACACACCCCGTGTGTTGGGCTACATTTTTTCGTAATATAGGTACAAGGTATAGTGTACATCTTCAGATCTAGTTAGTTCACGGCATCCAGTCAGCAGGTGATGAGTCCTTTTGATTCAAGGGCTTGAGTTAGTTATATAGTTTGAGAAGTGTTGTATTTTCTTTATTCGGTCGTATTGAGTTGGGATAGTTTGGAGTCATGACCTGGCTACCTATAGTCAGTACTAGTAGAGGCTTCATAGACAGTCAGTACATGTTGATGTATTTCATTTTAGTTTTGGTTTTAAAAGAAGAGTTGTAATCTTGTAAATTTAGTTTTATATCCATCATATTCAAAAAAGAGTTATTTTCTACAAATTTGTATAGATTTATACTTTTAATCAGTTGCTTATGAGTTATGCCAGTAGAAGGGTTAGCTTGGGGTCACTTGTGACCCTAAGCACCGTGTGACATCTCGGGACCCGATTTCGGGGTGTTACAAACTTGGTATCAGAGCACAGAGTTCAAGTGTCCTAGGGTGTCTATGAAGCCGTTTCTGGTAGAGTCTTGCAGAACAGTACGGAGATGTATGTACTTTTCTTCAAGAGGCTACATGGTATTTAGGAAATGTTTCCCTTCTTTCCATTCTAAAATCGTGCTATAAAAAGGTTCTCCAATAAACTTATATAAATTCTCATCTTACTCTATTCTGGCCAACTATGCCTCATTTTCAAGGTATCAGAAACAGTTAAGCTTAAGTCTCCATAGATAGTTATGGGATTGTAAGAGAGCTAGAAAGTATCCCGTCAGTGCTTTTGAGTTCCGAAGATTGAATTTCTTTATCATGTTTGTAAAAATTGTGCACTAAACCCAAGTCAGATGTGTTTTCAGATTCCTCCCCAAAATCCATAATGTAAAGCTATACTTCCCTATCTATGTAGTATTCTTGAGATAGCACGATCAATAAGTTCTAGTTCCTTCCCAGATAATACTCTTATATTTGCTAGCAGAAGTTTCAGAAGTTACACAAAGCAGCTTGAGAGGAGCCTTCTAGTGTGTTATAAGTCCCTCAAATTTAAAGTTATGCCCTCGTTCTTACGAGTTATTCAATTAAGACAGAGTAAGGTGTATTCTTAGATCATTGAATATTATGTGTCAAGTTTCTATCTCTAGTATTAGGTAATTTTTTTATCATTGTATTTGTGAAAAATCAAAGTCTAGTGAAGCCGTGTGGGGCCTATTTCGATTCACTAGCATAGTTGCTTTGTTATTCAGCTAATTTTCTTGTTCAAAACACAAAACCAAAGTCTAGTGAAGCCGTGTGAGGTCTATTTTGATCCACTAGCAACTTGTTGTTTATCTTGTTGTTCTTGTGTTGGTTGGAAGTTTGGGTTTAGAAGTGTAGTGACAAGAAAGGTGGTAAGGACGATTTATTGAATATGTATAGCTGAATTTTGTTGCTTATTGATAACGCTCAATCTACAGCTCTCGTAGGAGTGTAAAGCGGTCGTTAGCAAATATAGAATCCAACCTGGGTTGGGTATCGATCCCACAGGAAATAGCTTGGTCAACAAGTAAGCAACGATTACTAGACTTTTAGTGCAAGTCTCGTAAGAAGGGGGGAATTGTATTGTGAAACTAATGTAACCAAAATAAGAGAGTAAAGAAGAAAATAGCAAAGTAAAAAGAAAGAATGTTTAGTAGGTTGTGAAACAATGAGAATTGAGGAGTTGGGGTTATGTCCACCTTCTGAGTTATACGTCTCTATTGACTATGAGTGTGTTGAATTCAGACATGCATGTGCTTATAGAGAATTGTATTCGATGGTAAATCCAGGCGTCTTTCAACCTATTCGAGGATTATTTCACTTTAACTCTTTCGAGCTTAAAGCGTGTCTAACGGTACGAATTCTCCAAGAGGTTAATCCAGTTACGACACTAACTTTTTAATAGGGGATGGGACCCTACTACCTTGACATTATCTCTTTTCCAGACAGATAACCTTTCTTTCGAACAAGTTAAATGTTATACTGGCGTATTCTTGCATTTGCAACCACAAAGAATTTAGATTAAGATGAAGAGAATAATGATATAAGCAACATACGTGTCACAAACTCACAGCAATAGATAGTATCTCATTCGGCTTCCATAACCCCAACAGAGAAGTTTAGTTACCCATGAGTGCGAAGGAAATCACAATTGACATTATTGTTATACCACAATAAAGATTTCACATTTGTAATGGTGTGGTAGGCGTTAGGTGTGAATCCCTTAGCAAGGTAACGTTTCTCTTGTTGCGGAATTTAAGAATAGATGAATAGAAGAAGAAAAATAGAATTAATGGAAGAATTATTGTTTAGAACTAGAATGTCTTAGAAGTAGAATAGAATAGAATGTAAGAAGATGTAGAATAGAATAGAATTGAATGTAAGAAGATGTTAGAAGATGTCTTAAAATCTCTAGCAAGATAGGGTATTTATAATACCCATATCCTATTCCTACTAAGCTAATGAAATGCTTAACCAAATCCTACTAAGCTAATGAAATACTTAACCCAATTGTACTAGGTTAATGTATCATTATCCTAATCCTAATAAGCTAATGAAATACTTAACCCAATTGTACTAGGTTAATGTATCATTATCCTAATCCTAATAAATTACTGCTAGTCCCCAAAGTCTTCAAAAATGTTGTTTTAGCCCGGGACAGAATTTCCATGCGCCATCTTTAGTCCTTGGCGTCCAAGATTGGCTTTTCTCCTTTCGTGAAGCTTTCTTTGGCGTCAAGTTATCCATGAAATGCTGAATTCTGCATCATTTATACCTGAAACTTTGCTAATCATGTTCGTTAGCTCACTTACAGGAAAAAGGACTAAAAGTGCATGAAATATATAATTTGTTCTCAAAACTAGGCTAAAATATGGGCAAAATATAGTGCTATAGGCGTGTAAATTTGCCTATCATCAACACCCCACACTTGAAGCTTTGTTCGTCCTCGAACAAAATATCATGTCCCTCTAAACATCAACTTAGGGTTTCACAGCAACAACACAAAATATTCGTCAAGACAAGCACAACAATTATCAACAAAGAGTAGTTTTTCGATCATTAGTAGAAACAGTTTAACCTCTAGCATAGACTCGTGATGGTGGTCAACTCATATTCAAAGGTTAAGGCACAAAGAATCATACACGACTACCCAAAACTCATCAACCATGTGTGTCTCACAATATATTACCCATAATCACTCACAAGTATAGCATATTTTTCAAACATGGGTATCAAAATATCCTTGCTCTCACTCTCACAAAGAATTCATATGCAGCAACTGATGACCATAGGCTTGCCCTTAGTGTAATGCTCCACTAAATGTCAGAATGCTAAGCTTAGAATCAAATAGGTCTTTTGATGGGTGTAATGTAGGCTAAGGGACGGGTAGGACTATTTTGGCCAGAAATAGTGACTATGTTCCTAAGCGCTTTAATACATCACATTGTATCATTAACACTTTTCTTTCAAACAACCTTTCTACTTTCTTTTATTCTACCACTCTTTTTCACCTCTTTTGTTTTTCAATTTTAAACATAACTAACTTTTTAGTTTTCCTTTCCTTTTTCTTTTCATAACATACCTCTTATGATAGCACTTCTTTTTCATAGCAATTTCAAGCACCAATGCATTCTAAAGCATCATACTCACCCAATTATCTCTTATTTTGTCACATGACTTTACACTTTAAAGCACTTAGGAATTTGGATCAAATTATGGTCTTGAAAAAAAATGGATTAGGCTTACATATGAGGTTGTCAAAGAAAATAGGCTTAAGGCTCAAAAGGGTTAACTAGGATAATGTCCATGGGTAGGTAAAAATGAAGGTAAACAAATATAGGTTGCCAAAGAAATTTCTAAATCATCTCCTAAACTTACACTCCTTATTTTCGCTTTACATACATACTAGGCAAGTTCTAGCATCAACCACAAGCACAGAATATACTATTAGCTCACACACACAAGGCACATGGTCGACTTTATTGAGAGTAGTATAGACTCTTGTATCAACAGGTGATGGAATTGAACCACCCAATATCACATAGTGAGTCACAATTAGAGCCTAAATGTCTCAATAGTCATGATTTTAGCACAAACTCTTGTCATAATCTCATGCTGCCTATCAAAATAATTTCATGTGAAGTTAAAAAAAAAGTAATAAAAAAACGAAACAAAAACAAACCAAACAAACATAAATAAATGCAAATGTGGATGGAGAAGTATAGCATGCAAATACCAGCACCCCACACTTAGATGGGACACACTGTCCTCAGTGGAAAATAAATAAGAAGAACCTGGTTAGTCGGACTCATCCTCTATGTTTGGAGTCATACCCCTTGCATCGGAATCATCATCAGAGTCGTCATCCTCAGAAGTTCCTCATAAGTATCCCACTTAATTCCAAGAGTGAGTCGAGGTATTTGCAGCGAGGAGGGTTCTCCTTGCTCTTTTCGGCCTCTTTTCTTGCATTTTTGTGAAGTGGTAGCCTTATCTTTGCCTTGTCTTGCTTTGGGTGCCATTGTACCTGAGACTTAAAACAATGTTCATGTTAGCATCATCTCGAGGGATACAATCTATAAACAAGAAGTAGTGGCACCACCCCACACTTAGTTTGTTGGTACAGACTAGTGAAGTGAAAGTGGTCGATTACTCAGACTTCATCGACATACGTTTTAGGGGCTATATTCCAACAAGAAATTCAGCTATGTAACACTTCTTGCAATCTTTGCAATACTTTCATGTTAGGTATATCAAGACTTCTACATAGGGATTACATCATGGTATAGTTTCTATCAATAATCACAATCTCCTATGTCGGTAGGCAACTATAAGTCTTATTCCGATGAGCGAGACACCCCGACATGTAAGTATTCAAGTGACAAGAGTATGAAATGTTCATGACTACAGCAATTCCGCAAGTAGTATGACAATGCATCAAAATCGAATTGAAGTCGGAAACAAGTTAAGATCATCCTAACGTATATGTTCACTCACTTGGTTGTGTATCAACAATTCAAACATATTCACATCTCCAATACTTCTTCAAGATTTAGCAATTCATAATAGACATAGTAACGTAGTACTTACGAAAAATAGATGAAGAACACAAGAGTACTTACGTGATTGAAGCCTTTGGAGATGTTCTTGTGAAGTGGAAGAGCAAAAGTTTTGAGAAGATTTGGATGCTATGTGCGGTGCCTATGTTAGGTTTTTAATGTGTTTGTGCCTCAAGACTACGTCTCCTTTATATAGGAAAAGAATGGGTCGGGTTTTGACCCATTTAAAATCGGTTTTGGAGACAAAAAGTGACCATAGGCGGCGCCTTTAGCTTTTCCTATGCTTGGCATAGGCGGCGCCTAATGCAAAGCCTATGGTGAGCATAGGCGAGGCCTAGTGCAATGCCTTTAGTGACCATAGGCGGCGCCTTTAGCATGGCCTATGAGATTCAGAGACAAAATGCTTTAGCATAGGCGGTGCCTATGCTATGGCATACTTGAGCATGGGCGGCGCCTATGCTATGGCACACTAGATTCCGAGACCTTGGGCCATAGTATAGGCCTTGCCTTGTTTGTGGCCTAGTTTTACCTAGGCCTAGCCTTGCTCGATGCCTATATTTTCATGAGCAATGCTCAATCCATAGCCTTTTGCATCTTCATGCCTAACTTACTACCTTTACCATGCAATACGTCCAAATCAAAATTTGAAACCGATCTCCT
This sequence comes from Capsicum pubescens, assembly GCA_030864215.1. NCBI lineage: Eukaryota > Viridiplantae > Streptophyta > Magnoliopsida > Solanales > Solanaceae > Capsicum > Capsicum pubescens. The sequence continues at coordinate 57,828,546 of CM061544.1, forward strand.
CGTTGAATACCTCTTGCACCTACATTTGCTAAAAACCAATAAAAACGATTAGTACGATGGGTTGCCTCCCACCAAGCGCCTTAGTTTTGGTCGTGGCACGACTCTTATTTTTGGATTTTTATTTATCAAAAACAAAACACGTATTAGAATGAAAGAATGAAAAATGATAAACGATAAACGATGAACGATGGGTTGCCTCCCATCTAGCGCTTGATTTATTGTCGCGGCACGACATAGTTACCTCGAGTACTTAGACTTCGTCGAGATAGATGGTGGATCATTTTCTGAATGGATTCAGACGATAATGAGGCTTACTTGTAGGCATGCAATCTTCTTCGAGATGACCCTTGTGCATGCCTATCCCAGGAGGGATACCAATTATATCATCAATAGTCCAACCCATAGCTCTCATGTATCTCTTCAGAGCAGAGATGAGAGCCTCTACGTGCTGTTTACTTAAATTATCCGCACTCACCGGAAGTATATTTATACTTTCCAAGAACACATACCTTAGATAATCGGGGAGCTCTTTTGATTCTAGCATTGGTGGCTCTTCAAGGGAAGTCTTCGTTGTTGGTGACGGTTGATTCTTAAGATCACGGTCCGATTGCTTAGGAGTATGAGAATAGGACTCTATTTCTGTTAGAGAACCCATAAGTTCTTCATAATCTTCATCGTCCTCATGCTCAATATTCAGTGGCGCAGCATACAATGGCTCAACAGTAAGCTATTTCTCTACAGATAATGCTTTCTTATCCTCATGATGAACATCAGCTACAGAGAACACATTCATATCGCTGGGCTGCTTTATTGCTTTGCATATATCAAAGCGGACCACTTCGTCATTCAATCGAAATAAAAGCTCATTAGCTCTCATGTCAATAAGAACACTTCCCGTTGTAAGGAAAGGACGTCCTAAGATTATGCGTACTTCAGAATCCACCTCGCAATCCAAAATCACAAAGTCTGCAGGAAAAATGAATGTAGACACCTTCACCAACACATCATTCAAGATACCCACAGGTCGTTTTACCGACCTATCTGCCATCACGAGCCGCATATTGGTTGGTGTAGGGTCGCCCAACCCCAACTTTCTGTAGACGGATAGTGGCATCAAATTGATGCTAGCTCCCATGAATTTACTAAACCTTGTATCATCCGCCTGCTTCTTCAATCTTTGAGGAAAAGGTGGTGGTGGATAGTGAAGTGTTCTCTCCACAGCTTTCTTCTCCTCTTGCTTCCGTATTTTGGTCTTTTCAAGCTTCAAAGTATTAGGGGTGACGTCATGGACGTCATGGTCAGCTTCTATGGCGTCATCATCTTCCTTATGTTCGGCCACTTGCTTGCTTTGGGATGAATTTTCCAGCACCTTACCACTCCTGGTGGTGATAGCCATGCATGATCCGTCGTTCCTTGGATTTTGCACAGTGTCGCTAGGTAAAGTGCCAGCCTTTCTTTGATTGAGTGTTGCTGAAAGTTGGCTCAATTGCTGCTCTATTTGCTTGATTGAAGTGGAATGAGAATAAACTAATTGCTTCATAGAGGACAAATCATTTATTATCTCCGTTACTCCTGCGCTCGTTGCTTCCACTCTTTTCAGTAGTTTAGTCATCATGTCTTCCATACTTCCAGAACTAGATGTGGTGGCGTCACGTCTTCCAGGGGGAACATAAAAACCACTTTTGTCATTCTTGTTCTTCCAACTACCTTGGTCCTTGTTTCCATATTTATCATAATAGTTCCGACCTTGGTTTCCTTGGGTATTACCTCGGAAACCCCCCTGATTGTTCAAGTAGTTGGCTTTCTCTTCTGAATCAGATTCGTCTCTTTCTTTTGACGCAATAGCTTTCACTTTTTCGGTCTTCCCTGATAATAAATGCTTTGTAAGAAGATCCACTTGTGTTTTCATGTGCGCCATATCTTGATCACGTTCTTCTTGTCTTCTTCTTTGGTCTGCAGTCATGCCAATAGACAAAGTGGGGCTTGCTACCTCAGAATCCCTGGTATGCCAAGCTCTACTTTGTTTCGTCATACGATCTAGCATATTGCTTGCTTGACCAAATGTGATATCCATAAAGGATCCTCCAGCCGCATTATCCACCACTGGTTTAGTTATTGAATTCAGGGCTTTATATAATATCTCCATTAGGTGAACATTAGTCATATGATGGTTTGGGCACCTCGCTAGCTTTATCTTGAACCTCTCCCATGTTTCATAAAGAGCTTCAGTGGGAAGCTGACGAAAGTTGCTGATTTCATCTCTCATTTGTACTCTTTTGGATGGCGGAAAGAATTTTTCTAGGAAAGCGTCTCTTAATTGCCTCCAATTTGTAATAGAATCAGGAGTCAGCCCATTCAACCATAGAGTTGCCTCCCCAGACAGAGACAATGGAAATAAGCGTAACCGAATTGCATTCTGACCAACTCCAGGATTGTCAAACGACTTGCATGTAGAAATAAAGTTGATGAGATGCATATTCGGATCATCGCCTGCTAGTCCACCAAATAATCCCTTGAGTTGCAATAACTGAATCATGGTGCTCGTGATGTTGAACTTGGCTCCGGGTGCCAATGGTGGAGGAATAATGGCTCCTGTGGCTCCGGCTCCATCAAGATCATCATCATCATCGTCGAAAGCTGGCTGCATAGCTTGGCGTTCAGGCCTAAACCTAGCTTGACGATCTCTTCTGTTGGCAGGTTTTGCGATCTCAGTGGCATGCCTAGGGTTTAGTAGCTCGTCATCACCTAGATCTTCATCATCAGGATTTGTTGCTCGCCTAGGGTTATCAATATTCTGTTGATGCACTTGAGCGGCGGCTAGTGCAGCTAGTCTCGCCTGTTCCTGTTGAGCAACCATCCTTTTAATTGCGTGTTGTTCTTCCATTCTGCGAATACGTTGTGGTTCAGGATTGATAGGTAATAACGGTTGACCAGAACTTCGGGTATGGGGAATGCACTGAATAAAAACCTGCAGTAAACAAAAACAAAAACTAAAAGTAAAAGTACGAGAATCTTTGACCAAAGGGTCTAGTAATTATCACGAACTTAATTGACACTTGTATTCCCCGGCAACGGCGCCAATTTTTGATAACGCTCAATCTACAGCTCTCGTAGGAGTGTAAAGCGGTCGTTACCAAATATAGAACCCAACCTGGGTTGGGTATCGATCCCACAGGGAATAGCTTGGTCAACAAGTAAGCAACGATTACTAGACTTTTAGTGCAAGTCTCGTAAGAAGGGGGGAATTGTATTGTGAAAGTAATGTAACCAAAATAAGAGAGTAAAGTAGAAAATAGCAAAGTAAAAAGAAAGAATGTTTAGTAGGTTGTGAAACAATGAGAATTGAGGAGTTGGGGTTATGTCTACCTTCTGAGTTATACGTCTCTATTGACTATGAGTGTGTTGAATTCAGACATGCATGTGCTTATAGAGAATTGTATTCGATGGTAAATCCAGGCGTCTTTCGACCTATTCGAGGATTATTTCACTTTAACTCTTTCGAGCTTAAAGCGTGTCTAACGGTACGAATTCTCCAAGAGGTTAATCCAGTTATGGCACTAACTTTTTAATAGGGGATGGGACCCTACTACCTTGACATTATCTCTTTTCCAAACAGATAACCTTTCTTTCGAACAAGTTAAATGTTATACTGGCGTATTCTTGCGTTTGCAACCACAAAGAATTTAGATTAAGATGAAGAGAATAATGATTTAAGCAACATACGTGTCACAAACTCACAGCAATAGATAGTATCTCATTCGGCTTCCATAACCCCAACAGAGAAGTTTAGTTACCCATGAGTGCGAAGGAAATCACAATTGACATTGTTGTTATACCACAATAAAGATTTCACGTTTGTAATGGTGTGGTAGGCGTTAGGCGTGAATCCCTTAGCAAGGTAACGTTTCTCTTGTTGCGGAATTTAAGAATAGATGAATAGAAGAAGAAAAATAGAATTAATGGAAGAATGATTGTTTAGAACTAGAATGTCTTAGAAGTAGAATAGAATAGAATGTAAGAAGATGTAGAATAGAATAGAATTGAATGTAAGAAGATGTAAGAAGATGTTAGAAGATGTCTTAAAATCTCTAGCAAGATAGGGTATTTATAATACCCATATCCTATTCCTACTAAGCTAATGAAATGCTTAACCAAATCCTACTAAGCTAATAAAATACTTAACCCAATTGTACTAGGTTAATGTATCATTATCGTAATCCTAATAAGCTAATGAAATACTTAACCCAATTGTACTAGGTTAATGTATCATTATCCTAATCCTAATAAATTACTGCTAGTCCCCAAAGTCTTCAGAAATGTTGTTTTAGCTCGGGACAGAATTTTCATGCGCCATCTTTAGTCCTTGGCGTCCAAGATTGGCTTTTCTCCTTTCATGAAGCTTTCATTGGCGTCAAGTTATCCATGAAATGCTGAATTCTGCATCATTTATACCTGAAACTTTGCTAATCATGTTCGTTAGCTCACTTACAGGAAAAAGGACTAAAAGTGCATGAAATATATAATTTGTTCTCAAAACTAGGCTAAAATATGGGCAAAATATAGTGCTATAGGCGTGTAAATTCGCCTATCATCACTTATGCTTGAATTATTAATGAAGTGATATACCTTTGTTTGTTAGTTTACTGAAGTTAGAGAAGGAGATTTTAGTTAAGGTGGATTGTTGTTTGCTTGAGGTAAGAAAAGAGTTATTGATGGAATTTGTTGTGCTAGGAAAGTATAGGTTTTAATAGAAGTACTTAGTGGTTGAGTATTTTTAATTTAGGCTTTCCTGAGATTGTAAGAGAAAGTTTAGTTGAAATTTATAGAGCTATGGAAGTAATTTAGGTGTGAAGATGGGTAAATAGTAATGATGGGAAGAAGGAGGATGTGTTAACGGATTATGAATAAGATAGGCCATATGATTATGATCGATTGTGATTGTGTACTAGTCTTTCTTAATGTTGTGTTATATAGTTTTGAAGGGAGAGTTGTGTGTGAGATTAGGTTGTAAATCATGTTTAGCTCTAGACATTAAGTTTGAACAGTTGATGGTTCGGTTGTTAATGCTAGTGATATGGAGGTGATCTAGTAGGCCTGAACAGTGTATGCAAAAGTGTAAGATCATGTGCTCGATTAAGTATGATGTAGAGGTGTGCCCAAGGTGCTATGGGGCTGCATTATTTTTCGAGGATTATTGCATATTGTGTGGTTAGTAGTAACGTTGAGTTGCTAGGTGGAGAAAGGCTAGTTAGATAATTTATGATATTCTTGAAAACTAAGTTAAGGAGTTATGATTGAAGACGTTGAGCCTTTTAAGTATGATTATCATTCTCATGGTTTGGGAAAAATATAATTATAGAAGTGTGATCTTGGTAGGCTATGATTATGTGATTAGAGATATAGGTATGGTTGCAAATGAGAGTGTAAGTATTTGATGATGATTATTGAACCTAGAAAGTTAAGGATGGCATATGGATGGGTTGTTCAAGAATGAAGTCGGTAAGTTTGAAATTAGTTTACTCTTGTGAGTTTAGCATTTATGTATAGACATTAGAATGATGAAATTATGGCTTAATATCGAGGATATGGAGTAGACCAACATGCTTAGAATACTAGCTTTGACCTAAGGGGGAGATGGTTAGTGAAGAACCAAACCATGTTTTGAGAATTAGATTGTGATACATGTCAATAATGAGTTATGGTGATATAGTGATCCCTTCTTACTCTATAGTATTCCTTGGATTTCTGTCATTACAATACCAAATCCATCACTTCCGTGATAAATTCATGCCATAAGCCTATGCTTATACCCATCATGTATGCTCAACCCCATTCTCAGCTTCTAGCAAGCATGTAACAGCTTCACTCTGTGATATGAGTTATCTCTCATGAATCTATGAACTCCAGTCTTATGTTGAATAACTCATGATAAGTATGAACTCATGATAAGTATGAACTCATGTTTCAGAGTATGACCAGTTTTTAAACTCATGATACTAGTGAAGTACGCATTATATCATGCATGTCCTCCGCTTAGATCTCTTTGATGAATCCATGCCTTTGATATTTTATTCCTCAGGCCTAAGATAAGTGCTAATGTTATGTATTGTAGTTTTTGTGCTTCAGGTTCTTATGTGTTAGCCCTTCGGTGACCTCTTCCTATGTTAAGATAGTGGCGATGATAGTGGATAAGCAATGGTTTAGATGTGAGAGAGTTGATGACCCTCATTAAGAAATATTATTTATGCTTTTCTATCTAAGGCTAAAGTGTGAAGTAAGATTAAGGCCAAGTCTTTGATACATGTTAAGGTTAGTTAGAGATCGTGTGTATGTTTCTAAGAATAGTGCAAGAAAATTATTATTATTAAAGGTTTAGAGATATGCGGAGTATGCCTTCAGGGGCATTTGCCTTAAGGTTATCTATGATTTTAATGATAGGCTTGAATGTCATGTTGGGTGTAAGAGGATGGATGCAATATGCGCTAGTGAATCCATATCAAGAGTTTTGAATTAGTCATTGAAGTAGTAAGGCATGTTATGCTTAGAGTGTGAGCTCTAAGAAGATATAGAATATTGAATCGTGTGGTTTAGACTAGTATTGTGGAGTGGCATGTTGTATCTTATGATTTTTGAGTTAGTCTTGACCTTGGCGAGAGGACTTAGTTTACTTTAGACCTTGCAGAAAGATTTATCAGTGCCCATGTGAGAATTATAAGTTGAATCAAATGAGTATGGTATTTAAGGGGGATAGTATAGTTGAGAGAGCATTTGAGAAGTGATGCTAAGCTTGAAAGTAAGAAGTTGCGTTACCTGTGGCCTAGCAATCCTATCCTAGTTTATGAGTTATATATTTTTATTCCATGCTATGGATTTATATCAATGTTGTGATTCCTTAGTGAGATGTTTTTTTCAGATCAAGCCCAAATCCGTTGCTCCGTAATATTACTAGAATTTCATAGAAAAATACTGATAAAATATTCCATTTGAATATGGGCTGTCAGTATGATCTGGTCCATATAGCCTGCACTTCAGTTAACAAGCAAGCCGATAGCTCTTATAGTGTTTCAACTTCTCATCTAGTATTACTATCTAATGTTTCATTAGATAATTCCGTTCAATCCAAGTATCATGTTTCAGATTTGGCAATTTAATCATGACTCATTTCATAAGTGTTCAACGCATAATCTCAATTTTCCAAGTGTTTTAGCCCAAATAGTGTAATACCCCTCGTATGATCTAAGTCTTGTTGTCTCATGATTCACACTTGCATAAGTTATCACTTTTCAGTTCGATATGTATTAATGGATCATGAACACTTCAAGTGAATCCTCGACTCTCAACATATATCAGTTCCTTGAAGCAAGTAAAGTAAAGTCAGTTCAGAATTCAATTTCATGATAGAAGTTTGAATGATTCAGCTCAGTTCATGCATAAGTTTTAGTTTCAGATATTAAGTCATGATTCAGTTCGTAAGAATCATGTGTAGTGTCACAGTCTCTTCCTAGTATTTTCACCAAATTATTATCATTCGGGGACGAACGATCCCAAGAGGGGGATGTTGTAATACCCCAAGTTTTCATGCCATAAACCTATCATCTTTTCTTATCATCTTTTCTCATGAGATCAGATCCAGCGCAAAGTAATGCTTACTCATAAGTTGACACTCTCGTTTCTATCTTAGCCATATAGTTATTTGTATGAGAATTCATGCACTTGCAGATCAGTTCAGTAGCTCATTATTCTTGAGATCCAGTGATTCAGTTTCTATCAGCTGCACATGATAGCTTAAAGATAAAGATTCCTCCATGTTTCAGGTTAATTATCCACATTCGAGGACGAATGTTCCCAAGGGGGAGATAATGTAATACCCCGTATTTTCATACTAGAATTCTAACCGTCATTCCTACGCGTCTAAGCTCTAATCCAAGTGATTCCCACGTGAATATAGATTTCATGATCTTTATACTAGTATGTGAAGTGCTCTTGAGGTCAAGAATGTTCATATAAATCATTTAGAGCCAAGTTGAGCTAAGATCATTTGATTTGTCTAACATTTGATATTCGATTCTACAAGGGTTAATTTCAAACGTGTATATCTCTTAATATACATGGAATTTTTTTATCCTAAGACCTATCAAATTTTATATAATTGAATTAGCTTTCCAACGATACTAATTTCGCCTTAATCCAATACCCGAGCGAAAAGTTATGCCCATTTTCGTGAGAGGCAGTAAGGGTGTGCGATGGGCAATGCGCCGCCCAATCAAATGTGTGCGATTGGGAGTGCGAGGCACACTTACAGGTCTGCCATAAGGTGTGCGACACACACCTTAAGGTCTGCCATAGGTTGTGCGTCGCATACCTCACTTTCAAGTGCCAAAAACACCCCTATATATGTCTATAACACGGGATTTAACCCCAATTATCCAAAATCCTTTCACTTTCATCAAAAATTGGTCAAGAACACTCTTAAGGGTTTCAACCTAAAGATCAAGATATCTCAAGATTTAACCGTAGTTGTTCAATAATTCTTTAAGATTTGAATTCCCCATTTCGAGGGCTACAAGAAGCATCTATTAATCTCAAGAATAGCAATCCGAAGTTAAGAGTTCATTCAAAGCTTCAATTTCAAGGTATGTGGTTCTTTTCAACAAGAGCACCCTTTCGTTCTTGTGCCCAAAAATATTTTTCTTTTACGAAGTTATGGATTTTATATGTTTTATTATGAATTTGAAGCATGAATTTACATCCTATATTGATTCTCATGTGATTATGATATTTTAGAAGTGGAATTATATGAGAACAATGATATTTTGTGCTTAAAGCTGAAATTTCCAGATTTTAAAGAAATTTATATGTGTTTATGATGTAAAGCTTGAATCTTGATAAGTTTTAATGTGATATTGAGACATGGGTTTTGAACTCTGTTTGAGATTATTGTTTTTGAGAAAACATGTTTTATAAACACCTTGAATTTGAATGATTTGAAAAGATAAAGAAGCTTTGACCTTTCGGTCGTAAAAAGGGGTTGATTTTGAACCCGAGATGAGAAAAGAAATCCACTTTTATTGATTCATAATGAAAGGGGTAGCATGATGGCTCCCGTTGTGAATTGTTGAACTGTTTTATGGTGGATTTTATTTTGAAAAGATCTAAGCTAAGTTCGAAAGTAGTCTTTAGCACCGAGCGGGAGGTATAGCGGGTTTGGTACTTCCCTAGAACTACGTGCCCCCGTAGGAGCCGGAATTGAGGCTGATTTCATAGTGATCACTAGTGTTTGGATTGATAATTTAAGGTCCTACTCCAATGGCAAGGAATAGGGCGACTCTCCCCAACGTTCTACGTGGGTAGAACGTTGGACTCCATGTAGCTCACATGGTTTATGTCGGTTATGAGAAACTCCCATAGTGTGTCTCTACTCTATCTAAGAGAAGTGTGTATGGTTTGAAAACTATAATTTCTGAGAAAGTTACTTGTTTCTGAAAGATTGAAATGTATGCTCTAAAGAGAGACACTGAAAATTGACAATCGTCATTTTGGCTTATGGCTCGACGCGCCACTGACTGAAATGACACTGCTGAAACTTTAAATCGCCATAACTTCTTCATCGGGTGTCCGTTTTAGGCGAATTTAGTATCGACGGAAAGCTTATTCAATTATCTACAATTTTGAGGGTTTAAATCTTCCAAATCACCACCTATAAATCAAGTTATGCTCGTTCAAAGATGACCTATGTGAAATTACACACGAAAATTTGGTGGATTCAAAAGTTCTTAGCTTGGCTTACTCTAAGTGACTCTTATGAACATGCTTAACACATCATAAGCTCTATTATCACTAGGATACTCATCCTAATTCATGTACTCAAATATGAATCATAGGATAGGAGGTTTCATGTGCAGGAAAAACGGTTCATTTTCTAGCTTAGAAATATACGGGGTATTACAAATAATAATAATAATATAGTGGCAGTACGTAACAGTAGTACTAATATTGATAGTAATAATAATAAATAATAATAATAACAGGAGGAGAAGCACGTATAGTGGAGTGGATAAAAAAAAATGAGAGATAAAAAAATAAAAAAATATTATTTATCAATAATAAGAATAAAATTTTATTTAATCTTTGTGTGTCTAATTATTTTTATCTTTATTAGAAAGGAAAACAAAAAGAAGACAAAAACATAAGAAAAGTAATTAAAAAGAAAAAATAAAGACTCTTATTTGAAAAAAGAGTAAAATACACGCTTTTTGAAAATTTTTAAATATAAATTAAAATTTAATAATTAAATTCAACGTATATATCTACTTGAAATACCTTTATATATCTAAGTTGTCAATTTATTTTTTATTAAAAAAAATAAAAAAGATAATAAAATAAAAAACATGCAAAAAAACACAACATAAACTATCAAAAGATAATTAAGACTAATAAATTTTTAATTTTAAATTAAAAATAATTATAAAATAAAACTACTTATTAAAAATGGTTAGTTATCACATTAGAGAGTTCTAATTGGACTCTTATCAAGTTTTGGATTGAAAAATTAAGTATTTAAACTTGAAATCATTATCCTTTAATTAAAAAGATTTTCATTATCTTAAAAATAGAAACTCATAATTGAAGAGTTCTTATAGATATTAGCTATTTTAAACTTATCTCTTTAAAATTTAAATGATATAAAATATATTTAAATATAATCTTATATTTCATAAACTTATCTATATCAAATATAATGATAAATATATTATTATTATTATTGATAAATAAAAATAATATATATTTGTGGTGGGTATCTAAAAGTTATTCTTACTTGTGATTATTTTAAAATTTTAAATATAAATTAAAATTTAATAATTAAATTCAACGTATATATATCTACTTGAAATGCCTTTACATATCTAAGTCGTCAATTTATTTTTATAAAAAATAAATAAAAACAAAAAAAATAAAGAAAGAAAGGAAAGAAAAGAAAAGAAAAGAAAATTTAAAAAAACGTGCAAAAAAAAGATAAACTATCAAAGATAATTAAGACTAATAAATTATTAATTTTAAATTAAAAATAATTATAAAATAAAATTACTTATTAGAAATAGTTATTTATCACATTAGAATGTTCTAATTGGACTCTTATCACGTTTTGGATTGAAAAATGAAATATTTGAATTTGAAATACATTATCCTTTTGATAAAAAGATTTTCATTATCTTAAAAATAGAAACCCATAATTGAAGAGTTCTAATAAATATTTTGCTATTTCAAACTTATCTCTTTAAAATTTAAATGCTATAAAATATATTTAAATATAATTTACTTATATATTAATAAAAGATGAAAATTTTATCCAAATAATATTAATAACAATAATAATAATATAAATTAATAATAGTAATTAAAACAAATTATTATTACGATTATTTGTGATTAACATTATTATGATTTTTTAAAACAAATAATTAAAGATATAATTAAATATAAGAACACGTTTGAACAAATGTCTTCTTTTTTATTTATTTTTATTTAAATCAATTAAATAAGGTAGAGCTCCTAATAAAATGGTAACTATGTAGTTTTCAAGTTTGAATGTAACTTCTCAAATAATTTTTTATTTTTTTAACTTTAAAATTATAAATTATTAGATAATGATAATTTAGAATCTTATCTTTTTTTATAAACTAATATATTTAAATTTTGAATTTGATTGAAATTTTGGTTGACATAAATATCCGTATTTGTAACCTCCTATATATATCCCCTTGAATACATATATCATTTAAGCTTTCTTCATTTTTTATTTTTTTTCTGTCAGTTACAATTATTTTCATATTTAGATTGTGTTTATCTCAAAAAAAGTTATATGATCATTTTATTCACAAGATATTGGTATAATAATATCAGAAAATAATTTTTACATTATTGTTGTTAAAATTATCTTTGAATAACTATCAAAGTATGTTGATACTTAACTTAACTTTTAAATTTTTTTATTGTTATTTATGATTAACATTATATCTAATTGTTTAAACAGATATGTCTACTGTCGTCAAAAAGATTATATGTAATTCTCATTAGATTTGTTTGATTAATTATCAATATATATTATTCATGATTAATTTAATTTTGAATTATTTTATTATTATTTATGATTAACATTATATTTATTTTTTTGAAACAATGTGCCTACCATGAATTAAAAAATTATGGGCAATGCACATCAAACTTCTCTGAATAAATTAGAAAGGTATGTCTTCATACTTGAATTAATTTTATAGTAATTTTATTTTTTTCTAATTAACACTATATTTATCTTTTGTCACAGATGTATCTAAGGAAGCTGAGAAATCAGCAAGTACAATTGAGAGTCAAAATATACAAAGAAAATTAATCAGATCATTTGTGTAAATAATGAATACAAATATTTTCGTGTGTTCAAATATAATATATTTATCTATCACATTTACATATCCACTCTATTCTAAGAAGGTTATAAAAAAGATTTATATGCACTGAAATATTGCAATTGATTTATTCTTTTCATGATTTTACTTGCAAATTTATATTTATACATAAAAAATATTTATTAATTTTGTTTTTCGTTTATATTTTTTAAAATCTCACAACTAAAATATCGATAAACAACAAGTCATATGAGCATTAAAATATAAAAATCAACTTAAATTTAAATTCAGTATTTTATAATTTAAAATATAAGAGAAGAAGAGTTAATTACTTATATAAAGTGTAACTTTGAAAAAGTTAATTAAAAATATACTAGAGTAGTGATAATTTTAGTAGTAGCAGTAGTAGCAACAACAACAGTATAAAAATAACAACACCAACAACTACTATTACTACTACTACATTATTATTATCATTATCACTTATCTTAAATATTTATCTCAATTCAATTATATAACTTATAAGGTAAATATACACATTTTTAAGAAAAATAAGAATAAAGAGAATAATAAATTAATCTTCTTAGCATTTGAATTTAAAAGATTAGAAATAATTAAATTTAAATTTAAGAGTTTAAAAAAGAATAGAAAATATTTGATTTTAATTTATTTTTGGTGGGTTTTCAGTGTCGTGGTGGTGGTGGCGGTTGGGGGGGGGGGGATATGAGGAGAGGGAGGCAAATAGTTTTTCATTTTATTTTATTATCAAATATGTAAATAAAATTTTTGTATTATTAATACTATTGTCAAAATTACTTATACAAAGAAATTATTCCAACTAAAATATTATTATGATCACTTATTTTATCTTTCTAACATTTAATATGTTTTAAAAATTATGTATATCATATTTATTTAATAAGTAAAATTTATTTATTCTATAAATATATGTAAGTCCATAATATATGTTAAAAGAGAAAAACATTATATAACCTGCCTATGAAATGTAACCAAAAAAAATAATTCATCGTATTCTGAAGAAAATAATTAAAATAAAGTATATTTTTTTACAAGTATTGGGGGTTGGGGTGAGGGATAAGAATTTTGAACTAACTATGAGAATATAATGAATAAATTAAATAAAAGAATTTCAGTAAAAAAAATTAACTGAAATTAGATAATAGACAAATTACTATCCATACATTTTATTAAAAAAAAACATGATTAAATAAAATAAATATATAATTTTATATTAACAAAAAAAGCACTTGATAATTATATTAAGCAATTCGATAAGTTAATAAAAGTTAAATGTTAACAATCAAATAATATTAGATAGTGAACAATGCAATAAAGAAAATTATTGATCAATTCTTTTTTTTTTTTTGATAATTACATGATTCATTTTTTTTTATATGATTTGATTATGGGATTGTCTGAAGGAGTTTGAGAGAGTTGAAGACGGGTGGGAGTGACGCAGCGGTGTGGTGGCGGAGAAGGGAGAATACATAGTTTAACTAAATTAATTGAATTATGGAATTTTATAAATTATTTATTATAAAATGTATTCAACATATTAATATGATACAATAAAAGTTAATTTATTATTTCAAACTAATAAGATAACATTTCTAATGATTTATTTTATAAAAAATATTTCGTGTATTGTGCAGGTACCTGTACTAGTAATATAGTAAAATCATGATGAAAGCAATGAAGCACACATATCTTAAGTGACTTGTAATAACTAATTAGAAGCAGCATATCAAATTACTATAAAAAATGTTTGTATAATAATTAGTTAATGGTGGTACAGTAAAATTATGATTGAAACAATCATAATTGTTTATTTTACCTTTTTAAATTAAATATTATTAATTTTTTAATATGTAAATGACCTATAATATTTAATTAGAGATATAATAATTAATTACGGATGATATAGTAAAATTACGATTGAAATAGCTGAAGCGGACATATCATAAATATCTATTTTAATATTTTTACTAAATATTATTAATTTTTTAATACACAAATAACTTATAATAATTAATTAGAAATAATATAATAAAATTATAGGTGAAGCAGGCATATCAACCTACTGTCTGCTTCAGCTGCTCAACTCCCATTTCAGATGCTCAACTCCTTGAGAGTCTTTAAAGTTGCTTTTCTGGGGACTAGTTTCCTTGAAAGCCCAACACAAAATTATCTAGGATCAAATATATCAGTTGCAATCATCCTTTATAATAATCAAATTTTCTTTAAAATCATTATTTCATATTATGTTATATTATATACTCTTTATAACTATTTTCTTAAAATAATAATAAAAAAAATTCAAATAATGTCATGATAATTGTATATTTCATATTTTCTTTTGAAAATATAAATTAAAAATTATTCATTGAATTAAATTTCTTACACAAAAAATAAAGGTTTGAGTGGTCAAACCATATCCTTTCCCCTATATACTCATAAAACTTACATAAATCCCAACAACACTCATAATTACTTCTTATCCCTATTCTTTGCTAAATTACAAATAATCTCTTATTTTGCAATTTTCTGATAAATAATTAGCATCCAGATTCATAATTTTCAAATTGAGATACAAAATTTTGAACTTAAGAAAAGTTAATTAGTTTATTTTTGTATATATAATTTGACAGTTGAGGTACATAATTTTGATCACAGGGTTACATCCATTTTTTATACTATTTGATCGAAATACATAATACATTAACTAGACCAAAGGGAGATACATAATTAAAATTATGTGTTTAAAAAATTTATGGGTATGCGGATGTATTCATTTATTATTATTTTTCTTAAAAAAAAAAGAGATTTAGGTAATTAATAAAAGAGATAGAATTTTACGTATTTTAGTAAAGATAAGTTGTGGTTTTACCTAACTTTTCGTTATATTTCTCCAATTTCAAAGCGTAGTTATCCAGCCAATTCCACTAAAATTGTATGGTCCAAATTTCTCTTTTGAAACCAAATGAACAACCCAATCCAGATCCATTATTCCTTCTCGACCCAAAACCTCAGCCCATCGTTCTTTTCCTTTCACCGCCTCCGCGGTCATTTGGTACGTACCCTAAATTATTCTAGGATTATGGACTAATTTATTATATGATATGAGAGTTGGTATAATATAATCCCATATTAGATAGGATAAGAGGTTATATTCTAAGTAGGGCTGCTTATCGGTTGGACCGGTTGGATAATTATGCTTAGCGGTTCGACTTATTAGTTATTGGTTTTTAAATATACTAATTCGCTAGCCACCCAATAAGATAACAGTTGATTCGGTATCGGATTAGCAATTAACGAACGATTATCGTATCGATGGTGTAACAGATAAATTTAAGAGAGAATGAAATATAGAGCGATTATTGGTAGATCCTCCGTTTCTTCACCGACTAAGTTGTTTGTATACTATGATTGATCTATTTATCAATCTTTTAGGCTTCTTGAGTTTTGCTCGTGTAGTTATTTAATAGGTTAAAATATCGGATCAAATAAGAATTTTCTTCTAGACCTAAAATGTATGTAGATATATTTTTAATTACTGGATTGACAAAAAAAAAATTAAAACTTTAATATTATTTGAATTTTTATGTTTTGTATCAAACTTTGTGAAGGACACATTTGGGTTGTTTCATTTTTATTGCGGTCAATGTCATGATAATTGTATATTTCATATTTTCTTTTGAAAATATAAATTAAAAATTATTCATTGAATTAAATTTCTTACACAAAGAGTAAAGGTTTGAGTGGTCAAACCATGTCCTTTTCCCTATATATTTTGTTATATTTCGTAAAACTTACATAAATCCCAACAACACTCATAATTACTTCTTATACCTATTCTTTGCTAAATTACAAATACAAATAATCTCTTATTTTGTAATTTTTGGATAAATAATTAGCATCCAGATTCATAATTTTCAAATTGAGATACAAAATTTTGAACTTAAGAAAAGTTAATTAGTTCATTTTTGTATATATAATTTGACAGTTGAGGTACATAATTTTGATCACAGGGTTACATCCATTTTTTATACTATTTGGTCAAGATACATAATACATTAACTAGACCAAAGGAGATACATAATTAAAATTATGTGTTTAAAAAATTTATGGGTTTGCGGATGTATTCGTTTATTATTATTTTTCTTAAAAAAAAAAAGAGATTTAGGTACTTAATAAAAAGGATAGAATTTTACGTATTTTAGTAAAGATAAGTTGTGGTGTTACCTAACTTTTAGTTATATTTCTCCAATTTCAAAGCGTAGTTATCCAGCCCAATTCCACTAAAATTGTCTGGCCCAAATTTCTCTTTTGAAGCCAAATGAACAGCCCAATCCAGATCCATTATTCCTTCTCGACCCAAAACCTCAGCCCACCGTTCTTTTCCTTTCACCGCCTCCGCAGTCGTTTGGTACGTACCCTAAATTATTCTATGATTATGGACTAATTTATTATAGGAGAAAAGACAAAAATAACACCTAAAACTAAAATAATACCACAAAAATAACACCCATAATTAAATACCCAGTAAATAGCCACCCACATAACCTTAACTCAGTCAACCTCTTTTCCCGATAAAAAAAGATAGTAAAACAGTACCGTGAGCAACATACATCAATATAGGAATATATCTATACTACAAAGATCTTAGAAGCTTTGATCACGCGATAAAAAGATTTCATAGGATATCGTGGGATTAAAGTGATGATTATGACATAAAGAAAAATAAGAGGCGACTCATACTCGTGCCATTCATCTAGTGAAGTTTCCTCCAGATATCTCAAATATGCAGACAATTATCTTAAAATTCATCCTAGACTTTTTTGGCTCTTTTTTAAAGATTCTACTCTTTTTTATTCTTTTTAAATAATTGAGTAATTGCTTCTTCTTTTTTTCAGATTATTTTGCATTCACCAACATTAGTAAAATAACATACTATTTGTTTTGTTTAGTTTTACTTATTTATACAATAAAATACAATACCATACACTTTTAATATAATACAATTGTTAAAGATATATATTTATATATAACAATGATACAGTTTCTATACATATACATATTCTATATAATAATTATAGCATTTTTATACACTTTCTATATAATTTTTAGGAAAAAGACTCAAATATGTCACTGAACTATCAGAAATGGCTCATTTATGCCATCCATTAAAAGTTGGGCTCATTCATGTCATCGTCGTTATAAAACCGGTCCATCCATGCCATTACTTTTTAACGGTGGTTTTCAAAAAAACTGTTTTACCACGTGGCCTCTTATTAGAGGTCCACGTCATCTTTTAAATTTTTTAAATTTTTTTTTTTAAGTTTTGATCCATTAAGAAGAATTCATCCACACCCAACCTATCACCTTAACCCACTTTAATATTACTCTTAATTTTGACCCTAGTTTTAAACATATATATAATCATTTAGTCTTCGAACATGAAATTTACACACTTGAATGCTATGTTTAAAATAATATAGGTTAGAATAATTAATAATTTAAAATGGAAAATGAATAAATTGTGATTAAAAAATAATTTGTTTTGACTCTCGAAATCCGAACATCATCACATAATTTAGGACGAAGAGAATACCACATACATGAAGGACCACAACTTTTAATTGGGAAGAATACCTAAAAATTCCTTCTAAATTTGGATTATAAGTTGTATAATTGAATTATTGGTAGTCTTAATTCTTTTGTGGACTTGGCTATTTGGTAGCCTTTATACTCTTTAACGTGGACAAGACGTAGAGCATAATTTATTTTTAGGCGTGTTAGAGTTTAAAAAAATATAAAATAAATAAAAGACCACCATCCAGGTACGTAGGGTGTTTTCAGTCCACATATTTTTTAGTGTTGTTTGGTACCTACTCACGCAGACACTATTTATGTGTATATTAAAGAATCCACTCACGCAGAAAAAGATTATGCTCTACGTCTCGTCCACGTTAAAAAGTATAAAGGCTACCAAATAGCCAAATTCACGAAATAATTAATACTACCAATAATTCAATTATAAAACTTATAATCCAAATTTAGAAGGGATATTTAGGTATTCTTCCTAATTAAAAGTTGTGGTCCTTCATTTATGTGGTATTCTCTTCGTCCTAAATTATGTGATGATGTTCGGATTTTGAGAGTCAAAACAAATTAATTTTTAATCACAATTTATTCATTTGTCATTTTAAATTATTAATTATTCTAACCTATATTATTTTTAACGTAGTATTCAAGTGTGTAAATTTTATGTTCGAAGACTAAATGATTATATATATGTTTAAATCTAGGGTTAAAATTAAGAGTAATATTAAAGTGGGTTAAGGTGATAGGTTGGGTGTGGGTGAATTCTTCTTAATGGATCAAAACTAAAAAAAGAAAAATTAATTATTTTTTTTAAAATGACGTGGACCTCTAATAAGAGGCCAAGTGGCAAAGCAATTTTTTAAAAAACCACCGTTAAAAAGTAATGGCATGGATGGACCAATTTTATAACGGCGATGACATGAATGAGCCCAACTTTTAAGGGATGACATAAATGAGCCATTTCTGATAGTTCAGTGGCATATTTGAGCCTTTTCCCTAATTTTTAACTACAATTATTATTTAGATACATATTTTATACGACTCTATATAGTTTCTACATACATTCTAAAAGTGTATCAATCTAGTATAAGAGAGTATCAATTGAGTATATGGACACTGCAAGTGTATAAATATAGTATAAAAATGTATCAATGTGGTATAAAAGAATATCAATTGGGTATAAGAACTGCATGTGTTTGAATAGAAGTTCCTTTTCTCTTTTTTAAAAAGTGTATCAATATAGGATAAAAGTGTATCAATTTGATATAAAAGTATATCAATTGAGTATAGAGACTGCATGTGCCCAATTGGGTCAAATGGCTAAAAAATGAATTACTTTAACCGACTGACTACAGCATGTCCACCTTTTCAATTATGGGCCATTTTTTTTAAATGACCATCCCATGTCCTTTTCCCCTTATTATATCATATGAGAGTTGGTATAATATAATCCCTTATTAGATGGGATAAGAGGTTATATTCTAATCTAAGACTAAATTTGGTATTAGAATTATACCATATTTGGTTAAGTATAAAATTAGTCCTATCAACCAAACATGCTATAAATTTAATACCAAAACATCTCACCGTATACTGCTTACCAGACGGCTCTATGTGTTTAATTATTTTTAGGGTTTAGGTTTTATTTATTTTGTCTACTTGTGTTCGTGATCTCTCTGCAGAATCCACTGTCTATCAAAGTAGCAAAGAGAAAGCATTTCCAAATTGAAAATAATGGATTTTCTCAATCAAACCAAATGGAGAAGCACACATTCCCGAACATTATTCACATTCATGAGGAAATAGTTGTGGAAATCCTCAACAGGTTACCCGTGCGGTCTCTTCTGCGGTTCAAGTGTGTTTCAAAAAATTGGGACGCAGTAGTATCAGATCCTTACTTTAAGATGAAGCATCGTAGTAGTCTTGACTCAAAGCTTCTTATTCGCCAATGGTACACTACTCAACAGGGTATGTTAAAGTTTAAGTTCTATTCTTCTTCTTTATCGACTTATGAGGATGTACAACAACTCGATTCCCCTTTAACCTACTACGTGGATTATTATTATATATTTTCTTCTTTCGATGGGTTGGTTCTTCTTATGGCTAATACACGACTTTTATTATGGAACCCCTCCACAAGAGAATCCGCACCACTTCCCCATGCAGACTTTAACGAACTACATTCTTCTTTTGGATTGGGATATGACGCTACTAGTGATGGCTATAAGATCCTTAAGTTGAAGATCTTGAGATATCCAAAACAATCGATTGAAATTCTTATGCTAAAAAGTGGTTCTTGGAGAAAAATTAGTTACTATCCAACTGTCATTTGCCCTAGCACAGGATGTACACTGGAGATTTATCCTTACCGAGAAAATATTCCTTGTGATCCTATGGTATGTGTCCATGGAGTATTTCATTGGCTTGGTGAATTATTTCTCCGAAGAAAGAACTATGTTGTTTCATTTGATATTTCAAATGAGGTGTTTGGAGTTGTACCTTTGCTAGAGGATATGTGTTATTTTCCTTCTATGGATACTAGAATTTGTATTAATACAACAACAACTTCATAACAAGTTCATGTATGAACAAGAACAGTTTTGAAGTTCTTTAACGCCTTCAACACAAGATTATTACTAATCTATCCAAGAAGTGTGTTAGATATCAAAAAATAGATGAAACAAAAATTTTAGACCAAGTCCCCCGAGTTCACGGAGTGTCCTTAAGGAATAATTCCCCTCACTGTACCCGAGGTTATGGAATTTTTCTCCCAGGATAAAATAGCCTTCAATCCAATTATAGTGGTACCTCAAATAATTGGATTCCACGTATGCACTCAACGATTTGAATAATCACATAGAATATTTTTAAGAGAAGAAGAGTTTTTTATTCTAAAACTTTTCGTATATCAAACCTGTGGATCAAAGCAGGTTTATATAGCCATAACATGCCTCTTCTGAAAAGTGGCAATGGTTCACTTTGGAGGTGTGCCTTTTCTGAAAATTCATGTCTGTTCATCCAAAGACTGTGTCTTTCATAACAGACATACCATTTCACGTGAAACAGTGTGTCATTTCATTGAAGGATTGCATCCCTTTCTAATCAACACTTCATTTTTGCATGGCATTTCAAAAGTGCATCAGTTCACTGCATCTGTTACTGCATGCATGTATAAATGGAGTATCAAACACTTTTTCGAACTGAATATCCAAATCCGAAGCCAAAGACGAAGCCGAGCCAAGTGAGTGACGGCGACGACGCGATGCATCTCTTATTTCTTTCCTCACTTAGCATGTGGAAATGTGTTTCATAATATAAACACTTTAAAGCTTCTTTCTCCCACCAATGTGGGAGAATTTTAGTAAGCTTTCCTATTTTGAGTACACTTTCCATTTTGGTGTAAACTCAATTTTCTCTTCCACTTAATACCCTCCATTTTCCATTCAAAACACACACATAGAACCCAACAATCCCCCACATGAATGGGGAATAGCTATTTTTTGAAAAACTTTACGGATAAGTCTATGATCATCAAGCAAAGACTGATTGCATCTGGATGAGTGGGTTTCCCTTTGAACTTTCTGTAGTGAACATGCATCGGATACACTCGGTCAATTAGTAGATTTGATATCTTTGAACCATCGAGCTTTAATGTACACCTAGACAACACATGTCACACAACCAACCTTTTACTGTTTATGGTTCTCACGGTTTTGTTCTTTTCAGCCATGAACACGTCCCAGTTTCATGAGAGCTTAGAGAATAGGCCTTTACTAACATTCTCCTTGAAGCGGCTTCCACTTCGCCCTCACATAGGTGATTTCTGAACATTCAATCCTATAGATTAAACTATTTGGTCAAATCTGCCAAATTTATATAATCATTAAAAGACTTTTCACCTTAAGTCTTATCCTAGTTTATGATACATTGTCTACATCATGAGAATGGGTTGGGTAATTTATAATGTTGAACCTATCAGACACAACTTTGTTTGATCTCCTTAAACCTAGCTCTTGGGATCTCCAGTCTGCTAGGTAGAGTTACCGCCATGTTGACTTGTCCTAGGCCTTAGCCCATTCCCTTGGATGTCTTTTCCACTCCTTCTCTAGATAGGCCTTTTGTAAGTGGATCCGACACATTATCTTTTGACTTTACATAGTCAACAGTGATAATTCTACTAGAGAGAAGTTCCCTAATGGTATTATGTCTCCGTCGTATGTGATGAGATTTATTATTGTACATTATGCTCCCTGCCCTACTTATTGCCGCTTGTCTATCACAGTGTATACATACTAGTGTCACTGGCTTGGGCCAATAAGGAATATCTTCCAAGAAATTTTGGAGCCATTCTGCTTCTTCACCGGCTTTATCCAATGCGATAAGTTCAGATTCCATTGTAGAGCGAGCAATACATGTCTGTTTGGATGACTTCCAAGAGACTGCTCCTCCACCGATAGTAAATACATTGTGGATTTTACTTTGTTCGATACGGTGATCCAATTTGCATCACTATATCCTTCAAGTACCGCAGGATATTTAATATAATGCAAGGCATAGTCTTGAGTGTATTTAAAATACCCCAAAACTCTTTTCATTGCCATCCAATGAGTTTTGTTGGGATTACTCGTGTACCGACTCAATTTACTAATAGCGCATGCTATGTATGGTCGTGTACAATTCATTATATACATTAAACATCCCAATACTCTTGCGTACTCCAATTATGAGTCACTTTCACCTTCATTCTTTCGAAGTGCAAAGCTCACATCCAATGGAGTCTTGGCAATACCAAATTCCATAAACTTGAATTTGTCAAGTACCTTTTTGATGTAATGAGACTGTGACAATGCCAACCCTTGTGGAGTTCTATGGATTCTTATCCCTAAGATCACTTCCACAACTCCAAGGTCTTTCATATCAAACTTTCTTTCGAGCATTCGTTTCGTTGCATTTATGTCTGAAATATCTCTACTGATGATCAACATATCATCCACATATAAACAAATAATGACTTGGTGATTCGGAGTGTCTTTAATATAAACACATTTATCACATTCATTTATCTTGAACCCGTTTTCCAACATGTTTTGGTCAAACTTCGCATGCCATTATTTAGGTACTTGCTTTAGTCCATACAATGACTTAATAAGTTTACACACCTTATTTTTCTTTCCTGGAACCACAAAACCCTCAGGTTGTTCCATGTATATTTCTTCTTCCAATTCTCCATTTAGGAAAGTGGTTTTCACATCCACTTGATGGATTTCAAGGCCATATACTGCAGCCAAGGCAATTAATATTTGAATCGACGCTATCCTTGTTATTGGCAAGTATGTATCGAAGTAATCAAGGCCTTCTTTTAGTTTAAAGCCTTTAACTATAAGTCTTGCCTTGTATTTGTCAATAGTACCATCCGTTTTCATCTTCCTTTTGAAGATCCATTTAGAACCTAAAGGTTTATTTTCGGGAGGAAGATCAACCAATTCCCATGTATGGTTGCTTAAGATTGAATCAATGTCACAATTGACTGCCTCTTTCCAAAAGGATGAGTCCGAAGACGACATCGCTTCTTTAAATGTTTGAGGCTCATTTTCTAAGAGAAATATTACAAAATCCGATCCAAACGAAGTAGACGTTCTTTGACGTGTACTATGTCTTGGATTTTCTTCATTATGTACATTCTCACTTGGTTCATCTCGAGGTCATTTAAACCCCCCACTAGATTGTTCATGTCTAGTTTTATACGGATAAATATTTTCAAAAAATTCAGCATTGTCTGATTCAATTACCGTATTTTCATTAATATCCGGATGTTTGGATTTATGAACCAAAAATCGACATGCTTTACTACTTTTAGCATATCCTATGAACACGCAGGCCACCGTCTTAGGTCCTATCTTCACCCTTTTAGGCATAGGAATTTGGGCCTTTGCTAGACACCCCCACACTTTGAAATATTTCAAGTTGGGTTTCCTTTCTTTTCATTTTTCATAAGGAATTGATTGTGTCTTACTATGGGAAACTTTGTTGAGTTTACGATTGGCTGTAAGGATAGCCTCTCCCCATAAGTTTTGCGGTAAACCGGAACTTATAAGCAAGGCATTCATCATTTTCTTTCAAAGTTTGGTTTTTCCTTTCCGCAATTTCATTAGATTGAGGTGAATATGGGGCCGTAGTTTGATGGACAATTCCATTCTCTACACATATTTCGGCGAAAGGAGATTCATATTCTCCACCCCTATCACTTCTTATCATTTTTATCTTTTTATCTAACTAATTTTCAACTTCAGTTTTATATTGCCTAAACGCATCTATTGCTTCATCCTCACTATTTAGCAAATAGACATAACAATATCTAGTGCAATCGTTAATAAAAGTTATGAAATACTCTTTCCCACCACATGATGGTGTTGACTTCATCTCACAAATGTCAGTGTGTACTAAGTCTAAAGGATTGGAATTCCTTTCAACGAACTTATAAGGATGCTTTGCATACTTTGATTCCACACACGTTTGACACTTTGATTTATTGCACTCAAAGTTTGGCAAAACTTCTAAGTTAATCAGTTTTCGTAACGTTTTATAATGAACATGGTCTAAACATTCATGCCATAAATCATAAGACTCAAGCAAATAAGAAGAATTTGAACTTTTATTTATTTCAACATTCATTACATTCATCTTATAAAGTCCCTCGGTGAGATAGCCTTTTTCTACATACATTTCTCCTTTGCTAATTACAATTTTTCCAGAAACGGCTACACATTTGAATCCGTTCTTGTCTAGAAGTGAAACAGAAATTAAATTACTGCATAACTCCAAAACATACAAGACATTGTTAAGTGTCAAGACCTTTCCTGAAGTCATTTTCAAGCATATTTTTCCTGTTCCTTCTACCTTAGCAGTAGCAGAGTTAGCCATGTAGATCATTTTTTCTACTTGAGCCGGGGCGAATGATGAAAACAACTCTTTGTTGGCACATACATGGTGGGTGGCACCAGAATCCATCCATCATTCACGAAGATTCCCCACCAAGTTATATTCTGAGAACATAGCACACAGATCATCGCATTCTTTGTTGGATTCAATCATATTTGCTTGATCCTTTTTCTTGCCTTTCTTTGGGGCACGACAATCCTTGGACTTGTGGCCAATCTTGCCACAATTGAAGCATTTTCCCTTGAATTTCTTCTTGGGTTGATTGCTTCCTTGTTCAACTTTTTTCCTTTTCTTAGAATTGTTATGGTCATCTTTTACAATATGTGCTCCATTAATTGCAAAATTTCCTTTTGACCTTCTCTCGGCAACTTTATTATCCTTTTCAATATGCAGTCGGACAATAAGATCTTCGATATTTATCTCCTTGCGTTTATGCTTCACGTAGTTTTTAAAGTCTTTCCACATTGGTGGTAGATTCTCTATTATCGTTGCTACTTGGAAAGCATCATTCACAATAAAACCTACAAAACAACTTATGTGAGTATTAAGAACTTTTTCAAGTTGTTCAACTAAGGTATTTTTCAAAGATATACCTTCCGCTAGGAGATCGTGGATGATTACTTGCAATTCCTGCACTTGAGAGACAACCGATTTGTTATCTATCATTTTAAAGTCCAGGAACCTTGCAACAAAGAATTTCTTAATTCCCGTATCCTCTGTCTTGTATTTTCGTTCTAGTGCCCCCCACAATTTCTTCGATGTCTTAGTTCCACTGTAAACATTGTAAAGGTCATCTTGGAGACCACTCAATATATAATTCCTGCAAAGGAAGTCTGAGTGCTTCCAAGCTTCTACAATCATGAAATGCTCTTTGTCCGAGGTTTCCTCGGGCACCTCAGAAGCATCCTCACTAGTGAACTTTTGAAGGCATAGTGTTGTGAGGTAGAAGAACATCTTCTGCTGCCATCGCTTAAAGTCAATGCCCACAAATTTTTTAAGCTTCTCCGCAGGTTCCATTGATTGAGGAGCATTTGCTCGATTTGTTGAGGCAATACTAGTTGCCCCCACAGTTGTAGCCGGATATTGCATTTGAATTTTTTTAGTCATTTTTCCTGTCACCACAAGACAATAATATTTAGTATTTTCAGAATACTACTTATAAAGTTAAGCAACTTTAAATTCTTCTTCTTGTTTCTAGTTAACAATGAAGTTTTTATGACTTCCAATTGTCAACTGAGTGTATTTTAAACTTGTGATGAAGATTTTATGTCTTCTAATCACTAGTTAAATTCAAACGGAGTAGAAAGCTTAAATCTTTAATCTCCAAAAACAAGTAATACAGATTTTGAAATAGTAAAAATTATTCCTTAAGATTGTTATTTTCCTTCTACGGGTACTAGAATCTGTATTAATACAACAACAACTTCATAATAAGTTCATGCATTAACAAGAACAGTTTTAAATTTCTTTAACGCCTTCAACACAAGATTATTACTAATCTATCCAAGAAGTGTGTTAGATATCAGAAAATAGATGAAACAAAAATTTTAGACCAAGTCCCCCGAGTTCACGGAGTGTCCTTAAGGAATAATTCCCCTCATTGTACCCGAGGTTATGGAATTTTTCTCCCAGGATAAAATGCCTTCAATCCAATTATAGCGGTACCTCAAATAATTGGATTCCACAAACGCACTCAACGATTTGAATAATCACACAGAATATTTTTAAGAGAAGAAGAGTTTTTTATTCTGAAAATTTTCGTATATCAAACCTGTGGATCAAAGCAGGTTTATATAGCCATAACATACCTCTTCTGAAAAGTTGCAATGGTTCACTTTAGAGGTGTTCCTTTTCTAAAAATTTATGTCTCATACCATTTCACGTGAAACAGTGTGTCATTTCGTTGAAAGGTTGCATCCCTTTCGAAACAACACTTTGTTTCTGCATGGCATTTTAAAACAATGCACCAGTTCAGAAAATAGTGCATCAGTTCACTGCATGCATGTATAAATGGAGTATCAAACACTGTTTCTTTGTCAAAAAAGATAGATTTCATCGATCGATCAAATCCGAAGCCGAGCCGAGCGAGCGACGACGACGGCGCGAGGCATCTCTTATTTCTTACCTCACTTAGCATGTGGAAATGTGTTTCACAATATAAACACTTTAAAGCTTCTTTCTCCCACCAATGTGGGACTATTTTAGTAAGCTTTCCTATTTTGAGCACACTTTCCATTTTGGTGTAAACTCAATTTTCTCTTCCACTTAATTCCCTCCATTTTCCATTATGTTTGTAGGGGTTCGTGGCCTGCCTGATAATGATATTGATATTGGTCTTTCATTATTGGATGGAATGTTGTGTTTTCATATTACTACTGAAGATGATTCGTTGGGCACATTTAAGTTATGGGCGATGAAAGACTATGGCGTCAAGGAATCTTGGATTGTATTGTTTACCATACAAGTCGATGGTCTTGCTATAGCCAAACCTAAATATAGGTTTCCGGATGGCGATGTTCTGTTATATTCACCGGGGGAATTACCACATCAAGGTTTAAAACCCCGGACCTTCACATTTCAGACATCCAAAGGAAAATTTGGATTTTGGCCTCGTGGGTCCATTGAGAAAGGAATCGTTTATACAGAAAGCTTGATTTCTCCAAAATTAGTAATGTAATGTTTGCTTGAGTTGAGTATCTATCAGAAACAAGCTCTCCGAGACCTGCACAAGATGGGGATAAGGTTTCTATTACTCTGGGCATGTTAATGTTTCGCATACAAACACTTTGTTTACTTTTGTTTTTTTAATATTTATTTCCAAAGATAATGTATGAACTTCTTGTTCTAACAAGTATAATGATTTCTCCATATTTAATTTTTTATATTTTCTTGTGTATGTAAGCAGCTTTTACTGTACAGATGTCTATTGCTTGCAAAAAAAAAATTTCCAAATGTGTTGACTAAAGGTGACTGATAATCCCCTCTTTTTAACCTAAATCAAATATCATTTCATGGGCTATATATATTTGTTACTCCTTCATTCCAATTTAAGTGTGTTACTTCTTTTTAATCTGTTTCAAAACGAGAGTTTGTTTGTATATTTAGTATGTTTTTAATTTCGATATTCTACATGGTAAGTTTAAGACTTCAAAATTTAAAACTTCATTCTCCATATATCTGGTATTAGTTATCCATCAAAAATAGTAGTTCTAAATTACTTGTCAATTTACAAAACACTAGTGATTACATTCCTTTTTAAAAGCATACACAAGTTTATAAAGTTTAAAAAGAATTTCTTACGGGTTAATTAGTGAAACTATCCTTCTTGATTTCTTAATGACATGTGAAGGAGAAATTAGAGAACTAATATGAGACGGAGAAAGTATATCTTTAATTAAAACCACAAGATTCAAAAAACTCCTTTTATTTCTTAATTGTCCAACCAAACTGAAATAGTACTTAAATTGGAATGGAAGGAGTTACAATGTCAAGATACACCAATTACAGATACCCATACAACAACCCAGTGTATTTCCACATAGTGAGGTCTGGGAAGAGTAAAATGTATGCAATACATACCACTACCTCCGAAGAAGTAGAGAGGTTGTTTCCGATAGAAAAATAAAGTCACATGAAGCATCCTAAGAGGAGCAAAGTTTTGTGAGGACTACCAAAACTTTTGATTAATTTATCAGAAATCGAATATTATAATGAAAACTTCTACGAGAATTTATTGATTAATCAAACAATTAATAATACAAAGATAAACTCAATAAATAAAGTGATTTATCTTATTATTATGATATACCGAGTGTAAAGGCCCAAGTGACAAGAAAGGAAATGTATGCAACTGTGAGAACTAGGCTATAATTTTTATAGGGAAAAGGCTCAAATATGTCATTCAACTATCAGAAATGGCTCATTCATGACATCGCCGTTACAAAATCGGCTCATCCATGCCATTAATTTTTAACGGTGGTTTTCAAAAACAACTTTGCCACGTGGCCTTTTATTAAAGGTCCACGTCATTAATTAAAATATGAAAAAGGCTCAAATATGCCATTAAACTATTAGAATTGCTCATTTATTCCATCAGTTAAAAGTTCAGCTCATTCATGCCATCGTCGTTATAAATCAGCTCACCCATGTCATTACTTTTTAATGGTGAATTTTCAAAAATAGTTTTGTCATGTGGCCTTTTATTAGAGGTCCATGATATTAATTAAAATAAATAAATATTAATTTCAAAATATCTTAGACGCGGCCTATTAAAAACAACTGATTCATTTAACATAACCTGATCCACACCTATTAAAATATTATTTTTCTTACAACAACAACTATTTTTCTAATCAGAAAAAATAGTGATTAATGTATATCCTTTGGCCATTTCTAGTTGATTCTAAATCATTATAAATGCTACGCTTAACAGAAACCTCAAAAATTTTATCCTACAGTAACTGATTAGTTTTAATTCCAGTGACTCCAATATATACTCGGAAGTTGCAAGAAAATAAATCAATGAACGATTAGGGAAAGCAAGAAAAAGAAAGAGGCGTACCAATAGAACTTCTCCATTCTCTCATCACGAATTAGGGGTGTATACATTATTGAAAAAATTATTTCCAAATAACAACTTAAAAGAAGTTTGTTATCCCAATTATCCCGCCATGCATATGAAATAACCCATCATGAATTAGTAGAGCATACATTGTTGAAAAATTATTTTCAAATAACGGCTTTAAAGAAGTCTGCTATTCTAACTATCCCTCCATGTATATGAGATAACTTCTCCCATCATTATGGTATAAATGCTGGAATAAATAATCCTGATACTAACTAATTTCAGATATTTTGAAATTAATATTGATTTTTTTTAATTAATGGTGTGGACTTCTAATAAAAAACCACGTGGCAAAGCTATTTTTAAAAACTCATCATTAAAAAGTAATGGCATGAGTGAGTTAATTTTATAACGGTGATGGCATGAATGAGCCGAACTTTTAACTGATGACATAAATAAGTCATTTCTGATAGTTCAATAGTATATTTGAGCCTTTTTGCTTATTTTAATTAATGATGTGAACCTCTAATAAAAGTCCACGTAGCAAAGTTGTTTTTGAAAACCACCGTTTTAAAAAGTAATGGCATGAATGAGTTGATTTTGTAACAGCAATGGCATGAATGAGCTCAACTTTTAACTGATGACATAAATGAGTCATTTCTAATAGTTTAGTGGCATATTTGAGCATTTCCCATGTTTATATCTGGTCCAAAATAAACCTTTGGGATGATACCTTAAACCCCAAAACAAAAAAAAAGTAAAATACAATATAAAATTTCAAAAAATTCTTTACACCCTTTTATTTTGTGTGTGCAAAAAAGTTAAATCCATGCATCATCTTGCAACCAATTGTGTAATTGTTGCATTGTCAATATCTATTTCCTCTGATGAGCCATTTGGAATATTGACAACTTGATCATCATCTTCCCTTGTAGAAAATGCAGGCCTCTTAGGGGAATTCATAACTAAATTTTCAATATTTTTGAACATAGAACAGACTTCCTACATTGTAGGTCTATCCAATGGAATTTTTTGGACACATAATAATGCAATTTGCATGCATTTTAATAGTTTACAAGAATGTGTTGTATCATCAAGTGATTCATCCATAAATTCCATGCCTTCACCATCTTTTCACATCTCAAATGCCTGTATCATTACTATTACTAGTCAAGTGTACGTGTTTTACACGTGTATCTCACAGTAAATAAAATTATTAAAAAATAACCACCCACGTTACAAAATTTATATCTTTAAATCATATAAACTAATATGTACCTCAAATATTTGAACATGCATTTGTCTATCAAGAATAGATGAAACAAAATAAAAATCTAAAATTAAAAGACTTTTATATAGAAGTAGAGGATTCATAAATTAAAAAGGACACTAATTAATATTTTAGGAGTGTGTATATATATATATTTTAATAATTACTTTTCATAAAAATAATTTTCCTACCTTAAGAAACTAGGGGCTTTGGGCCACAGGTGACAAAAAAGTTTTAAAATGAGGTGTAGGTGACACAAGTCTTAATTATTAGGTGGAGGTGACAATTACTTTATTATGGATTAAGAAAGTTGGAAAAGTTTGAAAATAACCCACAAGTTTTAAAATTTATACTTTGATCCAAATGTTAGCCTATATAACGGAAAATGGAGGAAAAAAAGGCATTTTTCTCTCTCTTCTCATCCATTGTTGTTTTCTCTCTCTTAGCGATTTTTATTGTTCATTTTTGTTGCTGCTTCATTCATCATTTTCTGCTTCATTATCATCATCTTATACTTCATTATCATCTTCATCTTGTTCTTGTTGACCATTTCTTGTTGTTGTTGTTACCACTACTGTTGCTATTTGACCAATTTCTTAGGTCAAATTTTGTTTCGAACATCACTTTCCACTTTGGCATTACTTTATAGGAGACGTTGGTAAGTCAAATTATGATTTTTAGTTGAATTTGTCATCTGGATAACTGCTATTGTGTTATTTTTTTTCAACAATAGATAGAACCCAATCATCAATCCAACATAAGATCCATCTGTTTAAACAGATAAATCATTTGTTGTGATAGATGAGACATCTGTTTCAACGGAAGACTGATATGTTGGATTCATGTTTAAACATATGGGTCATCTGTTGCAATATTTGACACATCTGTTGCAACAGATTAGTTACCTGTTGCAATAGAACCTGAACATGATTCCAACATCTGTTACAACAGATTACTAACCTGTTGCAACAGGTAAGTCATCTGTCGCATCAGGTTAATTATCTGTTGCAACTGTCACTGATTTGTTGGAATCAGCTTCAAAGGTGATTTAGTACTGTAACATCAATCCCAACAGGTGCTTCATCTATTGCAATAGATATTAGGAGCGTAACATGAATCCTAACAGGTAAGAATCTATTGTGACTGATCACTTACCTGTTACAACAGATAACACATCTGTTGGGATTCATTCACGGCACTATGAAATCACTATCAACATTTTTTAACAAATGACTTTATTTAGGTACCACTAATGGAGGGATCAATAACAATAGGGGTGGATTATTATGGTCAATGGGTCGAGAAGAGCAATCGATATGTATGGCATTAGAAGGAGGGTGAAATGCTAAAGGCGATAGCTATGACAGTCCAAAGTGATATTTCGTAAGATGATTTTGTGAACTTAATCATCAGCTTCTGTGGACTGAATTGTCAACCGGAAGAATTCTCCATCAGCTACATACACAACTCCTTTGAAAATCAGAGGGTACTGTCTTTCAAGATAACCGATCAGGTTCGGTTGCGTGCTTATCTAAGTGATTCGGTTGAAAAGACGAGAGAGAATGAGAACCAGAACGTAGAAGAAGAAAAAGAAGACTTCTTTGATGATAGGTTGGATGATCTAGACATGAATATTACAGATGATGAACAAACACCTACGCCCGTTGATGCGACCAATACGATGTGCAGTTCTTCTCAATCGACATAGTCTGGAAATCTTCAAGACGACGGGACCGTCTTTTTTATTAGAATGTCATTCAAGGAAAAGAATAAACTATTTAACACTTTGTTTATTTCTTGCTTTAAAAAAGATTTCAGAATAAAGAAGGTGATTAATTCGAGTAGTGTCTTTTGCTTCAAATGTGCTAATTCAAACTGGAAGTGGTGGTTGAGAGCAGTGAAGTATGCAAGTTCTGACAGATTCATCATTCATAAACATGAAAAGTATCACACATGTGGTTCGGAGCACATCTCGGGCCAAAATCCTCACGCCACGGCAAAGGTCCTCGGTGAATATTTTAGGAGTAGTTTCCCCGATGGAAAAGGCCCTTCAACAAGGCTTATGTCCAATCAACTCATTACGGATTTGGGTGTCCTGGTCAGTTATTGAAAGGTATATACGGCCATGGGGATTGCCAAGGACCTGGTTAGGGGGACACTCGAGCATGGGTATGAAGTCTTGGATGCTTACCGTTACATGATTGAGTCCACAAATCCCGAAAGTAAGACGACATTGTATCTGGATGAAAACGGAAGGTTCAAGTACTTTTTTGTATCCTATGGTGCTTGGATTCAAGATTTTTGACATTTTATAAAAGGCATAGATGTCGACGGTACCTTCTTGAGGAGCAGGTATAATGGATTTCTGTTAGCGGCGGTGGCACAGGATGCGGAGAATCACATCTTTCCTGTCACTTTTTGTGTAGTGGACAAGGAATGTGATGCCTCTTATGGATTTTTTTTTAACAACTGCGATGTTGCGTTAAAGATACCAAAGAGTTGTGTTTTGTATCGGATAGGCATCTAAGTATTCCAAAGATGGGTTCACTTTTCTTCACTTCAACTTACTTTGGTTGTTGCATCAAGCATCTTGGAGAGAACATTCAAAACAACTATCGCAACGAAAGGGTTGTCACCCTTTTTTATAGAGTAGCTAAAGCATGTAGTAGAGAGGAGTTTTTAGACCATTTCAATCAAATAATGGATGTGAATCCCAAGGTAGCAGAATTTCTTGCACGTGTCAGTTTCGAGATAGAGCCGGGCATTCTGTCTAGCAAATAGGTACATTCTTATGAATTTAATGTCTTGTTTGATTTAGAAGTTTAGTATGATGTCGTACTAAGTGATTCTTTTCTATAGGTACAATATTATGACATCAAACATAGCTGAATCGGTGAATTCATTGTTTGGCGATGAAAGAGAATTTCCCATCAAGGCTATGTTTGAAAAAATAAGCGAGAAGTATAGCGATTTTTTTTAACGAAAGGCGTGTGCAGTTCAAGTGCCCAGAAAAAAGAACCCGACTTGTTCTCAAAATCGAAAAGAAAATATCAATGAACATCAGTTTGGGGAATAAGGTTATTCTCTCATAAAATAGCAGATTACAAATTCCGTATCACCGCTCATGGTGATGCTGCCACGGTCTATCTTTAAACAAGATCTTGTACGTGTAGAGTTTTTGACTTGGACAAAATACCTTGTCCACATGTTATGGCCGTGCTTCGAGCTCAATACGATCATAAATATGGACCTGAAGTTTATGAGCACTCCTCTCAATATTATTCGGTGGAAAAATATAAAATGGCATATAGTGGGCATATTACTCTGGTGCCTCCCAAAGAATCTTGGGTTGTTCCAGTAGATCTTATGGGGAGATTAATACCTCCTCCATATATTGACCCGAGAACTATCAAACCGAGAAGAAAGCCATATAAGAGGAGGAGTGGAGTTGGAGAATCATTTTCATCAAGAAGAAACAAGTGCTCCATATGTAAGTGCACTGGCCATAAAAGAACTACATGCCCGAATTATAATCCACCATGATCGTTGTAATTGCAGAAACTTGTGTTGTTGTTTGTTTGTTTGTTGTGGACTTTTATATATTTAACTCATTGTTGTGAACCTAATGTTATCATTTATTATATATAAGAAAAAAAAAATAACTTGTGCATCAATAAAAAGAAACAAAACATGAACTAAATAATACAGTAGACCACAATTATTCTCAACAGTGGCACAAACAACTGAAATATTTTCCTCCAACAGATGACAAATCTATCGAAACAGATGGATAATTTGTTGATAGAAACCCAACAGATGACCAATCGGTTCCAATACATAGTCCATCTGTTGAAAAAACTCAAAAGCCAAAATTGCTAGTGATACTGGATTCAACATTGCCTCCAACCATCGACATGTTAACATGTATTAGATCAGAAGAAATAGATAGAATGAAAATTGAATAAGAATTAAAATGCCAAAGTCTGACTAAAAGTAATTTTTTTACTAAACGAAAAATAAAATACATTAGGTATAGATCAGATATAGAAAAATAAAAATACATACGCTAAAATAAAAAATACATTCTAATTATTATTATTATCATCATCATCATTAATGACAGTCAGCCAATCAACTCACAGCAGCAGAGCTCTCATCAGCCTCTGCATCTTTCTGAACATCGTCGCTCTCACAGCGACCAACTCAGTCTGTAGGTTATTAACCTGCCTCTGAAGTTCCCGCACTGTGTTGCGTAGAAAAGCAATATCTGGAAAAGAATCAGCCATATCTAGAACACGCATGAATTGACAAATATAAAAAAAAAAGTCCAAAATGTAATACAATGCATACGACCAACTGTTAAATTTACACCAGAAAAAAACTTACCTTAACGAGAAAGGAATATGCTCTTTGAAGAGAAGTGGTTGAAGATGTCACACGAAAAGAAGAAATGCAAGAAATAAATAGAGTTGAATAAATATTAAGGAGGGACCTATTTATGGAGGATTGAATCTGGACGTGTCAGGCCAAAAGGCAGGACTGTTCAGCTCCATTGTATTAATTACATTCAAACTGGTGGCATTTTATTTTCTGTGAAAAGTTGCGACTTTTTCTTTTACATTAATTACTTCTCACCTTTTCATAGCGGTTTGAGACTCGATAAAAGCTATTATTATTGAGTTGTTGTAATAGATCATCTATCTATCGCAACAGATTTAGCATCTGTTCAACAGATATGGTCTGTCAAAACAGATTTACTATCTGTTGCAATAGATGGTTTGTATATGCAACAGATAAGAAATCTGATGCAACTTATGTATTATCTGTTGCGACAGATGGACAGTATGTTGGAGGAGATGTTTTGATATCTTCTAACAGTTGATTCATCAGTTTCAAAAGATAGAGTATTCAATTTATTAGTTGTTTAGAATGTGTTAGATAAAAAGTCACGACTCTTCACCTCTTTTTAATAGTCCCTCCGTTTCATATTAGTTGGGCCCTATGGGCTTGGCATAAAAATATAAATTAGGTAATTATTTTACCAAATTGGCCTTATTAATTATGATTTGAAAGTATAAATGTGAATAATATACTTTATGTAGTCATTTAATAATAGGGGTAATCTTGGAAGAATATAATAAAATTCTCTTGATTTTATAAATAGGAAAACTAAATTGAAACAAATATTTTTAGCAAGAAGTAATCACATGCGTGTAGATGAATAAAAAAAATAGTCTGGTCTGTCGCAACAGATTTACCATCTATTGCAACATATGGATTATCTATTGCGACAGATGGACTATATATTGGAAGAGATGTTTTGATTTCTTCCAACAGCTGATTCGTCAGTTGCAACAGATGGAGATTTTGATTCATCAGCTGTTTTGAATGTGTTAAGATAAAAAGTCACGACTCTTCACACCTCCATTTTAATAGTCATCATATGTGTGCAGATGAATAAACAACACTGTCTGACATATCCTGATGGAGTAGGAAGAATAAGGTGCGTGCAATGGATCCCATTTTCATGCGTGTGAGTTATGTATATTATTGATCAGGCCACCATGAAGACTCACATAAAGTGCAATGATTCGTGAATGCAGTGTTTTACCGATTAAACACTGATCCTTCAAACAAGATCCTGCATTGTACAGTTTAGTTTGATAGGTGCTAACTGATAAGGATGAAGGGTTCCAAGACGGTTGTGTCGATACCCCATTACAATTTAATTATGGTTCATGCTCATATTTTTGTGTCAAGTTTGGGGAAGGGTTCAAGTTTTTGGCGGTAGTGTAAATATCCAATAGTGATTGGACCAGATTTAATGGCGTAATGGACTTCTTAAAAGGACTCCGAAGCCTCACAATGCAACAAACAATGATGGAACCACTAGAAATTCCCCTGGTCCAAATTTATATAGATGGATTACTGGAGGAGACATTTTTACAGTAGAAAGTGCTTGGGAGAATACCTATGCATGAAGAGAGAGGTAGAGAAGGCCATATATCATTTCAGACCTTGTTTAAAAGGAAACACAAGGTAGGAACGAAAGTGTAGCGAAATTAGCCAATGAAATTCACATGAGAAACGAAAAAACTGGATGAGCTTCAAATGTGGAAGTGTATCAAAATATAAAAATCCGTCAGTGGATGAAAAAAAAAATGGTCAACAGGACTGCAGCTGGTTACTTTGCTCGAGAATGTAACTAGCGAGCGTGGCCTCAATGAAGACTCTCACAAAGTGCAGGACAAGAAATCCAAGGAAAAAGCTTTGCGAGCACGGAAGGTGGTAAGATTGTAGGTCAAAATTGAAACCTGCATGTCAATTCAGACCGACAATCTTACCACATTTCATGCTCGCGAAGCTGCTTCCTTATTGTTATGGTCCTGCATTTTGTGGGTTTTCATTGAGGACGCGCTCGCTAGTTGAAGTCTCTAGCAAAGTGACCAGCTCAATTCCTCTTGACCATTCTTTTTTTTCTTCAACGACTGATGGATTTTCATTTTTGGATACACTTTCACTTCCGCAGCTTATCCAGTTGAGGAAACTGTTGCAACACCACCACCAACAGCATCAATAACAAAGAAACAACACCATATATTCCAACACCATCCACAACACAAACATCACACGTTCCAACACAACCACCACCCCCAACAACAGCACCACCAAAGTACCAAACAAAAGACATAAAAAAAACTATACTGACAACAAGGCTTTTTAAGTTCTCCCAATAGATGACTTTTTTTGCATATTTTAATAAAAATAATGGTTCGTTCATTCAAGACTTAAAAGTCACCTTTCCTTTAATTTTTTCAATAAATAAGAAACTGGTAATGGGTAAATCAGTAATAGCAATAGATGTAAATATCTAATTTAAATGACATACAAAGAAGAAGATGAGATGAAAAGAGCAACAGTGAATCGTACCTGCAATGTCAAAAAAACAAACGGATCAGAACATCCAGTTCAATCGAGAAAAGATATTGATTGGTTGAGATCCTAAAGGATCCTCATCCGAAAGAAGAGAGAAAAAAGGGGAAAAAGGAAACAAAGATAATTGAGAATAGAGAATAAAGAAGAGTGATGAGTTGAGTCTAGACTTACTTTATGGCTGAAGGAGAGAGAGTTCTAGATATGGGGGGGTTTAAATATTCATTAATAACTTTTGAGGGGCACGAGGAGATGGTGACATTGAAAAAAATAGATAAGACTACTCACTCAGGAGATTTTTGAGTTATCCAAGTAGTACCGAGTAATATTTTTTACCGCCTTAGTATTTTAACTATTTTATCTTGGACAGGAAATACCTAAATTTCTTTTAAAAAAATAGGATCTTAAAACATTTAAGTGCAACAAATTGCTTAATCTGTTTGATAGTTTACAACAAATTTGTGATCTGTCGCAACAAATGACGTAATCTGTTTGATAGCTTACAACAGATGCATAATATGTTGCAACAGATTACCTAATCTATTTGATTTGATCCAACAGAAAAGACATCTGTTGCAACAGGTTGAACATTTTCTTATATATAATTTCAATTGAGTTCATATGTTAGACTAATCCATAATTGAATGTGAGTTCTCATAGAGTCAACTACAACTTCAATTGAGTCTTTTGACAATTGCATGATGAGACGATATTACGTTCCTCCCGACCAGAGTCATCGGTCGATCACTCTGAGCCGAACTGATTCTTACTACCTCATATGTTAGACTAATACCTTAATTGCTTAATCTAGGACTAGGGTACTAATACCTTAATTGAATAATCTAGGACTAGGGGTCAGTTCTCATAGGGTCAACTACAACTTCAATGGAGTCTTTTGGAAATTGCATGATGAAACGGTACTGCGTTTCTCCCAGCCAGAGTCGTCGATCGATAACTCTGAGCCAAACCAATTCTTACTACCTCATATGTTAGACTTATACCTTAATTGATTAATCTAGGACTAGGGTACTAATACCTTAATTGAATAATCTGGGACTAGGGGTGAGTTCTCATAGGGTCAACTACAACTTCAATTGAGTCTTTTGGCAATTTCATGATGAGACGGTACTGCATTCCTCTCGGCCAGAGTCGTTGATCGATAAATCTGAGCCAAACCGATTCTTACTACCTCATATATTAGACTAATACCTTAATTGATTAATCTAGGACTAGGGTACTAATACCTTAATTGAATAATTTGGGACTAGGGCTGAGTTCTCATAGGGTCAACTACAACTTCAATTGAGTCTTTTCGCAATTGGATGATGAGACGGTACTGCGTTTCTCCCGGCAAGAGTCGTCGATCGATCACTCTGAGCTGAACCGATTCTTACTACCTCATATGTTCAACTAATACCTTAATTGATTAATCTAGGACTAGGGATGAGTTCTCATAATGTCAACTACAATAGATGACAACACCTATTTGATAATTTACAACAAATGGGTAATCAATTACGACATATGACTTAATCCATTTGATAATTTACAATAGATGGGTAATCTGTCTCAACAGATGACTTAATTTGTTTGATAGCTTACAACAAATTCGTGATCTGTCGCAATAAATGACATAATTTGTTTGATAGTTTACAATAGATGTGTAATATGTTGCAACAGATAACCTAATCTGTTTGATTTGATCCAACAAAAAAGACATTTGTTGCAACAGGTTGAACATTTGTTTATATATAATTCAATTGAGTTCATATGTTAGACTAATACCTTAATTAAATGTGAGTTCTCATAGGGTCAACTACAACTTCAATTGAGTCTTTTGGCAATTGCACGATGAGACGGTACTGTGTTCCTCCTGACCAGAGTCATCGATCGATAACTCTGAGCCAAACCGATTCTTACTACCTCATATGTTAGACTAATACCTTAATTGATTAATCTAGGACTAGGGTACTAATACCTTAATTGAATAATCTGGGACTAGGGGTGAGTTCTCATAGGGTCAACTATCGATTAATCTAGGACTAGGGGTGAGTTCTCATAGGGTCATCCACAACAGATGGCAGGTCCTATTTGATAATTTACAACATATGGGTAATCTGTTGTGACATATGACAATCCATTTGATAATTTACAACAGATGGGTAATCTTTCATAACAGATGACTTAATCTGTTTGATAATTTACAACAGATTCAGAATCTGTTGTTATCTAATCTGGTTGATAATTTGCAACAGATGAGAAATATGATGCAACATGTTGAATATTTGTTTTTTATAATTTCAATTGAGTTCATATATTAGACTAATAGTACCTAAATTGATTAATCTAGGACCAGGGGTGAGTTTTTATAAGGTCAACTAGAGTACTCGGTCAACTACAACTTCAATTGTTTTTATACAATATCAATTGAATCACCTTTTTGGCAATTGCATGATGAGAGGGTTAAAAATTACGCATATATTTTATGATTTTAAAAATAATTAAGATCAATTCGGACCAAATTAATATTTTTAAAACTTGTCATTCTTTTCGAAAATACAAATCAACCTATACAAAACGTTTCATCATTTCAAATCTCTAGGTCTCACTATTTCTCTCTCATTCTCACTCAACAATACAGTACAAACAACAACTACTCAACAAATTTTCTCAACCCTCCATAATAGATTACTTTTCTTCTCATTTTTGACCACATAAGTGTTATTTTCAACTTTATTCTTGCTTGTATCAGTCGTTTTCTTTGTCTTTATAGGCAATAGAGTTTGACAAGAGCTTTATATTTGTTATTTTTTTCTAAAAAATAAGGGTTTTTAAGTTAATGATGAAAAATAAAACTTTTAGTTGTATTATCTTTGAGAATGGATTTACAATTTTGAGTTTTAATGGTAAAATCATAGGAAGAACTCGAGAAATCCCTAGTTTTCATCGCAGTGTTCCATTGAATATCGTGGTATTGTTAGATGGTGTTTATGGTGTTGGTGGTGGTGGTGGTGGTGGTGGTGGTGGTGTGGTGGTCGTGGCACTGGTAGTGGCATTGGTTGGTGGTGTTTGTGGTGGCTTTCGGTGGTGTTGGTATTCGTGGTGTTTGTTTGTTGGCATTGGTTGGTGGTGGTTGGTGGTGTGTCGGTATTCGTGGTGTTTGTAATGTATTTTTAAAAATTTATGCATACATCAATTGTAATATAATTTTTGTTTTTCTTTGTTTGTAGGTAAAACATGTCTCTCAAAAAAAAAGTGAAAGTGGATCAACGTCTGACCACCCAAAAAAAAGGCTACAGTACAGAGGGATTCGAAGGAGCTTCCTGAACAATCTCAGTTAGGGAAAAGTAAAGCTGAGGAGAGATATGAAAAGAACATTGAGAGAGGTGGACAAAGGTCTGTAGATGGTGATGAAGAAAATAAAAATGAGAAAGATAAGGGATTTAAGAGTGAGAAAGAGAAAGAGGATGATCATCAACATGATGATAATGGATCACCAATGGGGCATGAACTAATATCAACATCCCAGCATGATCCTATCAAAACTTTTAGTATTGACAGGTTTTAAGTTGTGATGCCGATAAATTACCCAGAAGCAAAACAACTAACTGGAAAAATTAAACTTAAATGTCAGATGGGGAAAAATTTTGAACATTTTATGAAAATTATGAAGAATGAAAACATAGGCGAACTTTTTAAGAAGATATGCTTTGGACGCTTTCTTGAGCTTCCTGAAGACCCTCTGCCTGTATCCATTTCCCTATGATGATGGTATATGGTCTTCTCAAGCGTAGGATAAAGTACATGGGGGGTGATAAAGATCCGAAGGAGGGGGGGAAAAGAATATGGATGAAATCTGGATCAACTACTGTGGCATGCCTATTTGTTTTTGGCTTACAAGAGTTTGTCATAGTGACGGGCTTGAGATGCCATCGTCCAGAAGGACCACCATCCCGCAAAAGATCCAAGGCAAGAAAATGCAAGGAAAAAATAGATGGGTTGTTTGACATTGCTCGATGTGGCTACAAAGCATCGAATTTATTGACAAATCTCGAGGCTAAAACCGTAACAGAGCAGTACAGGGATCAATTGCGCTTAGTTTGGTTTGCCCATTCGGTTATATTGGCAAGAGACATCAACAAGGTCATAGAAGATGATTTGTTGGCGCGTGCTGAGGATTTTGATAAATTCAACAATTATCCCTGGGGATATGACAACTTCTACTTGACTGTCCAATATTTACTGACAAAGCTATCCTCAGGGACAACCACATTATACGGCTTTCCTTGGGCTTTCATGGTAAAATTAATCACTAATTTTACTCATCCATTAATTTATATTGAATATAGTTATTACGACTTTTTGTTGCTTGCTTCTTGTTTATATTTTTTAGGCTTGGGCATTTGAAGCCATTCCTTCCCTCCGAAAG
Organism: Capsicum pubescens; assembly: GCA_030864215.1. NCBI lineage: Eukaryota > Viridiplantae > Streptophyta > Magnoliopsida > Solanales > Solanaceae > Capsicum > Capsicum pubescens. Next base: position 57,870,707 of record CM061544.1, read on the forward strand.
CAGTTAATGGATTACTTGGATGAGGTTTCTCATCCAAGGATGTTTAGGTGGTTGGATGCAAAGAGAAACACCAATATTAAGGAGGCTGATCTCTTTAACCTTCCGTATGATGCAGTACGTCTTCTTCAAGTAAAATAATTTTACTCAAAGAAAGCTATTGAACAGATGTTATATCTGGTGCAACAGATGTTATATCTGATGCACCAGATGGGACATCTGTTGCGATAGGGTATATCTTGCATTAGATTACCCATTTGTTGCTTTGGTTCTCTGAACCCGACTCCTAACAGATTAACCATCTACTGCAAATTATGCAATAGATGTAGAATCTGATAACATATTGTTTATCTGTTACGACGTACAGATCATCTGTTGCATAACAGATTCCTGTCTTATGCAACTTTTACAACAGATCATTGATATTTTGCATCAAACTATCCATGTGTTGCTCTATTTCTCTGAACCAAACTTAAACGAATTTTAACCATATACTGCAAACTATGCAACAGATGGGTCTGTTTTTTTTAAATGTAGCCCAACTATGAAAATTATTATATTATATGATTTAAATGCATCTATCTTTTTTTTATTTTTTATAAGTTGTGCATCCATAGATCGTGCCTACTGAGGAGGAGTCAGTGATGACTTCTTATATTACTCTAGGTCATGTTGATACTATAGCAGACCCAATGGTGGAGTTAATAAAGAAGGAATTGGCTGGAGCAACAGCCATAAGAAGAGAAGTTAGGCAAGGTTAGCCTAATGTTGAGGCTCTTCATGACCAACCTTTTACTAAGGCAGATCCGGGTGCTTCTTCTGGTGGAGTTGTTGGTGTTGGTGGCAGGCATACTGATGTTTTTACCACTCATGATGATGAGAATGTTGATTCTTAAGAAATAATAAATATGTTTGAAAACACCCCCTTTTCGCCCTTACACAGGTCCCTCTCACCTCTCTTCACCCTCATGTTCTCGTTGCGAATGCGAAGAGTGCAAGGACAGACAGAATAAACTCTTTGAAAAAGTAGAGGCTATCTCTAAAGTTATCAAGGAATTCAAATCCAAGAGGTGTGTCACACCATCCAAGAAGGCGGGGGAGCCACACACTCCTACAGTGTTGGTTAGGAGAAAGAAAAGAGCAATTAGAGGCGTACTCTCTGATTGGAAATCAAAAGAAATTGTAATTCCTCCCTCTCCATAAGTTGTTGAATTTTAGGGGCCAGTCAAGAAGGTGGGCATATACGTAGAACTTAGATCCAAAGAGAAGAGGGATCTGCGACAGGCCAAGAATGCCAAGCCAGGCGCACCAGATTACCCCAGACCTTCCTTTTCCCTCCAAGACTTCCAGACTATGACTGATATGCATATGCCGTACAAGGACAAGACAAGTTTACTTTTCCAAACCTAGCCCTTCTAATATACCCCATGAAGAAGAAGCTACGCAATAGATTTCACATCTCTTGCAACAGCTGGGTATACTGGTGCTACTGGTAGTGGCTCTGTTTCAACTTATTATCCATCTATTGCATAAGTTGCGTTGGATTATTGATTCAGGGAACCCTACGCAATAGATGGACCATCCGTTGTATCTTTACAATTACTAACCTATTTAAAAATTGACTTCTTATCTCACAGCATGTTGACATAATTCTCTGCCTCATGAGAAAAAGGCAATTAACTTACCGGGAAGCTTATGACGCTACCGATAGGATAATGGACCTCGACTTCTGCAAGAAGCTCAAGAATAGGTACGATCAACTCAATGGGGAGGCAGTAGCCCTTGGAGTGGGACTTGATTTCCTAGTTCCTACATTGGTATTGGAAGAAGAAAAAATGATAAAATATGTTGGAGGGGAGAGGCCAAATCCACACGGCAAGAGCTGGACCAAGGCAAAAAATATTCTTGTAGTCATTATCATGAAAGGCATGCATTATCGGGTTGTTGAGATACTACTCGAGGAGGTAAAGATCAATGTTTATGACTCCAACGTACCTCTCGTCGATGATTTCTATCTTTTTCTCCTTGTGGAGCCACTGATGGTGCTATTGCCCATCTTATTGAGGGAGAGTAAATTGATGAATCATTTGCCAAAGGAAGTGTTGATGAAGAAATCATGGGATTTTGAAGGTCGAAAAAGGGAATGATCCTTCCAAAAGATGATGCCGCTAAAGCAAGTGTCTCGCACGCTCTTGCACACATCGAATATTTGCTGACCGGTACAGAAATGGCCGAGCCAATGACTTTTGTGTGCGACAAAGTTGTGGCAAACCCACAAGAGGTCTGGGCTTATGGGGTACTAACTGGACGCTTGAAGCCTGTGTATATAGAAGAGCCTGTGAAATAGAAATTTTTAATTTGAAGTCACCCTTCACTTTATTACATGTACATATAGTGGCAATAATTTTTTTCGGATGAAAGTTGAGTTTTTTATAATGCAATAGATTGTCAATCTGTTGTAAAATATATTTAATCCGTTCTGGCAAATAGTTTATCTATTGCAATAGGTTGGTCATCTGTTGCATTATGCCGATGTTATTTCTATGAATAATCTAAGTCTAATCAGTTGCAACAGTGGGAAGACATGTTTGATAATTTTCAACAAATGATCTAAATTTTACAACATATGCCTAAATCTTTTTAATATTTTCCAACAGTTACGCTTGAATATCCATGTGCTCGACAACACCAAACCAGTAGCAAATACACACACCACCATGAAAATTTCAGCAATTAGGCTTGAATATCCATGTGCCCAACAACACCAAATCAGTAGTAATAATGGCAACAATGTAGTATCTTCTTGGTCGATTTTATTTCTCTTCAGAAGCCTTGACTTTGTTCAACAAACCCCAGATTACATGATTTGCTTATGAAGGGTGTCGTTCTTCATACTAATCAAAGTAATCGCATCCACCTAATTTCTATTAAAAAAAGAACACAATTACAAAACAATTATAAGTCAATAATTAATCAACCAATTAAATAAAAAAAATATTACCTTTGAAATCTTACAAGTAAAAAACCTACGACCCGGATTTTGTTGAGTCCAATAAGTCTTTAACAGAGTTTCATGACCGCACTTACAATATCGAAAATCTTTATCACAAAAAATAGTTGAAGATGCGCTCGACATTGTCAAGCTCAGTTAGAAAAAATAAAAGAAATAATTTGAAGAATTTGGATAGATAAAAGAAGATGAAGATGAAGAAGAAGATTTGGGAATTTAGGGTTAAATTTTAGGAGGAATATGAATATATAAGACAATGGGGGGGGGAATGACCGTTGGGGGACAAGTGACGGTGACGGAAAGTCAGCAAAATATGTCAGACTGACACATTTGATGACTATTTTATTTTACGTGTTTAAAATAAACACTGTCTACTTGATGCCTATTTTATTTTGGGTGTTTGAACTGAACACCGTTGATGGTTTCCACCTTTTTTATTTCAATTTAATTCACTTTAACCTTTTTACACGTAGTGGTAATTTTTTATGTCCAACAAAAGTTGAATTTTTATAATGCAATAGATTCTCCATCCATTGTAACAGTTATTCTACCTATTTTGACATATAGTTTATCTGTTGCAATAGGTTTGTCATCTGTTGCATTATCTCGATGTTTCTATTTAAGTCCATCTGTTGCAACAATGGAAAGACCTGTTTGATAAATTTCAACAGGTTACCTACCTGTTGCAACATATGTCTAAATCTGTTTGATTTTTCCAATAGATGTGTCGTCTGTTGCAACAGATACATTATCTTTTGTAATATTTGAATCTAGTATTCCTTTTCAATTAATAAGTTCAAATCTAAGAAATAAATAAAATTCATAGATAAAATAAAATAAATCGAAGCCTTCATAAATTAGCTGAAATAAGTCAACGAATAAATGAAATGTAAAAAATATTGTTATGGGTACAGATCTCAACAAATATGTCAACAACAATTTAAGTATACTGCCAAGAATTACTTTGACAGGCTCAAGCAATAAAGATCTACTCAGTATGGACAAGTTATTCTTCATCCGATGCTATGGAATTCGGTTTCTGCACTTTCTGTTCTTCGTATTTTCATAAAAAGAGTAGTATATTGTCAATGTTGTTCAGTAGTAGATTCTTCTACATCCACCTGGAAAGTCAGAATTGGTCAATGCTAATCACGGAGATACAACAAAACGAAAAAGGATAACTCATCTTTTCTAGCAAATCAAACAGGTCTTCCTCCCATTTTAAATTATCCCAAATAGATTATATTTCTGTTGCAACAATGAATTAACTGTTGGGACAAATTTCTACATGAGGATGACCCTGTATGATAATTTCCAATTGATGAACCATTCGTTGCAACATATGAATCATCTGTTGCAGTAGATAGGTCATCTGTTGGTACAAATAAAAGCGGTACGAAGAGCTGTTTGATTTTCTAAAATAGACGATACATATGTTGCGCCAGATACTTTATCTGGTGCAACAGGTTAGTCAACTGTTGCAACAAATGTATATATCTATTTGATAATTTTCAACAGATGTGTCATCTGTTGAAACAGATATGTGTCTATTTGTTTTGTCAGTTGGAAGACATATATATTCACCTTCTTCAGCTCGTGCTGATTTTCTTTTGATATTGTACGTTTTTCAGTGCAATACACAGACAGAGGAGTTGCAATTTCACTTTTTTAGATGCTTGATAATGCCCTGAAAATCACTCTCCTTTTCTTAGCCCTAATCTCTAATGGAGCGGATGGAAATAAAATCCTCTTTGATGGAATGAGACCCCTCTTAGATGTCAATTCCTTTACAGAATAAGTTAATGCATTAATAACATTAATTTGATGTGCATTAATAGCATTAATCACTACATCATGTTTCGCCCTACAGTCTTGACATTTGCATGCAGAACATTCACTGGGAGAGGCAAAATCTGTATAACCAGTATGATGATACTCATAAAGGGTTGATTTAAATACTGTAAGAGGAGCATCATTAGCACCAACAGCAGCACCACTACCTCTACCAACAACTCCATCACCACTAAGACCATCATCAACAACAAGCCCACCCTCCAAAATTATTTTTCTTGTAATGACTGTTGCTCCAAACAATTCCATTTTTATTCTGTCGATGACCTTAGGGTCCGATAAAGTTTGCACAGACCGTAAAGTAAGAAAAAATGGCATCTTCAACTCTCGATTGGTCGGAACTAGCGACGGATGCACAATCTAACATAAATCATTACATATATTAGAATGATGATTAGATCATTAAAAAAATTATTAATTAAAAGAAAAAATTAATTATAATTATACTTACTGCATCCTTCGGAGGGTTGAAGAGATCAAGAAATTTTATATTTTTATCAGTTTTGACCGACAACCATCTCAAGATTCTAGGACAGGAAACTCCTTCCTGGTAGTTCACTTGTTGTCTCAAATAAGGAATGGCTTCAAACGCCCAAGCCTATAAAATAACGCCAATAAATCAAAACCATTATTGAGTGAAAAAAATGAATGATATCATAATAGAAAAAAGAAACATTTACCATGAAAGCCCATGGAAAGCCATATAAGTTGACTGTCTTTGGCGATAACGGAGTCAACAAATATTTGACAGTCATTTTGAAGCTTTCATACCACCAAGGATAGCTGTTAAATGCCTCAAGATCCTTGAAGAGCTTTATTAAACCGAGGCTTATGTTATTGTTAACGTCTCTCACCCAAAGAATATTATGTACAAACCAAACCAAGCACAATGATTGTTTGTGCTTCTTTGAAAGTCCTTTACCTTTCAACGCTTCTATCAAATTTTTATTTTTGAAGCTTGAACCAATAATGGACACCACATAATCACCATCACATGACTTGCCTTTGCCTTTTTTAAGTGTGCGGGGTGCTTTTTTTGGGTTAGAATAGGTATAACTTGAGAAGGACGATAACATTTTAGTCCAGTAACTATGGCAAACTCCTTCCAACCAAAAAAAATAGGCATGCCATAGTAATTTATCCACACCTCATCCATCTTATCTTTGTTTTCATACATAAACCTACGCTTGAGAAGTTCATATACCATTTTCATTTGGAAACGAGCATTGTTGTCCTCCGGCAAATCAAGATATTTCCCAAAGTAGTTGTCCCTGAAATAAGCATCCAATTTTTATTCTCGAAGTATTTTTCTGAAGTCATCGAAAGATTTTCCCATAGCTGACTTAACCACGAAATCACCCATTAAATTTGTGGCACCATCGTACTGCATTCTCATAGGATAACGATCAATGCTGATGGCTTTGACCAACTCTTTGATGGAAGGGATATTAGCATTTGCATCATCTCTTTTGAAATATTCCTCCTCCCCGTGTTCATCATATTCTGCTCCCTATTAAGATAACGCTTGTAAAGCAAGCTCATGGAGTAGTGGATGTAGCCTAGCTACTTCACTTATTCCTTTACTTGGACTTGATTCGATTTCTATTCTTTTGGGAACCATATTATCTAAAATTAATAGGAACATAAAAAAATATATTATAGTTGATTAATTCATCGTTAAAAAAGGATAACAGTAAATCAAACAAGCAAAATAGTAAAATAACAGTTGCAACAGATCACTGATCTATTGCACCAGGTAGTATATTTGTTACAACATATAACCAAACTGTTGTAGTAGATGAGTAATCTGTTGCAACAATACAAAATATTTCACTCATCTTTTAAGACAGATGAATGGTCTGTGCAATAGATCACACATTGTTGAGACATATGAGTGATCCGTTGGGACAGTTAAATAACCTGTTGCAATAGATGAGTAATCTATTGCGAAAATACAAAATAAATCACTCATCTGTTGAGAAAGATGAATAGTCTATGTAGCAGATCACACATCTGTCATAACATCATCTGTTGCAACATGTGAGTGATCTGTTGGAATAGTTAAATAACCTGTAGTAATGACTGAGTAATCTGTTGCGACAATACAAAATATATCACTCATCTGTTGAGAAAGATGAGTGGTCCGTGCAACAGATCACACATCTGTTATGACTTCATCTATTGAAACATATAAGTGATCTGTTGGAATAGTTAAATAATTCATAGCAACGGCTGAGTAATCGGTTGTGATACTACAAAACATATCACTCATCTGTTGAGAAAGATAAATGGTTTGTGCAACAGATCACACATCTATTGCAACATATGAGTGATCTGTCAGAGCAGTTAACTAACCTGCAGCAACGGGTGAGTAATCTATTGCGATAATACAAAATATATCACTCATTTGTTGAGAAAAATGAATGGTCTGTGCAACAGGTCACACATCTGTTGTAAAACATGAGTGATCTATTAGAAAAGTTATCAACAGTCAATATTATTTAGATTTCTTCCAACATAAGGTCGTCTATCGCGGTAGATGAATGATCAGTTGGAAAAATCAAGCCTTGGACATTTCCTGTTAGAAGAGTTGATAGGATTTTATCCAACAGGAGGTTCATCTGTTGCATCGGATCATTAATCTGATGGTTCTTCCGTTGCACTAGATGGTTAATTAGTTGCATCAGATTTTTTATCTGATGCTTAATCTGTTAAAACATATGGTAAATCTGTTGCATTAGATAGTTAATCTGTTGCATCAGATTATTAATCGGTTGCATCAAACCATCAGATGGTTGATCTATTGCATCATATGATAAATCGGTTACATCAGATGGTTAATATGTTGCACCAGATGGGTAATCTGTCGGAGGAAACAAAAAACAGTAGCACGATTTTGTTCAATAAAAAAACAGTAATTTCACCATTTTTACCAAGAACAAGAATAGAACAAATCAACCCAAATTGTTGTTTTATTTTTATAAACATAAACAATAAAAATCAAACTTCAAAAAAATGCAACAAACAACAAAATATCATAATTCACTTCGAAAAGAGAAGAGAAGAAATACCAGAAATTAGGGTTTTACTCAGACCGCATTTCAAATTAATGCAATAAATATTGAAATTGTTAACCAATACTATAAGAGAAGTTGGCTCAAGTTCCTCATTTTCTTCAAAACTAAAAAGGCCATAAATTTTTACCTGTGAAATAAGAAAAGGAACGATGAAGAATTGAAGTTGTTGTGGCCGGAGAGCAAGGCTGCCACGTCGATTGAAGGTTGAAGTCGAAAAGAAACTCAAAGCCTAACTATTTATCGCTGGAGGTAGAAGTCATCGGGGGTTGAAGGAAGAAAAGATGGAAACTCGAAGCCCAACTATTTATCGCCAGAGGTAGAAGTCGTCGGGGGTTGAAGGAAGAAATTTTGCAGAACTGTTGGTTAGGAGAGAGTTGAGAGAAGTTGTTGAGAGAGAGGAGAGAGTGGTTGATTTTGATTGAAGAGGGGTGTGGGTTTGGTTGATTAGTATTTTTGAAAAGATTAGAAAGTTTCGAAAATATTAATCAAGTTCACAATTAACTTAATCAAGTTCACAATTAACTTAATCAAGTTTCCTAATGATGTTTGACCCTATCTGTTGGTCAATGTCACCAATCCTTCATTCAAGACTTAAAAGACACCTTTCCTTCAATTTTCTCAAGAAACTAACCTTTTCTATAGTTTAAGAAAATTTAGTTGTTTGCCTACATTAGAAAACCAATATTTTCCATAAATGTGGGAAAACATGTACAAGAAAACAAACCTTTTCCCATAAAAATAAAAATAATCACCAAATTTTAAACCTAACAAACTTCTTCTCTATTTATTTTTCAATATATTTATTATAATCAATATTTCATATTATAAAAAAATAATAATATAATACTTAAAGTAAAAAAGTAAAAAGATAATTTTGTCTATTAAATAGACTTTTTAATGAAGGACAAAAATTCAAATCACTTTTCTGATAATCTTCACACTTTTAATATATTATAAATTATAGATATAAATAGATAAAAATTTCCAAAAATAAAAACCAATAAAATTTATAATTATACCAAATATTTTAAGGAACCTACGATTTTTTTCTTTTTAAAGTTTATTAAAGTCAATTTTAAACCTAAACAAAATAATACACACCAAAAAATAATGTTGATAGTATAAAAAAGAGATAATACATCGAAACACCCCTGAACTTGTGGCCAAAACTTACTTTAGACCCTAAACTAATCGGACAATTATTTACCCCCCTTAACAACTTTAAAGTGAATTAATTTCCCCCTATATGGCTGATGTGGCAAAAAAAAAAGCGAGTGAATTTATTTTTTTTAGTGAAAAGGACCCACTTTTTATTATTATTATTATTATTATTATTATTATTATTATTACTATTATTATTATTATTATTATTATTATTATTATTATTATTATTATTATATATAAAAAGTAACCATCTTCTTTATCTTTTCCAAATCTTCCATCTTCTTCATCTTTTTCAAATCCCCTCCCCTGTTTCCATCACCCCCACCCCACCCCACAACACCGTTTCTTTCTCTATTTTTTTCGTAACCCACCACCCTCACCCACCCCGTTTCTTCATATGAGGCGAAACCATGAAAAATTTCGTAAAAGGTGAAATTGAATGTTTTGAGAAAATTTTTGAACTGAAACTTTTATGTTCTTGAGTTAAAAATTTGTGGAATTTATGGTACTTGATAGAAAATTTGTGTCAAAATTATCTCAAAGTTGACAACTTTGTTGTTTTAGTAATTTTGTTTTGCCTTTTGACAAGGGAAGTTGAACCCAAAATTCGATTATGAAAAATGGAGCAGAAGGGTGATTGAATCCAAAATTCTGGAATGGTATCTTGATTAAAAGATACAAAATTTATAAATTCTTGATTAAAAAAGTTATTCTGAAATGATGAAATCTTTTTCAAAAAAGTTATTTACTCACACATAGCATCCTTGTTAATGTTGGTTGTTAAAAACGTTGAGGGAGTTAGAATTGAAGGTTGAAATAATGTTTTAATGGAGGAAAAATCTTAAATTGATGTCTTTATGGTTGTTCTCTTGATGGTGTTAATGGAAAAAATGAAAAAAAAAAGGGGGAAGGCTTTTTCGTGGCAGGGGTGGGGGTTCGAAGGGGAGAAAGAGGAGGCGAGGAGTGAGGGTGGGGGAAATGGTTTGAGAAGAAGAAAAAATGGCTGGGGAGGGGGGGAGGGGGGTTGAAAAGCGGGGCGGGGAGATCTAACTGAAGAAGAAGGAGGGGGGGTGAAGAAGAAAGGAGATTTTTTTTTTATTATTTTTATTATATATATATATGTGGCATCATTTTTTAAATAAATATTTACGTGGCAATGATGTGGCAGTGACATGGAAGTGACGTGGACGTGTATGTAGTGCACCTCCCTTTGTGAGAGTGGTAATATATTTTAAGGAGGTATTTAATTCACTTGAAAGTTGTTAAGGGGGTATATAATTTTCCGACTAGTTAAGGGTCTAAAGTAAGTTTTGGCTGCAAGTTCAGGGGTGTTTCGATGTATTATCTCTATAAAAAAATATTTTTTTAAATTCTTCTATTTTAGAATTTTTTTTTCTAATTAAATTATTTTCTAGTTCTTTTATTTTAGGAGTCTTTTATAATATGGATTTTTTTCCAATTGAGTTCCTTTTTAGTTCTTCTATTTTAGGAGACTTTTTATAATAGGAAAATATTAATTGATTCTTCTTCCTATATATTTTAGGATTTTAGTCAATATTATAAAAATAATTATATAAAATTTGATGAAAAAAGTGAAAAGACGATTTTGTCTAAAGCAAAGACTTTTAATGAAGGATAAAAAGTTCAAATCACTTTTCAAAGGGTCTTCACACTTTTAATATATTATAGATTATTATAATTAAGTTAAATCTCAATACACTATATATATATATATATATGAAGAAGTTATAATCACAATTTGGAGAAAAAGATCCGAAATATACCTAAACTTTGGCGAAATTTATTGTAACACGCCTTAACTTTGCGGAGGTCCTATGACCCCCCTAGACCATTTATTACCGTATTTTTGTGGCATATATTTGCTTAGTTGGACCACTTCAGAGCCTCACACGCTCAGTGCGTGTATTCACGCAGTGATCCAACTGGCAAATATATGCCACAGAAAAAATGATAAAAAACAATCTAGGGGGTCATAGGACCCCGAAAAGTTGAGGTGTGTTATAGCAAATTTCGCTAAAGTTTAAGATAGATTTAGAACTTTTTTCTCAACAACTTACATATTCAAGAAGATTTAAATTCTCATGTATTCTTTTTTCCACTAATGATTTGAAGAAGCAACACTCCAAAACTAAAAATATCAGATTTTGTTGAATATGTGCCTTCAATTGCATATTTTGGTGGAATATAACCCCTGCAACACAATGTAAACGAATTATATTAATGAGATAATACATCAAAACCACCCTAAACTTGTCTCCCCAACTTACTTTAGCACTTAAACTAATCTTCTATTTATTTACCCCTTAATATCTTTATAGTGAATTTATTCCCCCCCCCCTTATGCTAACATGGCATTTTCTTTAAAAAAAAACAAAAATGTGTGAACAGTATTTTTTTAAAACTAATATTTATATATATATATATATATATATATATATATATATATATATATATATATATATATATAAATCCTCCTCTTCTTCACCCAACCCCGCCAATAGCGCCCCCCCCCCCCCACTTCTCCTTAGCCAACACCCCCACCCCACTTCTCCTCCAATTATGAAAGTTGTCACCCCCACCTTTAATTTATCCTCCTTCGACCTCTTAGATCAATAAAACAAAATGAAATTGAATTTGAAAATTAAAAAATCTACATGGTTTGGATGTTTGGTTGTTGATTTTAGAGAATTTGGTGTTGATTTGATCGAATTTTTCATATGGGTTGAGTTTTTTATCACTATTTTATGATATTTTTCGATGGTGGTTGTGTGGGGGTGGACGAAGGTGGATGGGAGTATGTTTAGGTGTGGGAGTGTAGGGGTGGATGGGGGCGTGTGTGCAGGTGGGGGTAGACGGGAGGGGGGAGGGGGTGGTTATGAAGAAGATGAAAAATGGGGGGTAGGGTATTTTTTTAATTTAAAATATTTTATATATTTTAAAATATGTATATATATATATATAAATATTATTTATATATATTTTTATATATATTTTATATAGATATATATAAAAATATTTTAAAAATACTTTATTTACGTGGCTATGACATGGTGGTGATCTGGCGCTGACGTGTCAGCGAGTGTGATACACTCTCCCTCATCAGAGTGGTATTATATATTAAAGGGGGGAATTAATTCACTATAAAGATGTTAAGGGAGGTAAATAATTATTCGTAAAGTTTAAGTGCTAAACTAAGTTATCGGGATAAGTTTAGGGGGGGTTTGATGTATTATCTCTATATTAATTAATAATATAAACATAAAAAGTAATATTTGTTATCCCACCTCCTTTTAAGGATATTTCTTCTATTTTTAAGCAAGTTTTTGAGGTGTAACTATCAAGACCTAATTTGACACTTGTTATGATTCGGACAGAATAAGCAAATCACAAGTAAAATCACAAACATGAGTCTCACTGCAAAATTTTCAGGGTCGGACCAACAAATTTGGGTCACAACTCTAACAACATTATTCTAAAAAAGTAAGTTATCCTGATATAACATGTAAAGATGACCGAACTATGTAATTTACGTGTAGAATATATATATATATATATATATATATATATATATATAAAGAAAAACTGTCTACATCACATCTATTGATGTGTCGCGATCCTTTCCTAAACCCTAAATAAACACAATATATTCTGTGTATTAAACTCTCTTTTTTCTAATTGACGTATATAAATAAAAAAAAAAAAATTGCAAATATATAAATACTACTTACATGGTTCCAACTATTCGTTTGGTATTTGCTTCAACTGCATCCTTCTTGAATATTCTTGCCATTCCAAAATCAGAAATCTTTGGTTTCATTTGATTATCCAATAGAATATTATATTGCTTGCTTTAATATCCCTATGAATAATTGTTAATCTTGAATATTCTTGGAGGTGTAATAATCCTTGAATAATGCCTTCAATTATTTGCACTCTTTTTCCCCAATTTAGAACTAATCTTCTCACTTGATCTACATGTGGAAAAAATAAATCATATTGATGAAAAAAAAATAAAGAGAAAAGACATCTTTTTCCCCCTAAACTTGTCCTCCAAACTCACTTTAGCACTTAAACTTAACTTTCGTTTATTTACCCCCTTAACATCTTTAAAATGAATTATTTTCACCCTCAAAACTGAATACCACTCTCACAACGGAGAGTGTGTTACACTCGCTTACACATCAATGCCACGTCAATGCCACGTTGGAGCCACGTAAGAAATTACTATTTAAAAAAAAAAAAATCCCTCCCACATTATTTTTATATATTTTTTTGAAAAAAATAACAAATATATATACTATTTTATTTATATAAATATATATATATTTATTTATATTTATATATATATATATATATATTTATATTTATATTTATATATACATATTTATATATATTAAATAAAAAGTGCACCCTCCACACCCATTTTCTTTCTTCTTCACACCCCCACCCCATCCTGCCCACCCCGCCCCTCTTTACGTGTAACACCCCGATTTTTTGAACCGGAATGCTACACAGTGCTCATGACCCCGAAGGACCACAAGTTAACCCATGACTGATATCTGTACCTGTATACTGCATAATATATCATAAAATATGGAAACATGAACATGAAAGGACATAAGGTTCGAACTGAATAAACGTCTGATAACAAAATATCTAAAAAAGGTATAACAATACCAAAACAAGTCATAAATACTGAAAATAATGAGATCTGAATATCTAATCTGACATCTAGTCTGAAAGCCTCTAACTGAACTGAATAAGGAGTTGAAGGAACATGTCTCCAACTAACTCCATCTAGCAACTGAATAGTAAATGTAGCAATAATCATATCGTCCTCAAATGAGAAGGACTCACTGCAAACTCTGAACACTGAAATGTTACTTCTGATCTGGAGCTCGTGCCTCTGAACCTATGATGTAACATAAGAGAAAGCACCATAGCGCAAATGCATCAGTACGTCTGAATGTACTAAGTATACGAGTGAGGTAGGCTAAATGCAAAGGGTTATATGCATGAACAATGCTAACTAATATGAACGTGAGAATACATACATGCACAAACAACTATAACTAAACTCGTGATGATGCTGACTACTGAGTCTGAATGCTGACGACATGACTTTACTATTACTGAGGTACTGAATAGATTATTGAATATTTCTGACAGTTCAAATTATGAAGAAATGGTTTGAATAACTGTGTCTAACAGTCCTGAAACTGAATACTGGTAACGTGAGCTATGACAACTGATATAGCTGATATAACTATAATGATCGAACTAATTGATATAACCGACACTGAGTGACTGTATCTGACAGTCTAAGTTCTGATGGAACTATCTGAGTTCCGTTCTACTTGGAGTAACTAAATATGAGATCAGTCCTATTTAGCGGGTGATCATGAGTATACTGATAATAAGGATGATTTGACTTAGTCTGAGATCAGTCCTATCTAGTGGGTGATCTTTAAATCTAATGATTCTGATACTGGTTAATCATAGTTGAGATCAGTCCTAGCTAATGGGTGATCTTGAAGTCTATTTATAATGATAAGCATTGATTGTATCTACCAGTACTGAATCTGTACTACTAAGCTAAGTTGACTGTGTCTGAAAGCCCTGATTCTGTAACTGAAACTGTGGGATGTGTTCATCTAACTGACATGCCCTAAGCTAAGCTGACTAGGGTCCAATCTCTGCCCTGACTGGAAGGGTGTCAATACCGCGCCACCAGTAAAGACATCTGTTGTGGAGTCAGTCCTAATCTAGCGGGTGACTCCTGGGATCAAACATATACATATAAATGTACTAACGGGTGACCCCTGAGTATGTCAGTCCTATCAAATGGGTGACATCTCGTACCTACACTGGCAACATAGTTCTAGAACTTAGGGATTGCTTCTAGGGATCTCAGTCTTATTCTAGCGGGTGAGCTCCCATCCCTAGGTTCGCTCGGTGCTGAATCCTACTCTCATCTGAAAGACACTGAACTGAATAACTGGCCTGAACTAAATAACTTAACTGAACTGATTTGATGACTGATACTGATTAACTGAACTGAAAATAGTGGTATTATTTAGCGGAGCTAAAACTGAGTTTACTGGATTCTGATGACGGATGGAATATAATGAGTTCTGAGGACTGATTAAGAGTACTGAAGTTACTGAGATTGACTATGAATACTGAAGTTACAGACCGAGTACTAAGATCACTGAGATTACTAAACTACTGAGACTACTGAGATTTCTGAATTTTCCTGAGTTACATGACTGACTGAATTCTATAGATCATGTCTTAACTAAGTATCGTGATAACATAATATGGCTCTAGGCACACAGCTATATTTTTTGGGTACAAGTACCCCCAGGACTCGATGGAAGGAAACTGACACACATGACTGACTTGATCATAAGAGTAGATTCCATAATCCACAATATCATAAATAAGGGATTTCATACTAAGCATGGTTCTCAACAATCTTTTTCATGGAAGGGAATTTCATACAACATGTATATACTTGCATAGGTTTCAATATCATGCTCATTACACATTACAACCACAATCCATAATATCATAACTTGAGGAATTTCATGAAGTGCATGGGTATTCTACATCTTGTACATGAGTGGGTTTTGCAAGTAAGCATAGCATAATTCCATAAGACTAGTTCATGAGTAATCCAACAGTGTTCACAAGACACATTATCAACATGGATGACATTGAATCATAGAGGCCTATCATGAATCCTTCCCTTAGTCATAATTTAGCTATAATGCATGATTTCTAGTCTCTTAGGTATTTTATCAAACACCTTACATGCACAACTTAGGCATAGGTGTAAATCATACAATTACTCATCATAAATAATCAAACTTACATGTTTTCAACTCATATGATGTCATAGATTCATAATAACACATAAAGATTCTATCTTGGCATCATTCAACACATAAACATGATCAACAATCCATTCATAACATGAAAACCATAATATATAGTTTTAGAAAAGGGTTCTTGAACTTCATGGATGAAAGAAGTCCATGAATAAACACACGCATACCTTAGAAAAGAAACCTTGATGATTTCCTGGAGAGTTCTTGGATTGAGAAACTTAATTCTTGATTATCTTGGAAAAAGGCTTGAATCTTGCTTTTGAGAGATGAGTTTGATGGAAACCCTAATCTTATGGTTGAGATTATAAGAGAGGGTTTTTAAGATGCTTAACTGAAGAAAAATGGGAAAAATTACGCCTCTTTAGGGTTATAAGTCTTGGAAGGTGAAGGAAAAGACCAAAATACCCTTATGAAATAATTTTCCAGTTGCTGAAAATCATAGCTGACGACCTTCGTGATAGGGCGTCACAAATGTGATAAGCTATCATGAATGTCGTCACTTAGAGGCTGGTTTCTACCTAAGGCTGACGACCTTCGTGATAGGGCGTCACAAATATGATAGGCTATCACGAATGTCGTCACTTAGGAGCTGGTTTCTGCCTAAGGCTGACGACCTTCGTGATAGGGCGTCACAAATGTGATAGGATATCATGAATGTCGTCACTTAGGAGCTGGTTTCTGCCTAAGGCTGACGACCTTCGTGATAGGGCGTCACAAATGTGATAGGCTATCACGAATGTCGTCACACTGTTTCTAGCCTGACATGCTGGAGTAAAATAGGCATAACTCTTTGATACGATATAGTATATAGGCGAATTTGGTATCGTTGGAAATCTAATTCAAATATATTTCATTTGATATATAGTAATCCACCCATTTCATTATATACAACGAGTTATGTTCGATTAAAGTTGACCCAAGTTTTGACGCTCACTAAAACTTGAACGATAGGAAAGCTTTCAACTTGTACTTGAGTTAGGGGACCTCTATGATATAAATTCATGCTCAAATAGATTCCCACACTACATAATTTATTAACACACTAAATTTATATAGGATTTGAGGCTTTTGAAACATCCACGCATAGGAATGACGGATTTTCATTCTAGTCCAAAATGTAGGGTATTACAATATGTCCCCCTTGGGAACATTCATCCTCGAATGATACTGGATGAGATGAGAGAAAAGACAACTTACATGAATATATAGCATGAATAACTGATCATGATTTCATGGCTGGCATGACTGAAAACTGAGCATATCATACTGTACATGCATATCTGATGAATGGGTAGCTGATTTATGAATGTAGGACTGAGTGTTCCGATAAACTGAGTTTCTCAAACTGAGAATATATATCTGATGCTTAACTGATAAGTTGAATCCATGCAAATCTGATGTATGATTATATGACTAACATGATACATGAATGCATGACTGAAAGTACTGATAAGCTGACCACGTATATCTGATGCGTGAATACTTGACTGAACTGACTCACGAACATGGGATTGAACATCCAATGGTAAAGGCACTAAGATTGAACTGAAACATGAGAACATGACTGATTCTGCTACGTGACATATAGACTGAACATCATGAACTGAACTGAGCCTTTGAATACTTGACTTACAGCTGAGGTCTAACTTAAAGGTCAACTTATGAGTACCCTCTATTCTAGACTGAATTCGTTATGCAAGGAGAGATTAAAGGATCTAAGGCATAAAAACGTTAAGAGAAAGTGGGGTATCTCCCCCTTAGGACGCTATGTCCCTCTAAGAATGCTTACCTTACGAAGATACTGGGTGATGCACAGGGCATCTACGAACTAGATTATAACTAAACTTTGGGAGTCTAAAACTAACGCATGATGCATGAGATGAACTAAAATTACAACTACTAGGAGGTTCTACCTTGAAATAGTTACATTCTCTGAGATTTTTGATAGCATGAAGAGATGCAAGGATGAGAAAACAAGCTATAAAAATCTGACTGCTCGATTGCTAAACTGACGTGCTGGCTTTACTAGCTAACTCATACTGAAACATATGCTCGAATGAGAGAAAGATATCTAGCAATGAATACTATGAACATGAAATACTGGTAACATACCCGAATCTAAGTCAGGGAAATTTTCTAGATTAGGACGGGTCTGGAGTGCATAAAGTCTATTCTGACGCTGACCACTATTGGTACCTTATTGATGCAACTCCTTACCCCTATGTGCTAGAACTCTTCACTCTCGCATCTTATGACCTGGCTTGATATACCCAAAGCATACATCACTTCCTGCCATACATGCACCTAGATGATTCTTACCACACTCTTCGCAAAGCGGATAAGTAAGACCTCTATTTTCACTACCCTGGGCCTTAGAGCCTGGCGCTCCATCATGAAGGTCATTTCTGGACTTAGGTGCTAGTACACTAGCTGAGGATGGAGCTGGGACTGAACATTTCTGACTATGCTGAGAACGGTTACCACCCTATGACTTAGGCTGAGCAAAGCTGAAACTACCTTTCCTTGCTCTCTTACTCTGTCTCTCTCTCATCCTAATCTTCTGCTTCTCTATCTGTTGAGCATATGTCATAAGTCTGGCTAAAGTCATATCACTATTCAACATGGTAGATCTGCACTCGTTTACTACACTATCATTCACCCCTGACACGAACTTACTCATCTTAGCTCAACCATCTGCAACCACATGAGGGGCATATCTGGCTAATTGAGTAAACTTGAGCGAATACTCCTTGACCATCATACTGCCCTGCCTGAGGTTGATGAACTCTAGTACCTTAGCTTCTCTAAGCTCTAGCAGAAAGAATCTATCAAGGAAAGCAGAGGAAAACTCATCCCACTCTATAGGGCCTGCATTATCTAACCTTTCTGACTTTCACTGCTTGTACCAAGTATGAGCGACATCCTATAATTGGTATTCGGTTAACTCAGCACTCTAAACAGTAGTAACCCCTATAATATCTGTCACCTTCTGAACCTGATCTAGGAATTCCTGCGGGTCCTCATCTGACTTAGACCCTGTGAAGGAAGGAGGATTCATTCGGGTGAAATCCCAAATTCTAGCTGCAGCTGAATTGGCCACTGGGTTGGCCAGAATGATAGATGGTCGTTCATTCTGGGCAGCGACTGACTGAGAAAGAGTGGTGAATGCATCCCTGAACTCCGCATGAGAAACATGATCGCCCAAAGGGTCTTCGAGCTGAGGGGCTGACTAATTCTCGTTTCTTTTTTTAGGAGGCATATCTGTAAAAGAAAGGGAGAAATGGATTAGACTAAGATTATTCTCACTGGCACGACATGAATACTGAAAGAAGGGAAACTATTCCTAAAATATCTCATAGCCTCCTGCACATAAGTGTGGTGCACAATACACGCATGTACAAGACTCTACTAGATGCGGCTTTCAGACTTCCTAGGACTCTATTGAACCTTAGGCTCTGATACCAAGTTTGTAACACCCCGATTCTAAACCAAAATGCTACACGGTGCTCATAACCCCGAAGGACTACAAGATAACCCATGACTGATATCTGTACCTGTATACTGCATAATATATCATAAAATACGGAAACATGAACATGAAAGGCCATAAGGTTCGAACTGAATAAACGTCTGATAACAAAATATCTAAAAAAGGTATAACAATACCAAAACAAGTCATAAATACTGAAAATAATGAGATCTGAATATCTAATCTGACATCTAGTCTGAAAGTCTCTAACTGAATTGAATAAAGAGTTGAAGGAACATTTCTCCAACTAACTCCATCTAGCAACTAAATAGTCAATGTAGCAATAATCATATCGTCCTCGAATGAGAAGGACTCACTGCAAACTCTGAACACTGGAATGTTACTTCTGATCTGGAGCTCGTGCCTCTGAACCTATGGTGTAACATAAAAGAAATCACCATAGCAAAAATGTGTCAGTACGTCTAAATGTACTGAGTATATGAGTGAGGTATGCTAAATGTAAAGGGTTATATGCATGAACAATGCTAACTAATATGAACGTGAGAATACATACATGCATAAACAACTATAACTGAACTCGTGATGATGCTTACTACTGAGTCTGAATGCTGATGACATGACTTTACTATTACTGAGGTACTGAATAGATTGTTGACTATTTCTAACAGTTCAAATTATGAAGAACTGGTTTGAATGAATGTGTCTAATAGTCTTGAAACTGAATACTGGTAACGTGAGCTATGACAACTGATATAGCTGATATAACTGTAATGCTCGAACTAATCAATATAACTGATACTGAGCGACTGTATCTGACAGTCTAAATTCTAATGGAACTATCTGAGTTTCGTTCTACTTGGAGTAACTAAATCTGAGATCAGTCATATCTAGCGGGTGATCATGAGTATACTGATAATAAGGATGATTTGACATAGTCTGAGATCAGTCCTATCAAGCGGGTGATCTTTAAATCTAATGATTCTGATACTGAGTAATCATAGTTAAGATCAGTTCTAGCTAATGGGTGATCTTGAAGTCTATTTACAATGTTAAGCATTGACTGTATCTAACAGTACTAAATCTGTACTACTAAGCTTAGTTGACTGTGTCTGAAAACCCTGATTCTGTAACTGAAACTGTGGGATGTGTTCATCTAACCGACATGCCCCAAGATAAGATGACTGGGGTCCAATCTCTGCCCTGATTGGAAGGGTGTCAGTACCACGCCACCAGTAAAGACATCTGTTGTGGAGTCAGTCCTAATTTAGCGGGTGACTCTTGGGATCAGTCTTATACATATAAATGTGCTAACGGGTGACCCCTGAGTATGTCAGTCCTATCTAACGAGTGACATCTCGTACCTACACTGGAAACGTAGTTCTGGAACTTAGGGATTGCTTCTAGGGATCTCAATCCTATTCTAGCGGGTGAGCCCCCATCCCTAGGTTCGCTCGATGCTGAATCCTACTCCCATCTGAAAGACACTGAACTGAATAACTGGCATAAACTAAATAACTTAACTGAACTGATTTGTTGACTGAAACTGGTTAACAGAATTGAAAATAGTGGTATTGTTTAGCGGAGCTAAAACTGAGTTTACTGGATTCTGATGACGGATGGAATATAATGAGTTCTGAGGACTGATTAAGAGTATTGAAGTTACTGAGAATGACTATGAATATTGAAATTACAGACTGAGTACTGAGATCACTGAAATTACTGAACTACTAAGACTACTGAGATTTCTTAGTTTTCCTGAGTCACATGACTGACTGAATTCTATAGATCATGGCTTAACTGAGTATCGTAATAACATGACATGGATCTAGGCACACAGCTATATTTTTTAGGTACAAGTACTCCTAGGACTCGATGGAAGAAAACTGACACACATGACTGACTTGATCATAAGAGTAGTGTCCATAATCCACAATATCATAAATAAGGGATTTCATACTAAGCATGGTTCTCAACAATCTTTTTCATGGAAAGGAATTTCATACAACATGTATATACTTGCATAGGTTTCAATATCATGCTCATTACATATTACAACCACAATCCATAATATCATAACTTGGGGAATTTCATGAAGTACATGGGTATTCTACATCTTGTACATGAATGGGTTTTGCAAGTAAGCATAGCATAATTCCATAAGACTAGTTCATGAGTAATCCAACAGTGTTCACAAGACACATTATCAACATGGATGACATTGAATCATAGAGGCCTATCATGAATCCTTCCGTTAGTCACAATTTAGCTATAATGCATGATTTTTAGTCTCTTAGGTATTTTATCA